>OY282640.1:142801598-143401598 GCA_958299015.1 Tetanocera ferruginea | reverse complement strand
AACGCAATAAATAAGCCTCTGTTTAACTTACAGAGCTAAAATTTAGCACGAATGTTTTTTATGACAAGACAAAGATGTTTTTGAAAAATGGACGTCATCCGCATACGGACACGCCTACCTCCCATACAACGCGAAAATTGAAAATTGCATAACTCAGCTCATAATTAGCCTACAACAATAAAATTTGGTATGTATGTGTTTTGTATCAACACAAAGATGTTTTTGAAAAATGGGTGTCATCCACTCACGGACACGCCCACCTCCCATACAACCCAAAAATTGAAAACGCAATAAATAAGCATCTGTTAAACCTACAGAGCTAAAATTTAGCACGAATGTTTTTTATGACAAGACAAAGATGGTTTTGAAAAATGGACGTCATCCGCATACGGATACGCCTACCTCCCATACAACTAAAAAGTTTAAAATTCAATAAATAAGGTTATGTTTGTCATAGAGAAATTAAATTTGGTATGTATGTATTTTATACCAAAACTAAGGTGTGTTCAAAAACCTCCCATAGCGAAAGCACAATAAAAGCATTAACTGTGAGCTACAGGAATACAATTTGGTATGTGTAAATTTTTCATCAACATTTAAATGCATATAAAATATATGCTTCATCCGCCCACGGACACGCCCATTTAAAATGATTTTTTTTGTTTTTGAAATGTAGGTTTAGGGTATTTCATAGTCGGCCTAGACCCACTTTAGACTTTCTTTACTTGTTTTTTTTCGATCTGGTCTAGTGGACACTGAACAGGTAAAGTTTTCCACACCTACTTAAAAAACCTCCATGAATAAAACTTGAATTTATTTTATTAAAAAAAAATTAAGGCCCGTTAACTGATCTCCGAAGTTTAAATTCCTTAGGCCCGTTAACTGATCTCAATTTTAAACAAAGTTTAGCTTAAACAAAGTTTAAAATTCCTTAACCTCAGTTTAAATTTTAACGCCGATACCTCATCTCAAAAAATCTAAGTTTAACTTGGTGAGGCAAGTTTAAATTTAAACACAGAAATTCTAGGTTTAAAAAATTTAAACTTAGATTTTGTCAAAAATTCTCTGAGAACATTGGAAATATTCTCAATCATAAACAAAAAATAAAAAATAAAAAAATCAGACTTCAAAAAAATCAAAACAATAAACAAAAACAAACATATTTTAAGTTTTGAAAAAAAAAATATTCCAATGAAACTGACAATTTGCATTATTTTATCAAAAATTTTTGAAATATTTTGATGTTCTACGTCAAAGTTGTAGAATTTTTACTACAGTGCCGCTCAAATATGTTTTTTAATGTCAGTTTTAATTTTTAAACAGAGTTTAAGAAAACTGCCGATAAAAATGAGATAAGTTACGAAAATAATTTTAACTGAGTTTAAAATTTAAACTCTGTTTACGAAATCTGAGATTAAGGAATTTAAACTTCGGAGATCAGTTAACGGGCCTTAATCTCAGATTTCGTAAACAGAGTTTAAATTTTAAACTCAGTTAAAATTATTTTCGTAACTTATCTCATTTTTATCGTCAGTTTTCTTAAACTCTGTTTAAAAATTTAAACTGAGATTAAAAAACATATTTGAGCGACACTGTAGTAAAAATTCTACAACTTTGACGTAGAACATCAAAATATTTCAAAAATTTTTGATAAAATAAAGCAAATTGTCAGTTTCATTGAAATATTTTTTTTCAAAACTTAAAATGTTTGTTTTTTGTTTATTGTTTTGATTTTTTTGAAGCATGATTTTTTATATTTTATTTTTTGTTTATGATTGAGAATATTTCCAATGTTCTCAGAGAATTTTTGACAGAATCTAAGTTTAAATTTTTTAAACCTAGAATTTCTGTGTTTAAATTTAAACTTGCCTCACCAAGTTAAACTTAGATTTTTTGAGATGAGGTATCGGCGTTAAAATTTAAACTGAGGTTAAGGAATTTTAAACTTTGTTTAAGCTAAACTTTGTTTAAAATTGAGATCAGTTAACGGGCCTTAAATATTAAAAACCTAATTAAAAAACCTCCATGAATAAAATTTGAATTTATTTTATTTTTATCGCTTCGCTTAAAACTTATTACAGATATAAAAAGAAAAGATACTTGTTGTACACCCTGTATTACTAATGGAAAATATTATATTACTTTGCGTTACAGTCACAACTCTGCTAACATATTACAAATTTTTTCACTTTGTTGCAGAAATTATTGTATAAATTTTCCATGCAATTGCGTCTCGTTTATAATGTCACCTCTCGTAACGACCCTAAATTGTTAGGATTTCTTTGCCATTCTTCTATGTTCAAATTTTCTGGCACTTACATGACTTAGTACATTTGTACTTTGTACGAGTTGCCTTAACTTGAAACAATCTTAGAGCTTTTATGTTAAGCTGCGAAAATTATAAGCAACTTTGTGGAAATTTATATGTTAAGAAAGCTTTCCGAGTAAAGCACGGGTTCAAATGCACACATTCAAACATACGAATGTTTGAGAAGACAAATGTACGAGTATGTTTATATATATACGGTTAGGCCGCGTTCATAGTGGAAGCTGAAGCTGGCTAAGCTTTTTCAAGCGATATCATGACGCTTTTTCTTGCTGTTGCTGTTCATAGTGCGCGCTTTTTTTAGCGCTTTTAGATACTTTTTCTTGCTGTTGCTGTTCATAGTGCGCGCTTTTTTTTCGCGCTTTTAGATACTTTTTCTTGCTGTTGTTGTTCATAGTGCGCGCTTATTGCATGCGCTTGGCTTATGTTTTGTTTTAATTATTTCTTGTAATTTGGAAAGTTAATGCATATTTTGAAGTTCATCACACAAATATTCAAAGAATAGGTAAAGAACAACGAAGACAACGGCGAAATAGCTCAAAAGCAACAAGTGTAGAAAAAAGTTGGAAACCTATCCTCCACAAAGCACAAAATAAAGATCAATAACATAAGATTATAACAACAAAAAATGCATTCAAAGGAAATTGAAAACGTGCAACTCACACACATACCAAGAAATGATACAAGAATGAAGTAAGCATCTGAAGAAGAAAGAGCGTCGAAAATTAGCGATGCCCACAAAAAATTACCAACAACAAAACGAATCTAAACAACAACACGCATTGAGACAAAGTCGAAATAGCGCACGATTTCATATTTTGCGCATCGCATATGCTGAATTTACTAACAGCAAAAGGACATACAAACAACGACATGCAATGCTGGCAGCGCCTGCGATGTTAAATAGACAATAACAACAACACGTATCAACCGATAATGCGAAAATAAAACAATAAAATAAAACTAAAGCGCTGGGCATCAGCGTTGCCGTTTTCACTTCGATCGAAGTTTTTTACTTCACTTTTATGTCAAACACTTCCACACTTCCTCTTTTGTGAAAACACTTCGATTTTGAGTGATAAAAACTTTTTTTAGTAATTAAGTATATTTGATTTTTTAACTTCATTTCACATCAGAAAATCAATAACATGGCATAACTGTTGGTGTAAAGGAATTCATAACTTGTATTTACCTTCTCTCACAGAGTTTTGTATTGGATGAGAGAATTTTAATGATAGTGGCAACACTCTGTTCGATTAAATACTTCTTGCAAAAGCGCGCGTTGTGAAGGTTGTTGAAATGTAAGTTTGTAAGAATCGAGGAAGACTCGAGGAAGACTCTGATATTGCAAGTCGTATTGCAGCGCGAATGACTGATTCAAATGTGATATATTTACAATTCTTGTCTTATGCACTGAGTGCTGTTAATTCACTTAATTTAGAATTTCAAACAGAATCGCCTAGTTTTCATGAGTTGTTAAAATCATTAAAATGTTATTTCAGAAGTATTGTAATTAATTTTATTGTCATCTCTGCCGTAGAATTTGATATAATTTTTGAAAATGATCTCAATACTTTTTGAATTAAGCCTTTGTCTGATATATATATAGGGCCTAGAGCCCAGATAAAATTTGATTCCTATGATATATCTGTAACAGATAAGAACGAAATTTTAAAAAGTTGTGTACAGTTCTATTACATTCGTACACTAATTATGAAAAGAGTCAACTTCAAATATCCAGTTTTGAGAACATTACAAATTTTGGATACAAGATCTTTAGCTAATAGTTTGGTTCCCCTCATAAAACTTTTTCCTAATCTCATCGAAGAAAAAGATATCGACTGTCTAGAAAAGGAACGGCGTCTTTTAATATTAAATGATTTTTTTAGCTGAAAAAGGATTATACGTTTTTAAATTAAAAATTGCCTTAGAAGACCTGATGTACCAAAAAATAAAAACTTTCGTAAAAGCGTTGTTAAGCTTACCGCACGGTGGTGCAGCAACAGAAAGAGTATTTTCACAATTAAAACTAATTAAAAATACAACTACAAATAAGTTAAAATTTAGCACCGTAAATTCGATAGTGCTAATAAAGGACGACTTTCTAAATGATAATTTTTTTAAATTGGAATCCTTAAACAAATACTTTATCGAATGTTTCTTATAACAGTGATATTTACTTCAGAACCGAAGAAATAGCTGCATAGAAAATAGAAATTAGAAATATATAATTTTTTAACATTGTTAATTTATACATATAAGTGATTGAAATGTATTTCAGTATTTTCTTATTGAACGCGTATTTTCTTATTAAACTTTATTGATTGATTTTTATGAAAATATTTTTATTGATTTTTTCGTTATTCATTTTGAAATGTACCTAAATATGCTTAATAAACATTCATGTTAAAACAAAATTAATTTATTTTAACACTTCGAAATCTCTGAAAATACTTCCATCTTGTAGCCTATTTTACTTCGTTTTAAAATTCTCGAACGGCAACACTGCTGGGCATTGCTGCCGAAAAGTACAAAAACAAAATCAATGCGGCAAAACATAAACAAGAAATAAAAAAAAAACAGTCAAGGAAAGCGTTAAAAAGTATGAAAATAACCTACATCACAAAGCGTACGTACGAAATGAAACAAAAAATCAACACCGTGTGCCCAAGTGAGATAGAAGAAAAAAGTATCAAAAAGCCTCAAAATTGGCGTAACCTTGAATTTAAGCTTGCACTATGAACACTTTGCGCTTTTTCCATATGATTGTACACAAAGCGTTTTCAGCAGCTGTAAAAAGTTTCAGCTTCAGCTTCCACTATAAACGCGGCCTTAAGGTTGTTTGGAGTGTTCTGTTCTGTGAAGGACTGCAGAACTTAAATATTTCGAAAGAAGTGTGCTAAGAACTGTGAGTGGAAAAATAAGCATAGAATTAGACAGAGCTTAAAGGATTATGATTGAATTAGTGTAAAATATATACCAAACATAAAAAGACAATGATGCTTACTTATTACTAAGCAGTTATAATCAAAGAGTCAAGAGCATTTTTAAGTAATTCAGTAGAAATATTTTAATAAATTTATGTAAATCACTAAATCTTTAAGTCTAAGCAAAGATATTTCAAATTGTTAAAACATTTGTTATTGCTGTTAACGAGCTAAGAAACTTAAGGCAAGAATAATATGTACTATAATTATTAAAGTATGCGCTTGAGTCATTAGAAATAATCGATTAAGATACTGTTTGCTGCAGAAATTATATGAATAGCTTTGAAATAAAAAAAATATTAATGATTCATTCCATGCAGTTCTGGGCTTATCTCACCGAGTTCGAACTTTGCTACTTCAAGCACTCTTAAAAATTGTATTGACAAATTTCCTTTAAAAGATAATCAGCAGCAACAATTGTTTGCTATTTTTTTTGTCTCAATGATGTAGTGCACCAACAAGCAATATATTCGCAATCTACATGTCCACCAAAAAAAGCTATCTATTGCGACCGCTTGTTGCCATAAAATATGATAAATCAATAAACAGCACACAAAAAGTCAGTCAAGCCAGCAAGTCAGGCAGGCAGGCAGGAAGGCACAAAAGCAGGCACACTTCAATGCGTTTTACTGCAAAACAAAACGCCCCATGTTCCAACCCCATACATGGTTAATGGTAAGCAGCTCCACCTACAAATTGACGCCATGACCAACTTGGCTAGAATACAAGCGACAGACAGGACAGACAGATATGCTGTTGAATGTGGTGTTAATTTTTAACACACCATACCAGCAGCTCAAGCAACATTTTATGCGAGTTCGCTGTTGATTGATTTTTATTGTTGTCTGTTGTTGGCAAAAAAGCAGCAACAGCAACAACAGCTTTTAAGAACAACATATTCATTCCCAACACCAAATGGCAGTAGTAGAAGTACCTACATGTCCAACCAACAGCTTGCACTGTCCACAAAATTATTGGGTGTTGCATTGTCTGCCGTCATTAAAACTCAGCTTGATACCCTTCAATTCTGTGTTATTCGGCTGTTTTCATAAATTTAATAAGTTTCAACGCGTTCATATATTTTAAGGAACATGTCCGAAGCTGTCTGTAGCTGGCATATTTATCGCTGATGCAAATGTAATGAGCATTTCTTGGAATTGTAGGATATCAATTAATGGTTGTCTTGTTATTTAAAAGAACCTTAACAGCACTACAGCAGCAGTTGAACATAAAGAATAAATCTATAAAAGTTGACCTGACCTAATGAAACGTCTTAAAATATATGATTACAACCAGACAAATACTCGTAAGCTTAACGCAATGAATAAGTTCAACGACAAATATGTTAAATAAGTTAAGACAACATTTACATGTTCCTTCATTTATATAAATCCTTCAGTTAAAGATATTTATTTAAGTATGTATTAATCTTATGAACTATTCTTGCTGAACTTGTATTTGTACATAGATTATGTGAATAGTTCACGTTTCCCATGTATATGAACATGAGATTCTTTGCATTTCTATCACTTTCATGAACTGTTCTTGTTCTCCTCACATTTGCACATGCATTTTATTCACAAAAAATCTGAATGATTAACATTCTGCGTCAGCATAATGAGTTCGCTGTTTCAATGAGATAGAAATAGTTTTTTTCTCCCAAAGAGAGCATAACAGAAAAAATATTGGCGATCTTTTCTATTAAGTGTTTTATTATGAAGAGTTATGTTAACAGAAATTGTACATAAAGATATTGTTAATTTTTTGTTGTTGTTTAAGCTTTGTCATTAAAAAATTTGAACTTTTGATGCTTCATCGGAATAGGTTCACAGTAAGCATCTTCAGTTTCTGTCACAGTTTCATAAAAATCGATACTAATAAAAATGTATGAAAGTGCTTGACGCGGAAAAGCTTTAAGTACGGAGGAGAAGTTAAAATTGAGGTGTGCAAGGAGCAACCCTAACAACTCGTGAAATCGGTATCAGTTGTAAATCAAAGCGCAATGATTCACAAAGTCTTCAACTATTGCCTTTCAGCTTCAAAAATCAGGCTGGCTGCGCTTAGCGCCAGTCTTTCAACCTTGATACTGTGATGGTTGCTTTGAAACTATTTCTTTTGACTAAAAAAAAAAAAAAAAAAAAAAAAATAAAGTTTGTATTTACTTATAATGGCAAGACATAATTCTTTATAACGTCCCTGCAATTTACTATGAGAAAAACGCCATTTCAATTTAATGTCCCAAAGCATAAAATCTTTTACCTAAAATAAAAGCTTTAATTCATAAAAGAAAAAAATTTAACTCATCCGGTAAAGACAAAAGAAAAATCTCTCTCTTCTTTTCTGGATCTGGTGCCGATAACATCATCGATTAGAGCGTTTAATTATAGTTAATCAGCTTAAAGTTAACTTTAAATATAAAATTAACTAACTTAAAACTAGCTTAAAGTTTCTTAAAATTTAACTTAAAACTAAATTAATAAAATAAAGTTAAATTAAATTAAAGATAGAAAGGATTATTTGAACCTTTTTACTACAATAAAAAAAAAAACACAAAATACCATTTCAAATCTATATAACCAAGCTTAAATCGAAAATTTATAAGCCTACTCATATAAATTTTCTCTACATCAACGTAACTCTTAAATACAACAAAGCTGAATTTTGTCAGCTAACCGAGATTTTAACTCTTAAATTGGAGACCTCTCGTCTGAGAGTCACCGTTTCACCCGAAGCCAACGACGCCCTTGCCATGCTGGATGGATTAGTTAGTCGCTTAACTTCAACTAGAACCACGCGGTCTTTGCATGAATTTAATTTTGCTTAAAGTTTAGATTATATTCAATGTATAAACTTCCTTATAAAATTACTTAATATGTTCCTAAAAGTTAATAAACTAAAAATAAGTTAATAATAAGAAAAGTTAATGAAGCAATAATAGTGTTGGTTAAAAGTTATTTTATGAACGCTTTATATACACACATATATATATTTGTTATATATCTATCTCGGTATACATATATATAAATATGAAAAAAAAAATTTTTAAATAATTGAACAAAAGTGTTTTAAAACAGAAAAAAAAACAAAAAGAAAAATATCTAAAGGTAAAATAATAATCATCTTAAAACAAAATGATACATATACATTAGCACACACATCCACAAACATGTATACATATCGTCATACACCGCAACAGGCCTGGATGCAGCATATGACTCGGTAAGTTTCTTTTATAATCTTCTATGAAGTATCTATAATTTTATTATTCTACCTTAAAGCTATTCTAAAAAAAAAAAGAAGAAAAAAAAAGTAAACTAAAATTACAAAAAAAAAAAAAAAAAAAACTATCTTAAATACCTAACGTGCAAAATAACTTAAACTCTATTTCTTATGAACTTATACTACCTTACTCTCCTAATGTTCTATATAACTTACATATCTTATGTACCTTAAGTTCATACAAATAACTCTATACCTTTATTGCTTTATTAATTATCTACACATAAACAAAATGAATAGAAATATTGAAAAAAAAATAAGCTCAACATACTTTTATTTTGGCTTCTTTAATCATTATTAAATTATATTTAATATGAATTATATCATTACTTATATATAACTCAATTAAAATATATTCTTAAATATACTTAAAATATAAATTTAATACAAAAAAAAAAAAAAAAAAAAAAAAAAATAAAGTGCAGAAAATTTAAAATATGAAAAGAAAATATTCATACAGTCACCTAGTTAGAATTCTTTATATGTATTGTTAAAAGAACCCAATCAAAAGTAAAATTTTCTATAACAAGCACTTAAGATCTTTTGTTAACTTTCGCAAGTTGCACTCATTAACATAGCTCTAGCGTGCTCTTTTTTTTAAGATTCTAACGTATTAAGCAAGAATTGTTTCAATTTTTCATTTCATTCCTAAGAACCAAACTAGCAATGGTATTAAATTCTCTCTCTGTTAAAAGTAACACTCTTTTATATACTCTGTTATTGATAAATGTAAAATTTTACCTTGAACGTGAACTTGAAAAAATATATAAAAAAAAAAAGTAACATGAATTTGTTGTAAAGTTTTTTTATTTTAACTTAGCCAAAAGCAGCTGATTAGCTACTTCAGGGGTTCCCAAATGAAAATGTCTGAGTATGATATTTGGGGCCATGGTTGGGTAAAGGGTATATTGAGATATAAAACCTAAATCTCATGTTGTTAAATACAAATCGTAAGGAGGCTTTTCATGACTTTTGTTAGATTCTGGTTCTATCTTTTCTTCTATTTTCTGTAAATATCCTTTCTATACCTAAGCACGTATGTCTTTTGTGAATGGTGTATGTTAGAGTAAGTGTAGAAAGATCCCCCCCCCATCCGGCGAGTCCTAGCCTAACCCATACATACGTGCTGACCACTACACTGAAATAACCAAAACATTTCTAAGCTCTTTCAAAGACATAGCACCACCATCATTACAATACGGGTAATTAACGGGTAATTAACCTACTTCCCTGTTCCAAATGAGTCGCTAATGCTCTATTTATAGTTCAACTCAAATTAAAAATCCGAATCTTTATTATTGATAGTCATTTAAACATTCTGAACACAAATTAAACTTTTGGAAATGTTCCGCTTATAAAGGTTTTGCGACAGGAATAACAGAAGCTATGGTTGATCGTCTACGTCAAAAGGACGCTTGTGGCTGGTTGAAGGCATTTTATTTTTCAATATATATAATCTTCATTATATAAGCTCTTCTATTCAACATATACACTCGTTCGTCATATACAAGAGATGGCGGGTATTATCATATTTGATAGTAACTGAGTACTTGTAAAAAATATATAATTTTATTTTCGAGTGTACTTGCCACATAGCTAAAACACGAAATTTTATTTTTGAAATTTGTTGACCCGTTCAAAGAAAAATCGAAAAAACATAAAAAAAAATTTCAAAGAAATATACTATAGAATATAATTAAGCTGAAAAAGTTTTTAGAATATCAATTTCTCACGTTTACTATAATTGTGGCACTTAGTTTCAGTCAGTCCCAGATTAACCTAGAGGCCAGTGGCCTCACCCACCACTTGGGAGCCCCCGACATCAGTGATAGAAATGGGAAAACAATTTAAAAAAAACCAATGTCGAATCGAATACTCAATAGAATTAATATGGAAAGAAATCACGATTATTGTATGAATTCTTGATATATATTGTATTTTATATGTCGTAATAAAACCAGCTCAGCTTGTTCATATTATGATGCATACTTGCATACCAACAAGGAAGAACATTTTTTTCTATTATTAAGAGAAAATTTTTTTGAAATTTTGTATTAAGAAAATTTACTAGTTTTATGTCAAATGGTCTGGTAGTGACACATTTTCTTTCGTCCTAGTTATTTCCTTAAAAAAAACAAACTATTTTATTTAAGAAAATTTCAGATTCATTGGCCGTTTTGTTAACTTTGTTACAGATAATTTTCGTTTAGTTATTTATAAACATTTCTTGTATATCAAAATTCGGAGAAAAATAAGGTTTATTTTAAAATAATATTTCTTAATATTTTAATGAATCTGAAAAGAAAATTTGAGGACGATTCAAGAAAAGTTGTCTTTTTTATCAAAAGGAGAAAATATAGTTTTGAATTAGCATCTTATTTTCTGAGTAAACAACAGAATGTATCACAAGTGTTTGTTGCTTAGAGACTGGCAGCATAGCGGGAAATAATACAGAGCGGATTCAAAAGAAATTGCGTCACATTATCTGGTCGTTGTTCACGCATCAGTTGTTGTTCGAATTTAAAAGTGCGCTGATCGTTGTTTCGTGAATTTACGCAACGACTAAACGAGGTATATAAAGTGTCTTATATTTTAATATAGTTATTTTATTTAAATTGTCACAAAATTCATATCAAATTCGTTGTCAAAAATTTTTTCTTTGATAATTCTTAATTCTTGTGGTTTTTTAATTGCACCGCCATCGGGGACAACAAAATGTCTTCCGCTGTTAACAAGAGATAAATTCCGCGTTGAAGCTTTTCTTCCAGTTGTAGACTCGCTGACCACGTCTTTATCAAAAAGAATCACAGCATATAAAGGTTTTTGCGAAAGGTTCGGATTCTTTGATGATCTTTAAACGATTACAACTGCAGAGATAAACGCAAAAGCGAAAAATCTTGTTGATTGTTGCCCAGAAGATGTAGAATCGAGTCTTGGCAATGAACTGGTTCAACTCGCCGAGCTTGCAAGTCTCTATGAATGAAAAATCGGAGAATCTGAAGCACAATTTCTTTATCGCATAATAATGGAGAACAATTTTCGCTTAACTTTTGTTAATACTGATATAGTTCTTTGCATATTCTTGTCCATGATAGTAACCATCTGCTGTGGAGAGACATCATTCTCCAAAATAAAACTGCTCAAAAAGAGATTGCGTACGAGTATGGGACAGAAACGTCTTACCAGCTTCATGATTCTTAGCACAAAAATTGACATAATTCGTAATTTATCTTTCGAAAATGTTATTGAAGTGTTCGTTTCGATTAAATCTCGTTAAACTTCTAAATAATAACCACTCATACTATCATCATATTGTCATTAACAATATTTATATTACAAGTAACGACTTTTCAAATTCAATATTTTAAACATAATAAAAATTATCTAATTAAAAGTATAATAATGACTCTGCATACGTTTTTGTGCAACCAACTTTTTACAGTCATTGTTAGGGGCCACCACCAATAACTGGCCTCAGGGCTCCCACCAACCTCAATCCGGCCCTGGTTTCAGCTTAGCCACATCTTAAGATATATCAATGAAAGGAAGAGCTCAATATTTGCCCAATAAGCTTAAATGCATGTGAATGCCATGAAAAGTATTCATATTTTATAGGTGTTTAAAAATATCTTTTTTTTCGAAAATGACGAAATATAGAGACCAAAAATTTCTAATTTTGTTTTAGCCAATATTTGTGTACTGGTTAAATCTTTACTTTGTTGCTTATCTTGAGTATGCATTGTGAAGAAAAAAACAAGTTATATGCAAAAAATTAATTTTTTGGCCAAAAAAGGGGTTAAGGAGAACCAATACCGCTCCATCGGGAAATCGGGGATTCTTCGATTCAAAGAAAAAATATGCAGAAATAGTTTTGAAGAGTCCCTCTAACTTTTGAGTTGGTGTCCAGCGAAATCTAAATTTCGATACGTCTTACTATAGGAAGTACCCAACACTACACCAGTACGTAGTTTTCTACGACGAAATAGTTCCAGTCGGATGGATCTGCGAAAAGAGGAACGATTTTTAAACATAGCCGCAAGAGTATTGTAATGCTTTGGCGGGTAGAGCTTTTTTTGGAACTATTGAAATTAAGTTTCCAGAAAGAGATGAATGGGTCACGCATTCAAGTCAAGATGAATGTTGTTGGAGGCAAATCTACATACTCGATTTTGGGCGGAGGCAACAAATACTGCAAATTACTTGCAGAATATATTATCGACAAGGAGCATCGATAAGACTCCATATGAAATTTGGTACACCAAAAAGCCAAATTTTGAACATACACCTGCGGTCATGCACATCTTACCACTTCATTTCTTGCAGTTTTTTTAAAATATCTCAGCTTATATTTGAACCAAATTCAAAATTTTTTTAACATGGATTTCATAAATAAATAAATAAATAAATTCATACAATTAATAGGTAAATCTCAAAAAGTACCGTTCTAAAATGTATTCAAACATGCATTTGTCACACGAAATTCAGTGGTAAGATGTGCGTGACCGCAGGTGTATATGAATTTTTGGTTGTGTAGTTCATCTACCGAAAGAGAAACGTCAAAAGCTTGACAAAACAGCGAAAAAGATGGTGTCCGTAAGGTATGCAGAGACAACCAAGATTTTTCTGTGTCTGGATGTTGTCACAGGTAGCATAACTCTCAGCAGAGAAGTAACGTTCATGGCAAATGCGGGTTATTCCGATAAAAAGGAGAAAGAAGCAATACCGATAAATATTGAGGTTGCAGTCTCTTTAGAATCTAGCACTTTAGAATCAAGCGGTGATAGATATACATTCAAGTCTAGAAGATGAAGACAGTCTTGATGCAGCAAGTGGCGAAGATGAGCGCTGTATTGACATTTTACCTATGGCAGAGCAAAGACACGTTTCAGCAAGATCTGCTAAGAGGAAAAATCCTGACAGATACGTAGCTAAAATGGAAGCATTCATGGAACCTACTAACTGCTGGGTAGTTCTGGCTGAAGCGAATTCATCACCATAAAGTGAAATGTGGATTGAATCAATGAAAACTGGAATCAATTCGTTAAATAAAAATGATACTTGGGATTTAGTAAGACTTCCACAAAATTCTAATGTTGTCGGCAAAAGTGGGTTTACAAAATGGAACGCGATGCCGTTGGTAGGATTGCCAAGTCTCGTTTAGTAGCGTAGGGGTATTTACAGAAGTACGGAGAAGACTTTGATGAAGTTTTTGCACCTGTCGTTCAGCAAATAACTTAACGATGTCTTTAAGAAGTCGCGTTTGTGGAAAAATGGTTGCAAGTCACATTGACATTAAAACAGCTTATCTAAATGGTAATTTCAATACTACTATTTAAATGAAGCAGCCGGATGGTCTTAGATACCAGGATAAGAGGATTGGGTTTAAAGCTAAAGAAAAATGTTTATAGGTTGAAGCAGTCTACCAGATGCTGTAAAACAAAGATGAATGATTCAGATGAATCCATAGATGAATCAGATGAATCCACAGATGAATCAGATGAGTTCACATCTTAATCAGGATTGAGTTTAAGAATCGCATACCAGATCCATGTCTGTATAGCAAAAATAAATTTTTATAGTATTTGATGGATTCAACTAAGCCATAACTTCCTTACTTTAAATCTGTTTATGTTGCTTATTCCAAATAAGCTGCAGAAATTACATTTAACAGTTTAAAAAGTTTCATATGCCAATAATATTCCAATAAAGTGCTACAAACGGTAGCACCCAAACAACTCAGATGATCCATATCAAAGAAAGTCACATGATATTCGATACTTTTTTCGAGTTTGCTGCTGCTATACGTATTCGGTTTTCTTTTGCAGCTTATTCATAGATTTTATTTCTTCTGCTTCTTGCGTGCAATATTTACGCAAATTTTTGCAGAAAGGTGGCAATGAATTTAAAGCACATCCACTCGTTGCTGCTTCACACAATGACAGCACAATGCAGACTATTTCAACATTTAAGTAAGTATTATTATTGTTATTATTATTTTTGTTTAGAATTTCTTGCTTTTTTTTTATTGAAAAAAAAAAAAAAAACAAAAAAAAAATTCCTGACGGTCATGAGATACTCCCAAGAAACGTGAAGTTTTGCAAAACAACAGGAAAATTTGCATTTTATCGTTTCAAAAAGAACTTTTGTCGAACTACCCGTTCTTTGACCAAAAATGGGAGTGTGTTGTATGCAGTGAATAAAAGTGAAGAGAAGTAAGGAGGCGATTGAAGTGCAGTGTAGCAAAATATAGTAAAGTTGGTTGGTTGTGTCTTCAAATAAGTCTTCGGAATAATAAATAAAACAATGGCAATGCTTAAAATTTGCATATAAAAAAAAATGGGTTTTTTCATATGGCTTGCATAGTTTCTACACTGACATGCAAGACTATAGAATTATAAAAGGAATAAGCTGAAGAAATGTCTTTTTTCAAGTTTTAATGCAAGGCTTTGCCTTAGCCTAAAAAAGTAGCTAGTTAGAATGACAAGAAATAGTTTTACTGAAATTTTAAACTTACATAAAAAATTTTAAAATTTCATAGTAGAGCTTAATAATTTTGCTCAAAAATTTACTAAACAATTTATATTGTTTCATTTTTAACATTTTTTTCTTGCTCAATTTTAGTCATGTTCATTAATTTTGCTCTCTAGCAGCAAAAATAGTATTTTATGAATTTCAGTCACGTGCCAATGTTATGAATAACAGCGCTGATGAGAGAGTTCGCCATTTTTTATATTTTTTTTTTCCTTTTCATATCAACACATCTTCACAAAAATAAAAAACTCATAAAAATGGCTGGGTTGGCTAGAGGATCCGGTATTGCTTTCCTTCCGGCTTGTGATATTTCGCGGATTTTGTTCTAATGAACATGCTATGGATGGTAATGCAATTGAGATGAGCTCAAAATACGTTGAATATTTTATGAAATATTAAATTTCTTTTACAATTAGCCGCCAATAAAGATGTATAAATTATGTCTGATCTGCTGCTTAGGAAATTTGCTAATGTTACGGTTTAAGGCCAATTCCCTTTTTAACTCGAGCTAATGTTAAATTAACAGTACGCTCACAACATAAAACAATTATATTATAAAGTTACTTTTTATTCTAAAAACAACTTTTAAATTTTTCTTATGATAAAAAAATTTTCTCCAGACAAGTATTAATAGATTATTTTAAACTCTTCCAGAGGAATTAAGGTCCTTGAAATATATGAGTCGTTATTGGAGAAAGAGCTGTCTTCTAAAACAATTAACGACAGCCCATTAACGCAATGCAGCATCAAGCTGTGCTAGCACCGATATGGAACTGGCGTAGTCCCTTCGGTTATCCTTTTTGGAAGATGCACTCAATAACTTGGACAATAAATCTGACATTGCTTTCATAGCGCTCAATCCCACTACTAACAGCCTAGAAGCTGAGGTTAGTCCGAAAATATCCTACCACTCAAATTCTGCATCCGCAAGTCTTATTCTACACCTCAGCAAAAACGCAGGCGACATTTTTTTGGAATCGTTAGTTATCTGCAGCCTGGTTTGCGGACTAAAGACCCATTTGCGCTAATATACGTCATATCGCAAGGTAAGGCTGTATTTTAATTAAAAATTATTTGAATCCTTTTATTCACTCTCATTTCAGAGGTGCCATAAGTGAGGTGCCATAAGAGACAAATTGTGTGAAAACAGTTTGCCGCTCACTTCAGTACACCTGGGGACTCTACACCATCAATTTCAACGGTGAAAAGTGGTTTACTTAACTTTGTTGCGGCCGTACAAGCACGAGCGATGCCGAACCCAGAGCCCAGTTAAGGTCGCTACACCCGACAAAATTGAACAAAAATTGACAGTATAGTGAGTGTCGATCGAAGATTGAAAGTGCGGGAGATTTTGGATGCCATATGCACATCACATGACTCAATGGTTTCGATTTTAAATTATCACTTGCGTTTGAAAAAGCTAGCTGCATGGTGGATGTCGCGTTCGATCACAATCGACCACAAACAACCATGTCGAAATTTAATGATATGGGCTGCGAATTACTACCTCATCCACCCTTTGCTCCAGACTAAACCCTGACAGACTATTTCTTGTTTCGAAACTTAAAGAAATGGGTCGACAGAAAGAGATTTGACTCTTGTGATGAACCTATTTTGAAGACCTCGATAAAACTCATCTGTTTTGAAATGATAATGGAGAAAGTTTTAACGAAGTGTTTGAACAGGTGAAAGGAAACTATGCTGGAAAATAATATTGGTTTTTGACAAAAAACCTGTGTTTCATTCGAAAAGTTACGTTCTTATTTACCTGCCCTCGTACCATTCTCGCCTCTGACCCAATATCAAATAGGATCAGGAACTGAAAAGTTTTCATTTTTCTTTTCAACATTCTTTTCTACATTCTTTTCTCAGATCACTGATGTATTTTTGACATAGATGAATTTGTTCCGACATAACCTATAGAAAAATGAGCTATAAAATCTCAAATAAGTGTACTAGAGTCTCCTCAATACAACAATTACATGCACATAAGAGTGTATCGAAAATCTGACCCCCAATTTCGGCACCAAAATTAAATAGTACATGAAAAATTTCCATTGGTGTATTTTTTTTTATTTAAAACAATTTTGGCAACCCCCGAAATGCACTTTTGTGCATTTTTTATCAATTTTTGTACTGGAGACCTATTAATGGTTGATTTAAAAAGAAAATCAGGCTTATCAATCAATTCCTATCACATAAAAACACAGAACTGCAAATTTTCATCCCTGTTGATAAATGCTCTGACGAGATAAAACAGTTTTTTTCACCGTGAATCTACTTGTTAATTAATATAGGATTAATAATACACCGATGGAAAGGATTTTTCATGTTCTATTTAATTTTGGTACCGGAATTGGGGGTACTATTTTTCCCATACAAGTCGATACACTCTAATGCACATCCTCTAATACCTGTAAGAAATCAATATACGACCTTGTGTATAGTCTAAATGTCAATGAATAAAGCTCTAGATAGTTAGTTCATGTGCAAAAGGGTGTACCAAAAGAAACAATATTTTTTCGAAGTTCATACCCAGTGGGGAAATGAGAAGTTATTATTGCCATAACCATAGTAACTGGTTACCCTTATAGCACATATCATAACGTCCCCGCTTACAGTATTTCAAAAAATAATGTCAATGAAAAAGCTTCGCCACCGGTCTAAAACAGCTCAGCCAGTAGGCCATTGGCTCCTGCGGCTTTGTTGTTTTTAAGCCGAGCTCTAGCTGTTAAGACCTCGTTTTAGTCGGGCAGCGGAACTTCAACGCTGTCATCCTAAATTGGGGTTTCGGGATATCAACTCCACTGGCGGGACTGTTGTCAGCGTCGCCATTTAAAAGACTAGAGAAGTGCTCCCTCCATGGCATCAGTGAACTCTGGATATCTGTCACTAGATTCCCGTATTCATCCTAGCAGGAAGAGGCTCCGCTCTTAAAAACATCGGCCAGGCGTCTTAACTTTTCGAAAAATTTTCGAGTATCATTCCTGTCGCCATGCATCTCAAATTTCTCGCACTCACGCATTTCTGTCTCTCATTTTTTGCGCCTGAAAAGGCGTACCTTTTACCTCTTCTTTTCTCGGTATCGCTCCGTAACAGCACGCGTTCAACCGACTGCAGGGTGGCTTTGTAGGCGGTGTCTTTCTCCGTGACGTCGCGATACTTCTGGTCCTTCCACTGGTTTCGGCGAGGGCGGTGGTAGCTTATCACCTCTTGGGCAAACGTACGCATAGATTGGGATATGTGCGTCCACTGTGTGCATATATCATCGATCGGAGGAGTGCTTTCTTGAAGCAGGAGAAAGAGTTGAGTAGCGAAGGCTTCGGCTGTCCGTTTTGTAGAATTGCGAGCATTTTTAGCTGCGCAGAGGCATGTGCGGATCTTGGCTGCGACAAGATAATGATCCGAGTCTATGTTAGCCCCACGGTTCGTGTGTACGTCTAGTACACTGGAAGAGTGCCTTCCGTTCATCAAAACGTGATTAATTTAGTTGCATGCTTTTTGATCAGGGGACGGCCAGGTGGCCTTATGAATATTGAAATGCTTGAGTCTGCCTGGCAAAGCCAGGCCCCGCTGACTTCCCGTGGTACCAGTTCTCCAGGCCTTGGTCAGACCTCTTAGCAAAGCTACTACCAGTTAAAAAAGCAGCACTTTAAAAAAAGTATACTATTACGAGTAGAATAAATTTGATATATTTACTAAAATATTTATATATGTATATTAATCACATCTTAAACATCGCTATATAATCCTGCTGTAAGACTAGAACAGATGGTCTGGCCAGACCCTGTTGCCCATCCAAGCGTTAAACTGTTAAAATATTCGTATATTTTTAGCAAAACATGGCAAAAATCATGCTAATGCTGCCACTATGTCTCAGACGATCTGAATATGTTTGTTTTTGATGTAGCCCCTGGCAACAGCCTTCCAATTGCAACGCAATGCTTCTTAGGTGGTGACATTTTTTATGTGTGTCGGGCAGTAAAAATTGTGTCGCTAGGTTTTAGTGCATTTATGTTTTGAGCTCACATTAATGGCCGCAAACTATTTTCTGCAACTGTGGTCCAGCTGCAGACACCACTTTTTGTGTGATACTTAAAGTTTTATAGCTTTGCTGTTAATTATGCGCCGGCGCATGCGTTCGACTGTAGATAAAAATCTTGACGAATATCAAGGGTGTTTGCACGAGTTTCAATTTTATTTTAAATTCTAGGCCGGAACGGTGCTAAAACTACTTTGGTCTATATGACTAACTCAAACAGTTAACAGCAATGAGTGGGCTTCAATTGGCGTTTATGTCGCATGGCATTGCAAAACACCGCGCGCATGCGTGGGTTTAAAAAATTAAATGAACTAAACGTGGTAGCCGCAAGTTTTGCTCTAATTAATTTTTAACTTTTATGGCAAATTTTTATCACACATCATAATAACTGCTATTGAAGTAAGATTGTTTTTGCATGGCAGCTGGTATAGACTTTGAGCAAAATATTTGAGCGGTACATAAAGATTTGTTTACCCTTTGGACACTGCCTATGCTGGTCTCACTCAAACGATTCACGTTGAGCTCTATAGGCGAGATGAGGATGTGGGAAGTTGAAATGTTTATGAGGCAAGAAATTTTAAAAATTTAAAAATTTTCGGTATTCATTTATATTTTCTTTGAAGTGGCATTCCTTATTGTTAATTTGGTCATTTTGTTGAATTGGAAAATACAATGAAAAAAAAGCACAAATTGGCTATTTCAGCCCTTGAAAGGACTTTGACCGAGCTTTTTATGACCAATTGTGTTATTTATGCTAAATTTTTGTACACAATTGACCGGGAACTGTACCTATAGCTTTACATGACATTGTTTACTCTCTGAGGTTTGCCATTGTCTACTGAGAGGTGATGGCCGAACAGAAGAATTTATTTCTATTAAAAAAAATCTTTTGTCCGAGGTGAGGTTTGAACTCGGGACTCGTTGGTTCGCACGCCAAACACTTAGCATGCACGAACACAGCCGCCATGCTCAATTATTATATACTAATAAAAATAACTTGCAATCAAGTCAGTAAAATATATTTTCTCTCATTGATGGATGGATTTTTTTACAACCTAATGTGATTGACTATAAATTTTATTATTAAATTTTCACTACAATCAGCAAGACAAGCCTCTGGTAAAATATGTACCAGATGATTATATCTTTTTATACAACTTCAATTACCAATTTAAGGTGCACCAATCATGATTACTCAAAAATGTCTCAATTGGCCGATAAACAGTACCATCAGCAAAAATTCTCAGAATTGGCACTACGTGTGCGACAACAACATCGCGATAAGTTTGGTAAAAGTCATAAATAATAAAATTGACAACCTGCTGCATATGCGATCCCACTCCTTACAAGATGCAGCAAGTGAGTTCTGCTTATTGGCCAAAGAAAAATAAAATAAAAAAACAAAAAAACAAAAAAGATATAACAACAAAAAACATGGAATGTGACCACAAAACACTTGCAAAAATGTGAATTCGAATGCTAATCAAAGTATTTATTTCAGGTAATTTGCTTTCGGTAGCAGTGCAACAGCAACAGCAGCTGACTGATTAAAAGACAGCGTTCCATTTTTTATTTTAATATTTTTTTAACTGAAAGTTGCCAATGGTTATTGTTAAGCGCAGGCGTGCTGCTTTTGTATGAATTGTGTTTTTTTTTTCCATAGTTTATTCTCCTGCTTCATTCAGACAAATGTAACGTTACGGCTTGTCATTTGATTAATGAGGCCAGATCTAGCAATCGATCTCCATTTAGCATTTCAAACTGACACGCTGGTCGGTCCTTCGAAAAAAAAAAATTATTTAAACGTTGCTGTGGAAGCGGAAGAATTGCAAAGTCAAGACATGAAAAATGGCAGCAAATGAGCACAAAAAAGAGTGCAGCCTTCAAAGAATGGTCATCACAAGAACAGCAACACAAAAAAAAAACAAAAACTTCACATGGTATGATTTTGAGTTTGAAAAATCATGGCTCCAAATGTTCACATTGTCTGAAACTAACTTTCACATATAGTATAGCTGAGTTGTAAGGGGCGCCTATAATTTAAGGTGTGCGTCGGTGATTTTCAGGTTGTCCCTGAACGCTGTTGAGCATTGAATTACAAGCCAAGTGCGAGAATCCACTCGACACACTATTTGTGTAGGTGTGTAGGAGCTGTTTCGCTGCTTGCTGATGACAGTGGAACAAATTAGCATTTTCGTCACAAAATTTTTTCAACTTTTCAACACTAGAATTTTATAACATGCAAAAAATATTTTATACTTATTTTGTTAAACTTTTAATTAACCCTAGAATGGTAAACATCGCCTGTGAGGCGAAGCAAAATTTTTTTTTTTCGATATTTCCGTATCGCTCACTCGTATCAAAGCGTGCGCTCGTGTCAACTCAGTTGAGTGTTGTACGAGCTTGAGAGCAGTCGCATTTTGTTTTGCTCCGTTTAGTTTGCTGAAATATACAACCGGTTGTCGCCTGTGGAGCGAAGTTTACCAATAAAGGTAAATTTTTTTTACATATTCGCTAATAAAACTTTGTTGTTTTATTTCCTAAAAATAACAGTTTCCGTAAATTTGTTATAGTTTTTGATATGCCTACTTCTGAAGCTCAGCTAATAAAATGGCTGGAGGAGATTTCGCTAGATGGAAGTGAAATTGATGACGATTTGGGACCATTAAACCATAATAAAAAACCATTAACTTTATTTTGGTGTACATTCTTTTTTTAAAGATATAAATCTCATTTTATTTTTTATTATGTTAATTAGATCTAAGATCTATAAGAAACAAATGTAAATTTTTTCACTCGCATGGAGTTTTTATTTTTTATATTTTTTTTTATAAACGATCCCTTCACACTTCTGAAAAAATAATGTGATATACGTATGTGCCTAAAATGTCTATGAAATAATTAAAAAATTAATAGATTTTTGTTTATTTATGCAACGAAACATGCAATAAAAATGTTCTTGTTTTTGTTTTAATAAATTTTGGTTTTTTTAAAGGTTAAATAAGGGTTTTTTATAAAAGTCGCCTCACAGGCGAAGTTTACCATTAAAGAGTTAAAACTTATGTTTACCATTCTAGGGTTAATACTGAGCTTGTTCATAAAAGAGTCAAATCGACAGAGTATAACTAAGTTGGATAATCCTCTACTTTAAATTGCACACACATAAAAACTGTAAATTGAAGAAACCTCGAGAGCTTTTTTAAGCCGCGACCTTGAGATCGCGATTGAAAAGTTATATTCCGGTGATGTACCATTTATTTGAATTTATCTGGATTGAACTTTTGAGTATTTTTTTAAAAATGTCCAGTCAATTTGTGAAACTTTTCGACCACTTTCTATGGTAAAACGTTTAATTTCATCGGTATAACTAGTTCTAATAGGACTCAAAAAAGTTCTGTCGAGAGGTTGCATTGTGTGCGTTGAATATAAAGGTGTTGGTATTAAAATAATGAAATTTTGATGAGCCAAATGGAGAAGTTAAATGTTACGCGTGTGACAATAACAACTATACAGTCTGAACATACGGAGTATAACCAGTGTTGCCGTTTTGGCTATTTATAGCCAAAAGTGGCTATTTTTTTTTCTCGTATTGAGTTTTGGCTATTTGGCGATTTTATTTTTCATTTGGCTATTTTTTTACTCGGCTATGTTTTTGCATTCCGGCGAAAATTAATTTTTTATTTCACATATAAAATTTTCAATTGCCAGAGAATCCCCAAAGAATTGCTGGGAAGATCAAGCAATTGCCTTCTATTGTAATCTGCTTAGGCCGATTCGCCGGGAAGATTCGCCAATGAACCGCCTAGAAGAGTAACAAGAAATTCGCCGAAAAGGGTGTCAAACGAAGTCCATTTAAGAGTCCTCAGCAATTTGTTCCAAAGCATCGTTGTTCTGTCCGATTTCAATAAATTTTTTGTGAATTTGTTTTTATTTCTCTTCGATATAATGTGACGTTGCTTCGAAACTATACTAGTTCAACTTTATAATTGATTTTACGATTTTTCAGAGCCTGCTTCATATTTCCATGATAGATTTTGAACATTTTTCAAAAATCCATTTTCCAACAATCGGTGAAATTAGTAAAGGAAAATTTTTAAAATTTTCGTGACTAGCGCATTCATTGCTTGAGCATTTGAAAAGCGATGCATTTTCCCAAAAAACACTTGGGCGAATTACTGGTGCATCGCAAAATCCACTTCTCTGCCAATCGTCTTCCAAATGTTTGCAGGGAAATGATTTAAAATATTCACGTGAGGGTGAATTCTCTCTTCATTTGAACACGACCTGCCAGTGATGCTAATCGTGCAGCCGAGCGCAAGAATATCCAATAATTTGACATCTATAATCATGTGCCACATGAGAGTAGCAACAATGTATATAATTTTGATCATTGAAAGTAATTGTGGTTTGTTTTCAAAAGTAAAATTTAGCAATTCAGCATGGAAAAGTAAGTTGATGTTGCACTCCGCCACACATAAAACATTCTTCACTTGTTCCACTTGATTTCACTTTCTCACCTTCTTATCTATCTCCCATTTCTAAACCATGGCAGACTTGACTGAAAAGGTTTGACACCTGAAATAGTTGGTTCGAAGATAAAAAAAAATTTAATACTTTTCTTACTTCCGAAAATGCAAACCTTATTTTTATAAAGTTTTTTCTATTTTTATCAAGTAAAAAATAAATGAGCTAACGTCCTTCTATTTTAAAGGTCCGTCTATTTAAAGGATATATGCCCTTAATATTTTTAAAATATGTTCTTATATTTTTAACATATAATTTTTTATAACATATTTAAAACAACCATGTTAATAAATCTGTTTCCAGTAAAAAATGGTACTATGTTGTTCAAAAAACTAGTTAGTTAAAAAGGTATGAATGTTAGTCCTGTTTCTTTTTTCTAATACAATTAATTAATCTTGTGGCTATTTTTTTTACATTTTGGCTTTTTTTATTTTGTATTTTGGATATAAAAATAAATTTACTCCGGCAACACTGAGTATAACTCTTGATACTAATTTTGAAGGGATTGAGGGATTTGACTAAAAAAATGTTTACCGAAATGTGGCAGGAAGCTTGTGAGCCCTTTTTTTTCTTAAAAATATATAAAAAGGCGGAATAAAATCACTTGCAGCGCTCACCTACTTATTTCTATAACCGTTACTTGTGAAAAGGAGGACCTCTTTCAAGTGTAGTCATAGCTTAAAATCGGCGTTTACCTTACTTCCCAGTGACTTTTGGAAGACTGCTTTGTACTACAGTCAACTCAGCACAGTCATCATCATTTACCTCCTCAAACTCTTTCTTAAAGAATTTGAAAAAAACATTATAATATGGTTGGGTAAAACCTTTAGCCTGTCAAAAGGTGTTCCTGAGGCATAACGGATGGTCAATTTGATCTTGTAAGGTTTTAGGAAGCCGTTAAGCCAATCCTTTGCAGCACACTCCTTTAAAACTGAACATGTGTTTGGTATAGTTTTGTATATAGCAAGCTGAAAGGCAAATGATCGAACATCTTATATTGATGGGCTCCAATAACACACCTAATAATTTCCTGCGTTTCCTCGTTTCATACCGGCTTTCGTCCTAAGTTCGCAAAAAGTTGACAATTCGATTTCTTATCATTTATTGTAATATAAAAGATCATATGCGAAAATGGACCAAATCGCATGGAAATCTTGCCTACCTCCATAAAAAGTGACTTTATCAAAACAACGGAATCCCTTTGAATAACACAAAAATGTATCTAATGACGTTAAACTTTACCAAGGACACAAATGCCTTTGTAACAGAAAAAAATTGGGTGGATGAAGGATAATTTTTTGCAAACTTAATTTTTTTTTTGAGACATTTTACATTTCACTTAATCGTTAAAATTTCTTCCATACCTTTTAAGATCAACCAATCGTTTGGTAAGCGTAGTTCTGCCTCCAATTGGCTCGATTGAGTCGCTTTGATGCCACTACCACTTATTCCTGTGCGTTTAAGTGTTTGGGGTAGGATGAGCAAGGTATGATTTTTCAGAGTCATCCAGAGTGGTTGAGGAATATGATTAGATTATTGATTCTTGAAGATGAAAGGTCCTCCATGTTGTATACGTTCCATCTTCTGCACCGCTTAACATGATAATTGTACACTGTGAAAAAAACACATACCTTGATCCGGTAAAAAATTTCTCTATTTTTGATAATAGCAATTTTCTCTTTTTCAAATAAAATTTTTTTCAATTAGAATAAATTTTCACTTTTTGGAAGAAATATTTTTTTACTTCTAGGAAATAGAAATATTTCAATGTCTCTAATAATGATAAGTATTTTTCTCGCACAAAAAATTTCTCATTTATAGAGAAATTTTATTGAAAATTAAAAACTTTTCTTTTATTTTGATAAAAAATTCACTATGAGAAGTATTTTCTTCAATAAAAACATATATTTTCTAAAAAAAAAAAAGTATTTTTCTCTAAAAACGATATATTTTTCTATTTCATTGAACCTTTTTATCATTTTTAGAGAATTTAACGTCTCGCAATTAGAGAATAGCATTCTCTGAAGCAAAGTCTATACCATTTTTTTCTAAATATGATGCCTTTTTTATCATATTCCGAGACACTTTTTTCTGAGTGTACAAAGACAGCCGCGCAAGTCTCTCTTCCCCTCCAGATTGGCTATATCTACTTCTGTGAATGAAGTCATATCTTTTAAACTTTGAACTTTTAACCATCGGCAACTATCATCTGCTACAAATTTTGTTTTAACTTGACGCAAGAGATGTCATCTTTTAAACTACATGTTTACAGTTTGGACTTCGCTTCTATAGTTTCTGCTAGATTTGACCAGCTGCTATATGACTTAATATTTTGTCCAAGGAATGTGATACCTCCTTTACTTGAGTCTTTTGGAAGGTCATCGCTCAACACGATTTCAACCCAAAAAACTAACCGGTTTAAATCATAATAAGAATTCTTTATATTATCAAAACCTTGGTGGCATGAGAACTTAAATTAATAGGGGTATTCACACTGCCTTGGGTTGTTGGGTAGATTGGCAAATGCCATACATTTTGTTTTTGTAAAAGTGCCATTCTACCCAAGAACCAATCTACTCTAACTGACACCGTGACTTGTTTGGGTAGATTGATTGAGTACTTTTTTAATGGGTTACTTTTTAACCTTTTCCAAAAGTAGGCAATAATTGAATTGACAAAAGACTTAAACAGAGTAAACAAATTATAAGTGAATAAAATAGACAAATTAGTGTTAAAATGAGTTATTTTAAAATTTTTGAGATAAAAATTATTAAATGCCGTAAAGTTCACGTTAGAAATGACTCCTATATAAAATAACTTTTTTATGCCCGTACAATGGCCTAAATTTGCGCTCATAAAATAACATAAATAATATGGTGGCAACTCTTTTCTAGCTGTCACTCATCTCTGATGAACTACCAAGTCAGTGTGAATACCCCTTATAAGTTTTTTGTATCTTCTTGTGATCTTATATATAAAAAAACCTAGCTTTTCTGGATTGTACTTTTGCACTTTGCACTTTTGTGAGTTATATACTTCTTAAAAGCACACAGGAGCTATACAAGGCTTATTTTGAACCTTGCCTCAATGATCTTTTTTATTATCTGCACATTGTGTTTGCTGGTGATTTCATCCTGGGCAAGATTATTTGGAAGCCTGATTGCGCCGAATCTTACATTCTGCCGTTTAATGCACAAGGTCTAATAGAAAACCTTTTGGTTGACTTCTCAAGTCATCATAAGTTACTTGAAATCAACGAGATTTCCAATGATCTTAATGAAAATCTCAGTCTTGTTTTTTTTTTTTCGTTGATAAAGAATTGAATATTTCCTTATAATCTTCTATTGCACCAATTTATACCGTTCTAACCATCATAAACGAATTTTAATTGAACTTTCAGCTTATCAATACCAAAAACTAGATGCAATGAACGAGCTATTGTCTTCGATCTTGTGGAACTCTATCCTTAATCATATCAATCAAATTGTATATTCATCTTAAATAAATCGATTTATAAATTCTTTCCTTGCGTAAAAACCTCAAAAAATAGCCACCCTTACTGGTTTAACAAAAGACTTAATTAACTTATGAATAAGAAAACCAAAGTGAGAAAGCATTTTAAGCTCTTCATCAAGTAAAAAAGTCAATATATTTGAAAATTAACTGAACATTAAAAAACAATACGGAATATCAAATTTTGTGTCGATTTAGTATTATCTCGAGTCCTCTTATGATAGTATGCCATCATAAGAGAAAACCAAGTATCCCTTTCGAATCTCTTTTCGATCTTGAGGACCTGTCTTTTTCGGTGTCTGATATTGAATCCATTCTATCGAACCTTAATAACAGTATATCTGCATTACCTGATTTCGCGTCTTCATGAGCCTATCCTCTTTTTGTGATATCCCCTGCTGGGGAATATTTCATTAATAGTTGGAAAATATATCATAGTGTTCAGATATATAGATCTGTTTAAAATAAGATATTAGAAATTGTAGACTGTATAAATTTTAAGGATATGAATTTTAATTATCATAGCAGTTACATTCATCATCAAGTCTTACTCTATATTAGCTTCTTAATTGCTCTTTTATTTGGAATCCACGCTCGCCAAATCAAGCTATAAGCACTTAAGGATTGAAAAAACAATAACGAGATTAATGGTTTTCTAATTATTTATTTATTTATTTATTTATGTATTTATTGGCCAAACAAGGCAATTTACTTAATCTAATAGTTTTGTTATTTTTTTTATTATTTTTTCTCTCTCTCCTTTCCTTGTTTTTGTGTTCAACGATATGCAATTCGATGTGGGCGTAGTCCACCCACCTGAACCACATGATTACAAGAACATGTCAAAAAGAAAAGGCAAGAAGAAAAGCACAGTTAGGGGTAATATTACAATGCTTAGGTTTATGTTTTAAACATTATAATTAAGTATAATTTATATAGTTATTCTACACCTGTTGAAACAAGGAGATAGAAGAGGGACTAGGAGAGGGTTCACTTAGATGTGACATTTGGCAGAGATGGTAAATTAATATTTAGTGTGAGAAAAACGATTTGGAAAGGGAACGCTTGAACATGGATTTGGACATGGGGAGTATATAATGCTCGCTAACATTATTAAATATTCTACAACATCTATACAACATCGTTAAATGCGTAAATGGTGTTGTGATGGGATTCTTTTAACAATTTTGTATATCTTGTTCTCCTTATTGGTTCATTAAATACAACTTTATTTGAAATGCATTCACTGTCGATGTTTCCATTAATAACATCAAATATAAAGCATGAACAAAGTAATATTCTTCTTGACGAAAGCGTCATTATATTCAACATTTTCAGTCTAATTTCATATGGTGGTAAGTTTCTATAGTCCCGGGGATCGTACGAATCTCTCAAGGCAAAAAGCAAAAATTGTCTCTGAATTGAATCAAGTCTTTCACTTTGCACTTCAAAAGCTGGATTCTAAATAACACAGCAATATTCCAGAATAGGACGCACTAATGTGCAGTACAAGTTACCCATAAATTATTGAACTCTTTTGCACGTCTTTTAATGAATCTAAGCAGTTTGTTTGCCCTGGATATGATATGATCATAGTGAAAGTTAAAGCGCAACTTGTTATCTAGGATTACTCCAAGATCTGAAATGTGATTGACCCTGTTAAGTTCCACCCCATTAAGCATAGAACTGTTACAAGTTTTTTGGGTTTTAAGGAAGAAATTTATAACGAAGCACTTATTCACATTTAAAGAAACCTTATTTTGAATACACCAATGTTCAAGAGATTAAAGCTTGTTCTGTAAGAATACTGAATTCACTTCTGATCTAACCACATGGTACATTTTTAAGTCATCTGCATATAAGAGATGGGGGACATCGTGCAAAACTTCAAATATGTCTGCAATAAATATGTTGAAGAGAAGTGGGCCCAGGTGGCTACCCTGAGGTACACCTGACGAGACAACAATTTTCTTAGAAAGAGTACCTTAAAATTTTACAAAATGGGATCTTTCACAAAGATAGGACTTGAGCCAATTCAGCAAAGAGCCTGCAATACCAAAATTCTCTAGTTTTTTCGTTAAGATTTCGTGATCAACACGATCAAACGCTTTACTAAAATCTGTATAGTACTGCATCTATCTGATGTCCTTTTTCCATGTTAATAAGAACATCCGATGACATGATTGTCAGATTTGTGGCGGTTGAACGTCCTTTACGGAACCCATGTTGCTGCTCATTTAAACGTGGGTTAATAACGTCCGTAAGTTTGAAACATATACTTTTTTCAAAAAGCTTCGGAATTGCTGATAATATTGCAATGCCCCTATAATTTTCAACTGATCCCTTATCACCATTCTTATAAATTGGCGTAAGGTGAGAAGACTTCCAAAAAGACGGAAACACACCTTATTGCAAGCATTTATTAAAAATAATTAATAATGGCGAAATTAACTGCTCTAAGTATTGAACAAGTGAAATTGGTGGCAAAAGGTCTGGACCAGGAGACTTATTGGGATCTAATTCTTTAATGGAATTGGTAATCTCTCTCTTTGTTATATTAAATGAACAAACCAATGGTGGTAGATTAAGTGTGCTGGTCAATGGAATTTGACTTTGTGATAAAAGAGAACAAAAAACTTCTTTAAAATGATCTTCAAAGAGATTACAAATCACTCTTGGGTCAAAAGAAGTAACATTTCCATAGAAGATGGAATTCGGGTATCCCGTTGATTTCCTCTTACCGTTTACAAAGTCAAAGAATTTTGTTGAGTCTTCAATAATCCTTTCCCCAATTAAATTGGTGTAAAGTTAATAAGCTTCTTCAGACTTGACAGAGAATTCTTTAGACAGTTCACCATATCTTGTCTTTACCTCATCACTTACATTCGCGGCGTTTTTAATTACTCTGTAAAGTTTATTTCTCTGATTTCTCAAGTTTCTTAGATTTGAATCAAGCCACGGTTCTGATAGTTTATTTTTTTTTTCTTTATTTTTGGAACATGGGTATCAAAGATAGAAAAGACTTTCTCGTAGAAATATGAGACAGCATTGTCCAATTCCAGGGCAGATAAGTGGTTCAAATCGTAAACAACAGAATTATTAAAGGACTGTGTAAAAATTATATTATTAGCGCATAATTCTATAGTACAAGCAGAGTGGTGGAGGGTATTAGAGAAAATGTGGTCGGCATCACTAGTTGGACTAACCTTGACTTCGTCATAAGAGTTAGTAAAAATTAAATCTAGCCACCGACCGCTCTGGTTTGGAACTGGAGCTACTTGCTTTAAAATGTACTAAATAAGTCAAAGTCGACCGCATTAGAAACATATATTGGTAGGAGATTATTGTCATTATCGTTGGGAACAAACGATATATTAGGACGATTAAAGTCACCGAAAATTATAATTTTATCTTCTTCGTTTAGAACGGCTGTTATTGATGTTATAAGAACACATAATTTTTTATAATAATTCTCAGTTGAATTTGGGGGAATATAAATAACACCAATGTATATAAAACGATTTTGACATAGGCTTAATTTTATTACTTTGTGCTCGAAGTATATGCAAGAGTCAGTTACAACCACATCACTAGATAAGACATTGTGTGTAGCTATCAAAACACCTCCTCCTCGAGAGAGGCCTAAGCTTTCATAGTTTCTGTCATGACGGTATATTGCCCAGTTGCTATCTAGAATTTCTTCATTTTTGATAGCGTCATTCAACCATGTTTCCGTAAAAACAAAAACATTGAAATGACAAGATTTAGCTTCAACAAATAGTTTGTTGAGTTTTCCTCTCATGCCACCACAATTGTGGTAGAATATATTTAAAGAAGCAATTGAAATCAATAGGTTTTGGAGGACTGGAGAGTGAGATGTTGTTTTAGAAAGAGAGTAAGGGACAATAGAAGTTTTTGAAGTTAGAACGTGCTCTTTGTAAATGCCATATATACTTTGAACTTGTATGCGAAGCAAATGCAGCGAGGTCGTTTTCAACATCATTAGATAAAATGTTGAGGCTTTCATGGAAATTAATGAAAATTTTTGTTCAGCTCGACTGGGTCTGTCGGAAGGCCTTCTTGTTGGATGGATACCATAGCAATGGTTTTTGTTGCACCTTCAATAAAAACTGAGTCTGACTTATTATGCAAATAAGCCAGATACAAGCGAATATTATCGTGCAACCGACAATCTCTAAGACGAGACATGACGAAACGGCCTTCACTACTAACATCAACGAGATTTTTTGTAAGCTTCGCGGTAGGTGGAAGAAGAGGATCGAGAAAGGCTGGTGTAGTATTACTGAAGGTTCGAGTGTTAGATCCAGTTATTAAGGGAGGTATATTAGTGGAGAGTGTGTTTATGTTAGAGCCAGTAATTAAGAAAAGCATATTAGTGGAGGGTGTGTTCATTTTTGTGTAAGTAGGATAAGTACACTGAGGGAAAAATGTGTTAAAATTAAATGAAATTGTGTTCATATCTAACGAATTTGTTTTTGAAATAGAGCTTGAAACAAATTCATTAAAATTAAACACAACTGTTTTTAAAGTTAAATTAAAAAAAAAATGTTTTTGTTTTTAAAACAATGTTTTTGTTATGAAAAACAAATTTAAAACAAAAATTTTAAGATTCAAAACACATGTTTTAAATCATATTTTTTTCGATGCCATTTTTTTAACTTTTGCGAGTTTTTAGTACCAGATTCACAACCAGCTACCCCCGGGACTGAAGCTAACATATCCGAATACCAAATGTTAACTCCATTCGATGAAGTTTGCAATCGAAATATTTTAATATTTAATTAATATGTTTTTTTTCATCATATGTTCGATATTTGTCAAACCAATTCAAAATATTCAAAAATTGTCATTGTATTCAAATTTTTGTTGGTTTTTTCAAAGAAATAATAAGAGAAAAATTAAAAAAAGAAAGGAGTTTACAGGTAGGTGAAAATTAAACACACTTGTTTTTAATTTTGTTTGGTAGAAACGCAAAGGCGTTAAATTTCTATTTTAATATTTTTTGTTTAATTTTAAAGTATGTTTTTTTTCTCAGTGTAGGTTCAGGTATGACAATTGCAGGCTGTGGGCATGGATTAAGAGTATGGGAAAGGACGAAATTAGGATATTTATGTAAATTGGTTTTAAAGGCTTAATTTTCATCTAATTTGAATGAAACCCTTTTACCTTTAGGATGGGTGGATTTTAATGATTGTTGGGAAAATGTTGGGAATAGGTTTGTTTTGTATGACCAGTTTTGAACTTGTTTTTTCGAAGACCAGGGGTGATCTTGACCAGTTTTTGTCATGATTAACTTTAGAGGTGGCTCTAGAAGGTGGTGTTATATTAGGCTTATTGATAGGCTTAGTAATAGACTTATTGGTATACTTAGATATAGACTTAGTGATATGCTTAGCTATAGGCTTAATGCTGCGTGCCTTAGAACTCCTTTTTGGCTTATCCTTCTACTCAGTTATGCGAATGTTGCCGTGCTAACTGATTTCTTCGCCAGATTTAAGGAACATCCATGCATATAAAGGGTGATTTTTTAAGAGCTTGATAACTTTTTTTTTAAAAAAAAACGCATAAAATTTGCAAAATCTCATCGGTTCTTTATTTGAAACGTTAGATTGGTCCATGACATTTACTTTTTGAAGATAATTTCATTTAAATGTTGACCGCGGCTGCGTCTTAGGTGGTCCATTCGGAAAGTCCAATTTTGGGCAACTTTTTCGAGCATTTCGGCCGGAATAGCCCGAATTTCTTCGGAAATGTTGTCTTCCAAAGCTGGAATAGTTGCTGGCTTATTTCTGTAGACTTTAGACTTGACGTAGCCCCACAAAAAATAGTCTAAAGGCGTCAAATCGCATGATCTTGGTGGCCAACTTACCGTTCCATTTCTTGAGATTAATTGTTCTCCGAAGTTTTCCCTCAAAATGGCCATAGGATCGCGAGCTGTATGGCATGTAGCGCCATCTTGTTGAAACCACATGTCAACCAAGTTCAGTTCTTCCATTTTTGGCAACAAAAAGTTTGTTAGCATCGAACGATAGCGATCGCCATTCATCGTAACGTTGCGTCCAACAGCATCTTTGAAAAAATACGGTCCAATGATTCCACCAGCGTACAAACCACACCAAACAGTGCATTTTTCGGGATGCATGGCCAGTTCTTGAACGGCTTCTGGTTGCTCTTCACTCCAAATGCGGCAATTTTGCTTATTTACGTAGCCATTCAACCAGAAATGAGCCTCATCGCTGAACAAAATTTGTCGATAAAAAAGCGGATTTTCTGCCAACTTTTCTAGGGCCCATTCACTGAAAATTCGACGTTGTGGCAGATCGTTCGGCTTCAGTTCTTGCACGAGCTGTATTTTATACGGTTTTACACCAAGATCTTTGCGTAAAACCTTCCATGTGGTCGAATAACACAAACCCAATTGCTGCGAACGGCGACGAATCGACATTTCACGGTCTTCAGCAACACTCTCAGAAACAGACGCAATATTCTCTTCTGTACGCACTGTACGCATTCGTGTGGTTGGTTTAATGTCCAATAAAGTAAACTGAGTGCGAAACTTGGTCACAATCGCATTAATTGTTTGCTCACTTGGTCGATTATGTAGACCATAAATCGGACGTAAAGCGCGAAACACATTTCGAACCGAACACTGATTTTGGTAATAAAATTCAATGATTTGCAAGCGTTGCTCGTTAGTAAGTCTATTCATGATGAAATATCAAAGCATACTGAGCATCTTTCTCTTTGACACCATGTCTGAAATCCCACGTGATCTGTCAAATACTAATGCATGAAAATCATAACCAAAAAAAAATCACCCTTTACGTTGGGTACACTTACTTTGAAAATACTAAACTTGAAATTTTTAGATGACTTTTTTTGGCAGTCCAGAATCGTTAATTTATAGTTTTTTTCTGAAGTAACTTTCTACCCAAGATGCCTTTGCAGTTGCTGGGAAGCCTTTTACAAACAATCTTGTGTTATGCTTTTGATTTCCTGTCTTCAGTTTTTGAATGCGGTCATTCCATTCTGAAGTGGTCCAAACTGTTGAATGATTTTACAAGTGCAGCAACTGGTTTTTTTATTATTATTATTTCTGAATTAAATTATTCCTAAGCCCCTATTCATAAAAAAACTAGAGCTCTATTTATTTCTTTTCTTTTTTCGTTTTATTTTTAGTAGTTGTCATTGAGTTAGTGAGCTACATGAAAGCTCTATGAATTGTCATCTTAAAAGACGCCATGGAAGTGTGCTCAAAATCATTGAAAATAAATTTGCTCCACTGTAACTTGTAGCCGTTCATTACGGTTCTCTCATGACAACATGTTGCAGTGCACAAAATTTTGCTGCGCACACACACACACACCCACCAATGTAGGAAGATAGCCTGTGGCCATGTGTTTAGCGGGTATGAAGCAATCATGGTGCATCCAATATTGTTTTTTTTTTTTTGTTTTTAATGTTCTTTTGCAAAATTTTTTTGTCCTATGGTTCTTTTGCCTTTTTAATCGAAAAGTAATTTCACACGAAAAACGATTATCAGCGCTTAACGAGCTAAAACTGTGACCAACTTCAGGGCGCGAAACAATGTTGTTTGGCACAAAAGCTGTTGCTGGGTTTTTTCGAAGACTTTAAAGCTGGAGACATAAAAAAGTTAAAAAAAAAAAAACAAAAAATAACGTTAGCTAAATGCTTCAAATTAAAAGCGCGAAATTAGTTTGATGAATGGACGGATGTGGTAGGAAAAGAAGAAAAAAGTTAAAACAAAAAATAAATATAAGCAGATAAAGTCGCGGAGGCGACATACGACATATCTAGGAGTTTTGGTAGGGGACCCAAGAACAACAAAGACAACAACAAAAAATTGCCAACGTTGTCGCTGAAGGTGGGCCTAGTACCGACACAAATGGTCTCTCGTTGTTTTTGTAGTTGTCATGAGCATGTCAAATTGCAAAGATGCTGTTCAAAGGAATTAACAGTTACTTAAACTACCTATTAACGGTAACTGTTTGCTGAGTTCGAGAAATAAAAAAAAGTAATGCTACATGGCCTTGGCTGCCAAATCGATTTGAGTGTTTTGGGAAAATTATTGTTAGGAACAAGTTGCAGCAACATTTTATGAAACTATGAAATGAATCCTCAGATTAATGCTATTTCCTTTGTCGACTTTTTTCCATTGCTAACAGACGTTCAAGCAAGTGCATTGCTAAAATTTTTTTTTGCCAATATAAGCCTTGCCAACTTTTATAACTTTTTAATATTTTTATTCTCATTTATTTCTTTAACAGTTATTAAAAACCGTTTTTAAGACTCTCTTCATGCTGCTTTTATATCTGAAGTGTTCTTTAATAGTAGCTAAAGCAAACCCTTCTGTTGGATATTAAACAGCTGATATACGAGCTCAGCATTAGCCACACATAAAATTAAGCAACGGTTGCTATTTTAATTGATTAACAATCAGTACTTTGCGCAGGCGCACCTTTCTTTGAGAAATTTCTAAATCAATTTCATGCTTTAAGTTTTAACATGCGCCAACGTAGGTTGTCTAACGGTTTGTTCCATCGATTGTTGTCTTTAAACCAGAGTGTATGTGTGTGTGTGTTTTTAAACGTTGACACTTATTATTTATTTTATTTTTTTGCAGTCTCCAGCGCGTTTTCTCGAACTTCATATAAATTCATATTGTTAATCATGACATCAAGTGGGCGGCTTAAGTTTTTCAAAGACACAGTCTTAACTATCTGTTGTCGTTGTTCCTTTTCTCTTTATGTTTTTGTTTTTGTGATATTTTTACATTCTATCGATGTGATTGTTTAATTGAATTGTTATTGCAAGTCGTGGAAACTGTTTATAAATGTGCTACTTTTATTGCATATAAATTGATTCTTTCTCTAGAGGAACACTAGCGGGAAAATTCTTCAATGAGTTTGCGAGTTTTCTTTTATAATATGAGGATTTTGTTTTATGCATTTTGCTAACTTTCGCAACGTAGGTGATTACTTTGTAGTTTTATTGTATTAAATTAAAATGTAGATATGTTTGTTTAAAACACGATTTTAAATTTATATTTAAAACAGTTGAAAACATTTGTTTTAAATAGTATTTAAAAAAATGCATTTATTTAAAGCAAAACGAAATTTTTCTTGTTTACACTGAAATATATTGAAAAACAAGTATTTATATACAATCGGTAGTATCTGCCACAACTACTCTATTTCCACTCCAGAATTGTTTAGAGTAGACACATACCTAACGTCCAAATTCTACTTGACCCACGGCGACGCGTAATGGTTTATCGAAACCAACTCCCAACGGATGCGTTCTCAGGACTCAGTGCTATGTTAAAATCATACTGATGTCCTTCTAAACAATCCGCAGTTTTGGATTCGTTTGGGCTGATATTTGACTATTAGAAGTTACTTTCGCAAATACATTAAATCTATCGACCATTTTCAAGGCACTCAGTAACCAATATTCTACAGAATGTACTTCGTTTCAATTGTTTCAAATGGTATTTGAGGTTAAATTCATTTCACCTTCATTGGTCTGAAGCGAGACCGACCTCAAACCTTATGCATATAGAATATGACTGCCTGGTAATATATCTGGATACTTAGTTGGGTACTTTTATGACTACGCGAAGTTGTGTCTTATAAAGTAAAGCAATTCGGAGTCATATAAGCACTCCAGTACAAAATACTGCCGAATACTTATTTTTCTTGAATGATTGTATGCCTGAACACAGGGTAATTTTATGCTATATGAGATAGACATAAATGTCCTATCGTCAGAAATTTGTTAACATCATTTATATTTCTTACTCATAGAGATATATCAAAATATTTATTAATGGCAGTAATTAAACAGTGCGACAGAATGGAACAAAGTTGGAATAGCTCTTATAGATCTTATAGATAGATCTTATCGAGTTAAAGAATTTTCTATATCTACTTTAAATTTACAGGACACCCCCAAAATCTGGAATTTTGGTCAAAAAACCAATTTTGCCTACTCTTTACCCACTTTTTGATTTACTTACCTGATTGCCAACCGGGATTAAAAATTTAAGCCTTAACCATAAGCTCAACCAAAGGGGGGTTTCGAGGTTTAAAGCAGCCCTCCCTAATTATTGTAGTACCAAGCAGAAGTTGATTCAATCAAAGTGAGTCACATAAAAAGTCATCACACACACATCTTATAAAATGAGTGAAAACCCCAAATATATATTTCAATTCTATTCTCTTACTTACTTAGTCTTCTATTCTCTTACTTACTTACTTACTAGCTTACTTACTTACTTGCTTGCTTACTTACTTGCTTACTTACTTCTATTCTCATTAATTCATAATATCTGGTTGTTTTTAAGTTCTGAGATTGTCCACTTGAAGGCTTGTTGACAATACTTTGATTTGAGTTGTCGTTTCAACTTATAGCATGGAACCCACTAAGGCGGCTGAAATATTTATGAAAAACTTGATTAAAAAGTCAGATAACATAAAAAAGCCTGAATATGAGAACAATCGGTTGAGTTGCTCTACATCAAATTGAAGAAATTCTCTCTAAAATTGTTTTTCATCCTTTTTTTAAACGTCATTTCATTCAGTGAAAAAAATAATTCCGATTGACTTCCGAAACTGAAAAAAAAATTTCACAATTCATCATTTTATATCATACTTTCCCGAATTTGTTTCATAAAAATTTCTCTAAATTGCCAAATATTATACGATTTTAAGAAATAAGGACTTATTACAAAAAAAATGTTGGTTTGATTTTCCTTCTGTTCACCCGTTTATGTCCGGTGATGTATTAAATTTATACCAATAAGCATAAATAAGCAAATCCTAAGTTCTACCGAAATAATATCTTTTTTAATGAAAGGACTTCACGACACTTTTCCAAAGAGGGATTTTCATGAAACAGATTTTGAAAACCAAATAATGAATTATAAAATATTTTCCACCAGTTTCAGAAGCCAATAGGAATTATTTTTGTACCTTATCATGTGGTCTTCTTCGAGACTTGATTCCCACAAAGAAATTGGGTAAGTATATAAGTCCTTAAAAAATTACGATTTTGAAGGAAATTACATCGGTTGTTTCGGTGGTGAGGGACTCATCTCAAAATGTAAGAAAGAAGTCGTCAAACGACAGTACAACGGGTGTTTGCAATACATTTTTATAGTACAGAGGTTGAATAGCGTAAAAACTATAGTTTTTTTTAAGTTCGGCCGTAAAAAATTTTATTTTTATTCGTGGGGGATATAAAATTTTGACTACGGACAAGAATTCTTTATTCTATTTAGACTGAAATACTTCAGTTGATATAAAGGGGGATTTTTTAAGCGTTTGGTTTTTAAAAATAGAAAAAAAACACAGAAAACATGAAATAGCTGGGAAGATATTTATTTGGAGCAATACATCAATGTCTGTAACCACCTTTTTAAAGATCATTCCATGTTTCAGTTCATCATGCAAGTTACGTTCATAATAACGGTCCATCCGTAATGCAATATTGTGGCATACTTTTTCCAGCATTTAGGCTGTTAATTCACAGACGACATCTGTTATGTTGTCTACCAATTCAATTGTTGCAATTCAGTTTGTTGACGTACCCATTGAGCCAAAAATGAGCTTCGTCACTGAAAACAATTTTTGAATAAAACAAGTAAAGAAAGTCTAAAGTCGGTCTAGGCAGACTATGAAATGCCCTAAACCCACTTTTCAAAAATAAAAAAAATTTTATTGCAAATGGGCGTCTCCGTGGGCGGATGAAGCCTATATTTTAATTGCATTTAAATGGTGATGAAAAATTTACACATACCAAGTTTTATTCCTGTAGCTCACAGTTAATTCCTTTATTGTGCTTTCGCTATGGGGGGTGGGCGTGTTCATGGACGGATTACTCCCAATTTTTGAACACACATTTGTTTTGGTATAAAATACATACATACCAAATTTAATTTCTCTATGACAAACATAACCTTATTTATTGAGTTTTAAACTTTTTGGGTTGTATGGGAGGTAGGCGTGTCCGTATGCGGATGACGTCCATTTTTCAAAAATATCTTTGTCTTGTCATAAAAAACATATGTGCCAAATTTTAGCTCTGTAGGTTAAACAGAGGCTTATTTATTGCGTTTTCAATTTTTGGGTTGTATGGGAGGTAGGCGTGTCCAAGAACGGATGACGTCCATTTTTCGAAGATATCTTTGTGATTGTATAAAACACATACATATCAAATTTTATTGTTGTAGACTAAATATGAACTGAGTTATGCAGTTTTCAATTTTCGCTTTGTATGGGAGGTAGGCGTGTCCGTGGACGGCTGATGTCCATTTTTCAAAACCGTCTTTCTTTTGTTATAAAAAATATATGTGTCAAATTTTAGCTCTGTAGGTTAAACAGAGGCTTATTTATTGCGTTTTCAATTTTTGGGTTGTATGGGAGGTGGGCGTGTCCGTAAAGGGATGACACCCATTTTTCAAAAACATCTTTGTGTTGATACAAAACGCATACATACCAAATTTTATTGTTGTAGGTTAATCATGAGCTGAGTTATGCAGTTTTCAATTTTTGCGTTGTATGGGAGGTAGGCGTGTCCGTGAGCGGATTCCAAAAATATTCAATAGTGCAGATCCTTGGGATCATGTGACTATGTGTACCAAGTTTCATCCAATTATCTCAACTCCTTCTTCTTATCCTGTGTATACGGACAACACACAGACGGACAGACGGACGGACGGACGGACGGACATGGATAGCTCGACTCACGTGGTGACGCTGATCAAAAATATATATACTTTTCTATACCGGACTCGCTTCGTTCTATGCGTTACAAACGTTTGCACAAAATTAATATACCCTGACCTTTCAGGTTTAGGGTATAAAAAAATCTTCATTCAACTTTTCTAAGGCCCATTCAACAAACAAACGACGTTGTGGTAAGTCACCCAGCTTCAGTTCTTGGACAGGTTGTACGCATTTTTGTATGATTTCATACCGAGGTCCTTACTTAAAATGTTCCAGGTGGTCGAATAACACAAGCCCAATTGTCGAGAACGGCGACGAAGTGCAAATGATGATACAGCACTTCGGCGGGTCGATTATGACAACCATAAAATAGAAGTAATTAGCGAAACCCAGATGTCACAAAGCACGAATTTTAATATTAAATTTCAATGATTTGCAAAAGCTGTTTGTTTATTAGTCTATTTATGGTGAAATGCCAAAACCAAACAAGTTACTTATCACGCGTGAGGTGTAAAAAAATGTACAATGAAAAAACAATTACCAAAAAAATCACCCTTTATAAAGAAAATAAAATAAGTTGGAACATTATTGAAACTTATGCTGTGATATGAAGCTTTTGAAAAAAAAATATTTTGTTTGCCCTGCCTGATGTTTGAACAAGGAACGATTAATGCAAAAATCGGACGCATTAACCGCTATATCACGGCCGCTATAATTATGTAAAATTCCTTTCATATGTAAGCCCAACGTTTGATAAATACCCCCCAAAAAATTCCTGGTTGCGCCGCTGTCCTTAACAATATATATTTTTCTGAAATGTTCAATAAGTAGCTTCAGTGGCATTCTTAAAAATGTTTTTTTAGAAAAGTCGTCAAATTTGGAAAAAGTTCAAAAAATTTAAAAAAAAACGTTATATTTGCAGAGTAAATGCATACAGTTTTCTCAGTTCTCCCAAACAATGAATACAATATATTTTTTAGAATCTGGTTTAATTTTTAAAATTGATTGGCAATAAGATATGTTATATGCCTACAAATTGGAAAGGTAGGCCCAATCGGTTTTATGGCCGTAGGTCTAAATTTTGGAGATTGTTCAGAAAATTGCAAGTATTAAACATTCTTTATCTCGACAAGACCTACCAGTTTTGACATCTGCTTTCAAAAAAACCTTCTACACGCCTTCTATGGTTTACTTACTTACTTACTTAGATGGCGCTTACAACCGTTGGTGGGTTTTGGCCTGGTCTAAGAATTTTCGCCAGCCTCTTTTGTCGTGCGCTTGCTGGCGCCAGTTGGAAACTCCAAGCGTTGTCAGGTTATCCAATGCCTGGTCTTTCCAACGGAGATGCGGTCTTCCTCGTCTGCGTTGGCCACCGCTGGGTACCGAATCCAATATCTTTTTCGCTGGAGCTTCGTCGTTCATTCTCTCGACATGACCTAGCCAGCGAAGCCGCTCAATTTTAATACGCTTGACTATATCGATGTCGGCATATAGCTCATACAGCTCATGGTTCCATCGTATTCGGTACTCGCCATTGACGCAGATTGGACCATAGATCTTGCGAAGGATTTTTCTCTCGAACGCTCCCAAAGTCCTTTCATCAGAGCTGCTCAACGTCCAGGTTTGTGATGCGTATAGTAGGACGGGCATGATTATTGACTTATAGAGCGTCAGTTTTGTTCGTCGAGAGAGAGCTCTGCTTCTCAATTGCCTACTGAGCCCAAAGTAACACCTGTTGGCAAGAGTTATCCTTCGTTTAATCTCAATACTGATATCGTTGGAGGAGTTTATACTGGATCCCAGGTAAACAAAGTCCTTCACTACCTCAAAGGAGGTGTTGTCAACAGTGACGTGGTTTCCAAGACGCTGGGACTGTTTGTTTGTTGACACAAGATACTTCGTTTTATCTGCGTTCACTGCAAGACCCATTCGACTCGACTCTTTTTCTAGCCTGGAGAATGCTGCACTGACTTCGCGCGTATTTTGACCAATGATGTCAATATCATCAGCATACGCCAGCAGCATAACACTCTTATAGAAAATTGTGCCGCTGCGTCTCAGGTCAGTAGCTCGGATGATCTTCTCCATGACTATATTAAAAAAGTCGCACGATAAGGAATCACCTTGTCTGAAACCTCGCTTGGTATCGAAAGGAAGGGAGAGGTCCTTCCCGATTTTCACTGCACTGCTGGTGTTGTTCAGTGTCATCCTGCAAAGACGTATTAGCTTCGCAGGAATACCAAATTCAGACATGATGGCATATAGGTGACTCCTTATTGGACTGTCGAAGGCGGCTTTGAAATCGACAAAAAGATGGTGTGTATCGATTTGTTTTTCGAGGGTCTTTTCCAAGATTTGTCGGAGCGTGAAGATCTGGTCGATGGTGGACTTTCCAGGTCTGAAGCCACACTGATAAGGTCCAATCAGTTGGTTAACGATGGGCTTCAGTCTTTCACACAATACGCTCGACAGGACCTTATATGCGATATTAAGAAGGCTAATCCCACGGTAGTTGGAGCAAATGGTGGGATCGCCTTTTTTGTGGATTGGGCAGAGCACACTGAGGTTCCAATCATCTGGAATGCATTCTTCCGACCATATTCTGCATAGAAGTCTGTGAATGCATTTAAACAGAGCTTCGCCACCGGTCTTAAACAGCTCAGCCGGTAGACCATCGGCTCCTGCGGCTTTGTTGTTTTTAAGCCGAGCTATAGCTGTTAAGACCTCATTATAGTCGGGCAGCGGAACTTCAACGCTGTCATCCATAATTGGGGTTTCCGGGATATCATCTCCACTGGCGGGATTAATGACAGCGTCGCCATTTAAAAGTCTAGAGAAGTTCTCCCTCCATAACATCAGTGTACTCTGGATATCTGTCACTAGATTCCCATTTTCGTCCTTGCAGGAAGAGGCTCCGGTCTTAAAACCATCGGCCAGGCGTCTTATTTTTTCGAAAAATTTTCGAGTCTCATTCCTGTCGCCATGCATCTCAATTTTCTCGCACTCACGCATTTCCGCCTCTCGTTTTTTTCGCCTGAAAATGCGTCTCTCTTCCCTCCTCTTCTCTCGGTATCGCTCCTTAACAGCACGCGTCACAACCGACTGCAGGGTGGCTTTGTAGGCGGCGTCCTTCTCTGCAGTGGCGTCGCGACACTCCTGGTCGTGCCACTGGTTTCGGCGAGGGCGGTGGTAGCCTATCACCTCTTCGGCAGCCGTACGCATAGAGTGGGATATGTGCGTCCACTGTCCGCATATATCGTCGATCGGAGGAGTGCTTTCTTGAAGCAGGAGTAAGAGTCGAGTAGCGAAGGCTTCGGCCGTCCGTTTTGACTGCAGCTTGTCAACGTCTAGCTTTCTTTGTGTAGGATTGCGAGCATTCTTAGCTGCGCACAGACGTGTGCGGATCTTGGCTGCGACAAGATAATGATCCGAGTCTATGTTAGCACCACGGATCGTGCGTACGTCTAGTACACTGGAAGAGTGCCTTCCGTCAATCAAAACGTGATCAATTTGGTTGCATGTTTTTTGATCAGGGGACAACCAGGTGGCCTTATGAATATTGAGATGCTTGAATCTAGTGCTACTAACGACCATGTTTCGTGCTGCGGCGAAGTCAATCAACCTCATTCCGTTATCGGATGTGTTGTCGTGGAGGCTGAACTTTCCGACTGTAGGACCAAATATGTTTTCCTTACCCACCTTGGCGTTGAAGTCACCAAGCACGATTTTTATGTCATGACGGGGGCAGCGCTCGTATGCGTCTTCAAGGCGCTCGTAAAAACTTTCTTTGGTCTCGTCATCTTTTTCTTCTGTCGGAGCGTGCGCACATATTAGGCTTATGTTAAAAAATTTTGCCTTGAAGCGGATTATGGCAAGTCGTTCGTTCACAGGAGTGAATCGCAGGACATGATGCCGTATTCTCTTGCCAACTACAAATCCGCATCCAAACTCGTGCTTCTCCGCATGGCCGCTATAGTAGATATCACAGGATGCTTGCCGTAAGCAACCCTGTCCCTTCCATCGCATTTCTTGGATTGCAGTGATATCAGCATTATATCTTTCCAAGATATCAATCAGTTGGATAGAGGCACCATCCCAATTTAGGGTTCGGACATTCCAGGTGCATATCCGTAAATCATTATCAGTTTTTCGTTTGCGGTAGTCGTCATCAGATTTGGGGATCATTCTTTTATTCATTCTTAAACTTTTCATTGAAATATTTTTATTACATGGTGGGCTTCAAACCCAACGCACAACCTTTGCTTGATGACCAAAGGAAGCCCGCCGCTCAGATTCGCCGCCAAAGTATATCGGTATGATAGTTTTTTGACGTTTCCAGGAGACACCACGCGGAGGTTTGAGTCGACTTGAGACGATTTCGACATGGATAATGCTGGCCTCGCCAAGTTGAGGCAGTCAGACACGTTGCCATGTGAAGATCGCCCCCTTATCTCCTTCTATGGTTTAATACTAACAAAATGTTGGAGCCTAGATGGACACGTGATAAAGAAGTGCAAACGATTTTTGTTGTTGTAGCCACCTGTTGCTTCATGAATTATTTGGCATAGAGCTCAAATATTATTCTTAAGAAATATGTTTTTATAATTATTAACTAAAATGGGAACTTTTTTGATTTGCTAAAATTTAATAGTGTGAAAACAGAAAAATATTTCAATAAAATCATAAGGGGGCTTGTAGGGTTGCTCCAACTCAATGAAGAAGTCAAAACTCGGCGGCGTTTACTATGCCCGCAGCCTTAGGATCTATTATGTCCAAAGAATGGAAAAATTACAAATGGATAGAAAAAGTACACCGTTTAAAAATGAGAAAAACTCCTTAAAGGACAAACATTACTGTATTATAGGTTTTACTAGGCAATAAATAGACCTCAAAGAAGCACTCATCGTTGCAGCGATAAAGCATTTCAAATTACACTGACACTTTGTTTATAACATAAAATGCTACAACTTTCACAAAAACAACAACAACTACTGTAACAACAAACAATTGAGTACAAAACAGTCAAGATGCCATAAATGTAACAGCTCAAATTTAATGTTATGATGTTGATGGAAAAGGATATCATGCCACTTTATGATACACATGTACGCATGATATTCTATTTAGATGGAGTACGCATAAAATTTCACTAAGCTGCATATGCATATAATATTATAATGTATGTTTTTCATTGTGTGTGTGTGTGTGTACGTGTCTGTGTGTGAGTGGCAGTGTAAAACTAATTTGTATCAAATTTCGTAAGTCCCGCATATTAGATCAGCGAAGTACAAAGCAGCGAAAATTGATGTGATAAACCAACCGCTGACATGAGTGTGGGGTCTAATGCAACACCAACAACAACACCAAACAAATAAACTTACAACAGCAACAAATAAAGTCAACCCCACAGCTTAAAATATAGACAGCATGCAGACAGACGGATCGCAGTCACTCTTCTATGGTATATTTTTTGTTCACACCGTAACTGCCAACAGTCATCATAGCATTCATCCATATAGACAGATAGTCAGTCAGTCAAACATTCTGTCAGTCAGTTAGACAGTCAAAAAAATTGACATATTTGACATATTATGTAAGTGAGACTTGCGCTGTCCTCGCATAGCATCAGCAGCAAGTGGCAAGGGCTGCTTAGTATGTGAGAGTGGGACTTGATATCCATTGAAATGATTTATTTCATCACTTGTTTGTATGCAATCATCACTGACAATTTATTCCAGAGCTAAATTCAGCTAGCGTTTTGAGCTTCATCTTCTCACACGTACATAAATACGTTAAACGTAGCTTTGGCTGTTGTTAACCAAAATGGGGGCTGAAATTGAAGTTGAGTTCGAGTTGGTGCTGTTGATATTTTGCATGCCATATGCTGTTGAGAGGCGTGAAAAATCAAAATGCCACTCAGCGCTGTCTGCCACTTTTACTAGATTGACTCACAATATGATTTAAAGGAGAAAAAAATAAAATCATCTCTTTAAAATTCAGCTGAAATCTTCAAGTGGATATTTTTTAAATAAGTATTGCTGGTTTAGTTGTTCTTGTTGTTGTTGCTCCTACAAAACCATTAGAAATGTCTTACAAAATGATTTTTATTAAATTGAACATATCCTAAGACATTGGCAGCAAATGTCTTTCACTGACAAATTTTACTCAAAATCTATAGAATGAAACCCATAAAAATTGTTTACAACAAATCTAGCATCTATCACTTTTTGAAGTACGCAAAGCATTATACAGGATGGGCAAAAGTTAACGAAGCAGTTAGTAGGAATTACTTATAATTATAATTATAGATTCCAGCTCCAGTGCCTTTCTGCATTTTAGACGTCCGTATATCATAAAAGGTCGTTTTTGGATGAAGTTAGTTTCTTGTGGTCCAAGTTAAACTTAGAGGGGATAACTACAATGAAGTTTTTGTAAAATCAGCTTTTAGAAAGCATTTCATCTAAAGGCATGCATAATTCCTTTTCTTGCTGTAGTGTTATAATTAAGGAGAGGTACCCCTTTAAATAATGGTTTGCGATTATGTTATTCAGATGGGAAAAGTCTGTGCAGGCCAAGCTTCGCCTCCAAGCTTCATTTGGATTTCAAGTCTACCAGCAGATCTTTAGACTTGTTCTAACCGCTTGATGGTTGATTCTTCTAAGGTTTTCGGTCACCACACTACATATGCATATGATAGCTTCCTTTGGAGCATCTTCCAGTTATAGTTGTTTTGAGGGAAGTATTATCGAAGCACATCTGAATACCTCTACTACTACATAAGTGTCGTCATAATACACCTGCTTATGAGTGGTGGCAGATTCAACTTGTTAAGAGCCCTTTCCATCAACATCAAGGAAAGCGAGAATACATATCTTATTGCAGTCAATACACAGAGGGAAAAACCTATGGACTCAATACATAAATTTATGTACTCATCGCATAGTTTTCTGCACACAAAAATTTTACATTTTTCATGTATTGAGTACATGTTAAAATCTTTATTGACTACATAATGCTTTCAAGCGGTTATGTAGTCAATAAAGAAATTTATGTACTCAACGCATAAATATGTGTCGTGAATTCATGGATGTATGTGGTGAGTACTTGCTCACTGTACTCATCGCAAACTGTTACAAATAATTTTATGTAATGAGTAAAGATCTTATGTACGTATAACATAGATTATTGACTCAGTACATACATAATTTACTCATTACATATTTGGAGTACATAATTTTATGCAATGAGTACATACATAATTTACTCATTACATATTTTTAGTGCATACATTTATATAATGAGTACATACATCATTTACTCATTACATATGTTAAAAACATAATTTTATGCTATGAGTACATGCATAATGTATTCATTATATATTTTTTGTTCATAATTCCATGTATTGAATATATACACAATTCATGCCTGTGCCTAAAGCACCCTCTCAACAAATGCAATAAATAATTTTATAAAGAAATGACTAGATTTCACAAAATAATTGGCAATTACTTATAGAAACCCAGCCATTTAATTCTTATCCAATCATCGCTTTTGTTCTAGAGTACAGTGGATAAACTCATTCCTGCTCTGATTTTCTAGAGGCTTTAGAGGTGTTGCTTATTTGAAAATCAAGAAACGAATGACATAAAACAGCAAAATCGTGTGCCGATGTGTAAGAGATACGTGTACTGAGTCCATATGTTATGTACTGAATAAATGTATCACTTCAATCGTATAAGGGGGACGTGTACTGAGTCTATATTTTATGTATTGAGTAAAGCTTTTGTAAAAAATTACATAACACGTTGATTGAGTACACGTTGCTTGTATCTATTGAAGTCTGATATGTATTCAACACATAACATGATGTATTGAATACATTTTTTATTCATTTTAAAAAGTGAATAAATTGATATGTAGTCAGTACACGCTCCCTTTACTCAGTAAATACTGCTCTTGTTGCGTTCTCATACAAGTTGAAGTGCATAGATTTTACATAGCTGTCTCTGTACTGACTACATAACTTTTTCCCTTAGTGTAGATTTTCAATTATCGTTAAGTGCTGACTCTGTAGATTTAGCCGTCTGGTAGGAATGTTGTGCCTTGCATAGGGTGTCCATCGGCAAGGCATTTTCTCTACTTAGAATAACGAAATAAATATTTGTTTTAAATTGACTATGAAAAAAAAGGTACAAATGAAATTTATTTAAGTTCTTGAGGCTTTTAATCTAAAATCTGTAAAAAAGTTAGCTAAAAGATACAATATTTTGAAATTTTGACCTAAATATGCCAAAAACTATTTTTTGGTAAAGACTGTCCCAGAAATAACAGTCCTTTTTTATTGTAAAAAAACCAATGATGATTTTTTAAAAATTTTTTCAGTTTATTATTAAGTGAACATTACAAATAAATGAAAATTTTATTTACACTTAAAAAATAATATGCACTTTTTGATTAAGGTCCTCCATTAGGTTTTTACCGACCTTGCGTTGACCGTAGTGTATGCCCGACGCCATTTACATTGAAATATTTCGACATTTTTCGCAGTTTGTTTGGTCTTCTTAAGATTTCTTTTCATTAAAGCCCAATATCTTTCGATTGGACGAAGTTCGGGGCAAGTGGGAGGATTGACTTCTCTTGGTACTGCAGTGACATTATTGGCTTGGTACCAATCCATCGTTCTATGGGCGTACTAACATGTTGCTAGGTACAGGCCAAAGTAGTACTGAACCGCTCCAGACACTCTCTGATGTAAATTTCGATGTTGATAGTGCGATCTGTCACAAATTCCTTATTTCGAAAGCAACATTCGCAAATGACCTGCCACACCATGTATTTCTTTGGAAATTTGGTATGTTTTTCGGTGGTAAATTTAGAGGATACTCCCCCCCTTCTAACCACAGTATAATATCCGTGTCCAGTTTATTGCTTGAAATCCGCTTTGCATTACGTTTCATCGTCAATGAACACGCAATCAAATTTGGGCAGGTAATCGCGATACAGTTTTCGAGCCCTTCTCTTGGCTTCGGCGTCCTTTTCTTCTGAACTATCAGGTACTTTTTGTACTTTATAAAGGATAATTTTTTAAGAGCTTGATAACTTTTTTTTTAAAAAAAACGCATAAAATTTGCAAAATCTCATCGGTTCTTTATTTGAAACGTTAGATTGGTCCATGACATTTACTTTTTGAAGATAATTTCATTTAAATGTTGACCGCGGCTGCGTCTTAGGTGGTCCATTCGGAAAGTCCAATTTTGGGCAACTTTTTCGAGCATTTCGGCCGGAATAGCCCGAATTTCTTCGGAAATGTTGTCTTCCAAAGCTGGAATAGTTGCTGGCTTATTTCTGTAGACTTTAGACTTGACGTAGCCCCATCTGACAACAACAACACGATTCACAACATTTGACAACATTTCCGAAGAAATTCGGGCTATTCCGGCCGAAATGCTCGAAAAAGTTGCCCAAAATTGGACTTTCCGAATGGACCACCTAAGACGCAGCCGCGGTCAACATTTAAATGAAATTATCTTCAAAAAGTAAATGTCATGGACCAATCTAACGTTTCAAATAAAGAACCGATGAGATTTTGCAAATTTTATGCGTTTTTTTTTAAAAAACAAGTTATCAAGCTCTTAAAAAATCACCCTTAGCTCCTTAGGTGTTACAATGTTTTAATTCCTTGAACACTTGACTTCGATGTTCTCGCTTTTGCTGCCATATCACGAACCGAAGTGCCTGCATTCTGAGTAAACAGCCGCTTAACGTGCTGGGCCACTGCTTGGTTCGCTGGACCACTTTTTTTCCATGAGCCTGGGGTTTTTGATAAAGCGGTAAGGTGTTTGTATCGTTTTATGGTCCCTCCGACAGTTTTTACGCACACACGGCAACTTCTTTAGCGATCTTTTTGTACGTGGATTTTCCAGGTATTTGCAAATAATTGCTTTCCGCTTTTCTTCTTGTTGAGACGACATTTATTCAGTAGCTATTTTATTTAACTAATGATTTTTTTTTTTAATTTGCAATATTTATACTTTATTTAGGTACCAAACATGTTGATATAGATGTAACACTTTTTTATAAATAACCTAAAAACAAAAACAAGAAAAAATATTTAAACTGAGTGTTTTTTCAGTGTCACACCCGTCCCAGAAAAATGCTATAGTTTTCCTAAGAAGCAACGTGGGCTTATGATAGAAATGAAACTTTTTTTTTAAACCTTGGGACATCTTCCAATAGACCCTACAGTAAATTGCTTAAATTTGTACCGGTTAATACTTATAGCACAATAAAGAAGTCAAAACGAAAAAAACCCGTCTCTAAAGAATGAGAAACATATATTTTTATAGACAAATTTTTAAAGAAAAGACAAATGGGAGTTCACTGTTTTAGAGGTAGGGTAAACTGCCTTGTCATGAAACTATGTATAATCGATTTAATTTAGACGAGACAATTTTGGGCATGCATGTGGCAATAGAAGCCAAAAAAGCCGTGGTTATAAACCTTTTAGTTCAGTTATACTCCCGTTTCAATTCGCCATATTTCTCTATACGTGGCTAAAGTAGTTTCACTTAGAAAAAATTACGGACACGAACTTTAATGATTAGTTCGTTAAGTATTTTTCTTCGTTCGGTTTGTTTGGTTAGTTTCGTTAGGTTGAACTCAAACCATTTCGCCATGATAAGTGTTGAGTTATTTAATAACATGAATCTGCTGCGTTTCATTAAACCGTTACATCGGTTCTACTCCCTGTTTAGTTCGCCGTATGTTGTTAATATACGCAGCTAAATAAGTTTCTCTGCAAAAATTTTGTGTGAAGGTGTAACGAAAATTTTTTAAAAAAAAACGATTGTGTATCATGTAGTTGTTTGATTCTACATATCCGAATAAAGGTGAAACCATTCTCTACGTGCATGTTTTCAAATTTTTTTTTCAACAAACTTTCACTATGATATATTTGTTTACCAATTTTAGTTCACTTTTGGTGCATGATACATTAATAGAATTTTATTGATAGTGGTTATATTTAAAAGAATTTATGTTTCTCTCTTAAGAAAAATACTTATTGAACTAATTATAGAAACTAGTATCGCCTGGAGTCGAAATTCGACCAATTTATTGATTGCTTATTTATAACTATATGCGTGATGATTAAAATAAGTTCGAGGCTATAACTCTTAATTGATTGGAGATATAAAGCTATTTTCTTTTTTTATTTTATTATTTTGTTCAAAAACAGAAAAACAACATTTTAAAAAAATTAAGTTTTGTCAAAGAAATCATAGGGGTTAGCCCTGATTTTTTGATGGCACGGACAGTTTATTAATTTAGTGTCAAGACAAAATTAATTCACCTAAAATTCGGTACAGACTTTGAAAGAAAATCGAAAATGCAATTTTGAGTTTTTGTTTTTTTTTTACAACAAAAAACATTTTTGCCCAATATTTTAAGAATAAATCAAATTTTATGGTTTTTTTTTAAAAGGAATAATTTAAATATAAACAAACAAAAAACGGTATTGTTTTTTAAAGTTTTCTTAAGTTAACTGATAAGACTTAAATACAAAAAAGAAAAAAATAAAATCTATTCACAGATGGCGGAGATATTTGCTTCAGAATTTAGAACATTCAATTTGAGACAGTTTTTTTCTCTCTCTTGGTATTTGGTTGAAACACACGCTAAATAACTAACGACAATATTAAGAAAATTCATTAAAAATACTTTTGGTCAGAACTTTGCTGTAATTTTTAACACATTTGAAAGAAAATTTAACAAACTTTTAGAAAAAATTAGAAAAATTGAAAAACCGTTAAAATCCGACCAAGATATTGACATGGAAAGTCAAATTTTTGAATTCAAAACACATTTTTTTAGAAAATTTACAATTGACGAATGGATAAAACTAAATTTTTTTAAGAAATTGTTACTTTTAAAAATAACTCAAATTCGACCAACGCAAAAACTCTCTCCCAACCAAATTTCGTTTTAATCAAATAGCGGGTTTTTTCTCAAAAATTTAATTTCTCTCTTAGAAGGTTGGGAACCCCCTCTATCAGATATATCATTCAAATGTTAATTCTGCACATCTGGGCAACATAACCTTTCGAATGATATAAGTTCCATTTATTTTGAGTTGTAATTAATACCAAAAAAGCGTACGACAAACTTTAATGTTCACGTATTAATATATAAGATAATGGCTTTTCATGATAAAATATAGAATCAAAGAAAAATTAATTAAAATTTTTTATTCTTTTCGTCATGTCGCAAAATTCCTTAAAACTAACTCAGGCATTTTGGTATGACCTCGATGACTTCAAGGTTGTTCTGAAAATAATCATGAAATTTCGAGTTAAAACGAGGGCTTTGAAGATGGTGCGACTCGTAAATCGCAGGTATTTTTTACAATTGACCAAATTAGTGATTTAATAAATATTTAAATGTTAATGATTTAATAAAATGTTGGCTATTTTTCGAAACGATTCCATTGATTTTTGAGGCTTTTGTTTTTATTGTCTCTTATTGTTATGAAAAATAAAAATGGCCCGTGTGACTTTTTCCTTTTCGCCAAATTGTCAAATTGTCGCTTCCTGATAAACATCTAGAGACGATTGAAGTCATTTAATAGAATTTGTAGAGGGTGCTAAAGGCCATGGTATTGAAGGTATATTTATAAGGTATTAAAATAAGTATTGAAGAATAATTAACCTTTGTTGTTTCAATTATACAGTACGGTTCATTTTTTAAAAGAAGGTATGTGTCTAGTGAATAACAAAAACGATCAAAATTTAACTACTTCCATATAAAAGTGTTATTATATTGCTCGCAAAAGTTCGGTCTGCCCTCGAAGGGTTAATACACGATAGAAATGCTTCACCTGCATTTGAGTGCGCTCAAAGGCTTAATACACGGTAGAAATGCTTCACCTGCATTTAAGTCTTCATCTCACTACATAAGAAACTTATAGTTAGACATTATTAGAACAACAAAAGCAATTAATTACAATTAAAATATCTGCACATTTACATTTTATCACTTCAGACAGAGCAAATAATTTGATGTACAATTTTGACGTTATTTTCTTGGTTGCAATTAATTTGGCCGCTTGCCAAATTGCAACAAGAAATATACCAGGAAAACAACTCCAACAACACTGTATAGCACAAACAATAACGGCATCCAACTCATGCAACCCAGCATGAGACCATAATTAATACAAAACACTTGCACAAACAATTAACGAATGGCGCAAGAAGAACGACGCTAATTAGACGTAAAATAATACGGGAAAAAAAAGGAAAATAAGTAGTAACGGGAGCCAAAAGTTAATAGCATCACTAGAATTCGCTAAGAATTTAATTGTGAAAGATGAAAACAGAAAAAAAAAAATCAAGAACAATTCTTTAGTCTAACAATCAGTTTTTAGAGAGTCTATTATGGTTGTAATAAAACAAAACAAAATTGAAGACGTGAAGAAGAGAAAGGCACAAACAATTAGTTGGGCAATATTTAGAAGACACGCCTTTTAGTTTCGGTTGGGCGTTTTTGTGTTCTACAATTTTATGAATTTGTAGAACATTTAAGAAATTGATTCTTAAGATGTTTGCAAACGAGGCAATTAAGGTCTTTGAACCTTGAAAAATTCGGCATGTTTGGTAATGCTTGAGTCTTGGTGAGGCTCGTTTGGTTGACATGCCCTGGTATAGTTAGTTTTTATATAATTTCAAATTTTTTTTTATAACAATTTATAGTGCTGAATGAATTCATGAAACTTTTCATAATGCCTTAAAGGCGTCCAAATGGGGTAAAGGGGAAAAGGCTAGAGGAAGATTTTCCGCTAGAATTTGGAAAAAATTGTTACGTGTTAGTAAAAAAGTAATTTCATTTATTGAAATCATCTTAAGATGAAATTTGAACAAACAAATTTTATGAATTTTGAAAGTTATGCTTACTTTCTTTAATACATTGAAAAGGATTCTTTCTGATACTCAAATTTTAAGATGTGAATGACCGTGATAGCTAGAAAAGAGATGAACCCTTCACTTTTTCACTGTTGAACTCACGCCTTATTAAGCTCTAACATTTGCTTATTATATTTATCTGAATAGATGATCTTACATAAATTATTTTTTGTTCCTCACACTTAAACAATAGCTATATGTATACTATATGTTTTAAGGTATTCACTAATTTGTTAAAGTTGCGGCTAAAAGCAAATATATTTTGATCTTTTAATAGGAATTTTGAAAGGCCGCAAATATAATTAGTGTTATTAAGTTTCAGTTGTTGTTGTTTTTTTTTTTCATTTTTAATTTTTATCTCTTAGTCATTGGTGCGTGCAGAAAATTGTTTTCAAGTCAAAAAATAATAATAATAACAACAATCAAACATCTAGATATTCCCAGAGCATTGAACTCAAAGTTGCTTTTCGATTTTTTTTATCTTGTGGCGTTTTAATTTCGAATGGGTGTTATTTTTTTTACAATAATTATGAACGCCCCTCTGCCAGCTGCAGTTAATTATTTAGTGTTACCATATAAAAAGTTTTTGATATTTAAATGGTTAATTTTGTTAATGATATCGCATCGGGTGTTTCTTATTTTGCATTTTTGAGGTGTGGAATTTTTATTCATACCATTTGATTTTAATTTATTTTCAACAAGTGATATGAAAAACAGTTGCATATGTGGGAATATTTTGAAACAATTGTTATCATTGTTAAATGTGAAGTTAAAAGGTACTAAGCAGATTAGGGTTAAATTTGTATTAAGGGTATTGGGTCAAATAAAATTTGGCATTTATTTCTCACTATATATAAGTTCTTATGTAGTGAGAACCATACACGGTCTTTAATTTAAGTCTAATTTTAAAAAATTTTCGAGTTACTTAAAAAATGCAAGATGAAATATGTTAAGATCCTCACTTTTCAGTTAAATTTTCTAACTGTTGAGATTATTTCTTTAACCTTTGCTCAGTTGATAATGAAATTGTATTTTTACACTAAACCTGAAAGGTGAGGGTATATTAACTATGTGCAAACGTTTGTAACGCATACAACGAAGTGAGTCCGGTATAGGAAAATATATATGTTCTTGATCAGCGTCACCACGTGAGTCGAGCTATCCATGTCCGTCCGTCCGTCTGTCAGTCCGTCTGTATGTTGTCCGTAAAGAAGAAGGAGTTGATATAATTGACTTAAACTTGGTACACATGGTCACATGGACCCAAGGATCTGCACTATTGAATATTTTTGGAATTCGCTTACGGCCACGCCCACCTCCCATACATTCAGAAAATTGAAAACGTAATAAATAAGCCCCTGTGTAACCTACAGAGATAAAATTTGGCACGTTTGTTTTTTATGACAAAACAAAGACGGTTTTTATTTCTTCCTTTTTAGAGAATTTAAGTAGTTTGTAAACTACGTAAACACAATTATTTAAGCACATAATTTTGAAAATGCTTTTTTTCTGTCGTTTCTTATTCTTAACTCTTAAATTTTTTAAAATATTTGCAAGAATTATTAAGGAAAATTTCAAATATAAAACTTTACAATTAAAAATTTAGTTTTACTAAAATCTGGTTTGTTAATTATTTTCAATTTCTGCCTTTTTACAATTTTTATTAAAGTATCACACCCTTTTTCAAATCCCGCCTGTGTACTTTATTGATCATACTTCATAATAATTCACCATTTCTACAGTTTTTCCAATATTGCCACTCCTCTTTGTCCAATAACACCCACTTAATTGACCGTAATTTTTTATAATTGTACCAAACCTTGAATTTTGACTGTAAATGTCAGTATCCTAGTGTCAATATTTACTGAGATACAGTGTTTTTCTTAAAGTGACACGCCCATTTATCGAACACTGCCCACATTATTTGTCGTAATTGGTTATATACTTTTGCCTACCTCTGTACTAAATTTTAGTATCCCAGTGTCAATAGAATTCGAGATACAGTGTTTTTTATTATTACCACACCTCTTTTTCCAATTTTTTTTCCACGCCCATTTTTTTAAAAAATTTGTTGCAATTGCGCCTACCGCTGTAACAAATTTCTGTAGCCTAGTGTCAATATTTATCGAGATACAGTAATTGTCTTTGTCCCTTTGTCGCATAACGCCCACTTTATTGATAGTAATGTTCAATAATTGTGCCTACCTCTGTACTTAATTTCAATACTCTAGTGTCAATTTTCGTCGAGATACAGAGTTTTTACAATATTGCCACACCCTTTTTTAGAATTACGCCCACTTAAGTGATCGCAGTTTTTAATATTTGTGCCTGCCTTTGTAATTTTACTGTAAAGTTTATTACCCTAGTGTCAATATTTACTAAGGTACAGTGTTTTTCATATAGCGACACGCCCCTTTGTTGAATACCGCCCACTTTCATAAACGGGCACCTAGGCGTTAATTCACACAAAAAAAAAAAAAAAAAAACAGAGAAACCAACCAACTTGAGCACCTCCTCCTTTTTGAAGTCGGTTAAAAATGAATGTCATTTGCCTACGGACACGCCTACCTCCCATACAATGCAAAAATTGAAAACTGGATTAATAAGCTCATAATTAACTTACAACAACATAATTTGGTGTGTATGTGTTTTATATCAATACAAAGATGTGCTTGAAAAATTGGTGTCATCCACTTACGGACACGCCCACCTCCCATACAACCCAAAAATTTAAAACACAATAAATAGGCCTCTGTTTAACCAACAGAGATAAAATTTGGCACATGTGATTTTTATGACAAAAAAAAGATGGTTTTAAAAAATGAACGTCATCCGCCTACGGACACGCCTACCTCCCATACAATCCAAAAAGTTTAAAACTGAATAAATAAGATTATGTTTGCCATAGAGAGATGAAATTTGGTTTGTATGTATGTATTTTACACCAAAATTAAGGTATGTTCAAAAATTGTGAGTAATCCGTCATTGAACACGCCTAACTCCCATAGCGAAAGCATAATAAAGGTATTAACTGTGAGCTACAGGAATAAAACTTGGTATGTGTAAATTTTTCTTCAACATTTAAATGCATATAAAATATAGGCTTCATCCACCAAGGAGACGCCCATTTTCAATAATATAGCAGAATAATGACTTAACACTATGTTTTTCAAGTAAAATTTTCAAATATCTGAAAAAGGTGTATATAAAAAATAATAACTCTATGGAAAGTGAAAATAACAGAACCAAACTAAAAATCCAGTAAAGATCCAGTAAAGATTAAGGTATAAACTATATTGCCTTAAATTTTCAGATTTTTATTAGGTCCTTTACATTACCGTTTTTGGGGTTAAAGTAGAACCTTTTTGATAAATTTAAATTTTTATACCCCCACGCGTACTGCGTAAGGGGTATATTAATTTTGTCACGACGTTTGTAACGCCCATAAAGAGCCGTGGTAGGTATAGAAAAGTATATATTTTCTTGATCACCATCACCACCTGAGTTTATTTAGCCATGTCCGTCTGTCTGTCTGTCCGTCTGTCTGTCCGTCTGTCTGTCTGTCCGTCTGTCTGTCCGTCTGTCCGTCTGTCTGTCTGTCCGTCTGTCTGTCCGTCTGTCTGTCTGTCTGTGGACACGATTACAGTCGTAATTTTAAAGCTATTGTGGTGAAATTCGATATTTAAGCTTTTTTCTAAAAAACTAAGAACAACTTCGAGAATGGGCTAAATCGGCTGAAAACCGCGCCTACCTCCCATACAACCCAAATAATGAAAACTCTATACAGAGACTAATATTAAAGTTACAAAACTGAAAGTCGGTATTTGTATATTCTATGTCAAAAAAAAAGGTGTGTTAGAAAAATGGGCGTCATCCACCCACTAACACGCCCACCTCCCATATAACCCCAAAATTGAAAATTTTATAAAAAGGCTTATATTTAAGCTTCAGGACAACAATTGATATGTTTGTATTTTAGACACATAAAAATAATAAAACCTTCTAAAATCTCAAACGAAAAGCTCTCCAATTTAAGATTCTTCAACTCTTTAGAATCGGTCGTGTGGTATTTTAATTTCGGCCAAGTCGAAGATATACCTTACTAGTCAAAGGTATTTTTCATAGAAAATATTAGGGTCGTTAAACTTAAAACTAATAAACTCCTTATCTATAGTACAAGTACTACGTGGCTGAAAAAATAAAATCAGAAGTCCTCAATTAATAGTTTAGGCAGAGGACCTCACGCAATATCTCAATAATCAACAATTTTTATGAAATTTTCAATAGGGGTATTCTCGCAGTATAGCAACGATGCAAAATTTGTAAAAGTGCAACCTTGCAATACTGAAATATGCAACACTGCGGGAGCGCACAAAAGCACAAATATTGTGAATATTTACAGAAATGCTGCAAACAGACGAAAACAAACAATTTGAATACTTACGCTACGCACACGAACTAAAATGAACAAATTTCTCTCAATCAGAGTGGACGGTTGCACGTCCACCCAAAACATGGGTGTCAGTGTTGCACAAATTACAAAACTTTTATCGCTTGTATTAAGTTGTTGTGTTGCAAGGGTTGCAAGATTTTGCAATTCTTACACCTTGCAATGGTTGTGCAATACAGCGAGAATACCCCTAATGGTTAATTGTTGAAATGAGATAATTTAATTTTTTTATAAAAAACACATCTTCTTCATGACGTCTTCGTGAAAAGACGTCAAATATCAAATTTTTACTCTCATCTGAGCACAAATATTGTCAAAAATACATCAAGTTATTTTTAAAAACATGAAAAGATGGCAAAACATTTCAAAATATTGAAAATAAAAATTATAAGTCACCTTTTTCAGAGCGGAACATAGTAGATTGAAAATTTGTTTGACTGTTAGAATGTCAAAATATTGATAAAATTGTGACAATGACAAATAAACAAAAATTATTAAATTTATCAAATTCACAAACCTTTCTTGACACTGTTTCCACTTTGAATTGAGAGTGTTCCTATTTTAACAAAAAAGCTGAGACAACATTTTTGAACAAGAAATTTTAAAAAGCATTTTAACTCTTAAAAGATTTACTTTTGAACATTTTAAAGCTATTTAAAGATATTTTTATGAGTTAGATCGGTAATATAATAATAAAATTTTAGTACAAAATTCAATACCGTGTTTAGAAAATTCATACAATTTTACAGAATCATCGTCTTTGAAAAAAAATGTTAATGGTTCTTAGTCAACTTAATAAGCTCATAATTCGGAAACGAAACCTCGGAAAAAACCAAAGAACTTTTGCACAAAAGTAAGTGTCTTCTTGATATAAAACACATGCAAAAATAAACAACACGGGCCTGGCATTTCATGTCATATGTCCCAAAAGGTTTGTTTTTCGTGATATAACTGTTGCCCAAATTCTATTGAATAATTCAAAAGTCATTCGTAAAAGCAATAAAATAGGAAAAGAGACCAAAAACTGGATTTGAGCAGTGTTTTTTTTTTACAGAAAAAATTGAATAGAGTTCTCTTTTAACGGAATTTCACAGCCTCCGCACTAACCAAAATTTTTTAGTTCTTTGCATAAATAGCAAAGACAATTTCTTGTCGTAATTTATCGTTATATATATCGTTATTTTGTCGTTAACATGTCGATATATATCGTTTTCTTAACACAGAATACCCTTTTCTCACTTTTCTAACTTTAAAAGAAAAGAAATGGAGTTGTTGTTTTTGTAATTTGTTGTCTTCATCAAAGTCCTGTACCTAGAGCTCAATTTAAGACTTAATAATAATCGTAGAAAATACTTTATAACAACTTAACTTCTGCATTCTCAGCATTAACAAAATTCATATATCATTACACCACTTCTAAGTTTTAACCCTTAAATGTCCTAGAACGCCGATTTTTGTAAAAAAAATATATGATGTTTAAAACGGATCAGTTAACACGTTTTCCTTTCCTATTTAAGTTCTTTTAAAAAGTTGTTTTTTTTGAGTAGTCATTTTTAAAAAAGTGATTTTATCTTTAAACATAAGTTGACCAGAAAATTCACCGGGAAGTTCTTATCTTTGTAGTACATAAAACTGCATTATATCATTAAAAATATATTTCTGCACAGGATATATGTTTTTGGTGCCTTGGAGGCTCACATAAACCAAGATTTTACACTGCCAAAACTTGACAAAAAAAAAATATTGTTTAGCTTGTTGGTCAAACTTTTATTAATTAAATAAAACGTTAGGCTTTTCCGAATGTTCCAATTTACGTTTCATAGCTTTCGGGTCGCTCATGGTGAAATGAAAGGCTTTCTAGTGGTTGTAACTAAACGGACACAGTGAACATTTAAGGGTTAATAAAATGAATTCCAAATTCATTATCATACCAATAGAAGATTAGTTTAAGGAAAACACAAAACTTGTCTGGTCCTTCACTAATACCAATGTCTCTACTTTTCTAGGTCTTCCTCTCTTGTCTATTGGAACTATTCCATTAATTCTTTCTTTCCGTGAGTAGTTCCATAGCTCAAATTATTCACGCAATATGCCTATGGTACGTAATATTCATGTTACCAATGAATTGCCCAGCTTAATTTGACTTTGGCACTCCGTATGCACCCAGACACTCTTTGTTGATGACCTTCCTCATGCTATCTTCTGAGGGTACTCATTCTTGATGACTGCCCAGTCCATCTTGGAAATATGCTTGGCTGGGACAAGGTTTAGCCATCCTATTCGTCTCATGCCTAAGAGACGCATACACTTAGGAATTTTTTGGATAACTGGTTCTCGCACTTGATCACTCTGAACCCTCTCACAGTCTCTGCGGGCTCGAAGGAGGTGAGAGTATCTCCCGTTTTGTTGAGAAGGTGCTCAATGACCCTGTCCGAAAACTTGGTCTCGATATTTTATCACTCTTTTGAGTTCAACTTATATCTGCTGAAGTTTGCATCTACTAGTCTAACCTGCAGGCGCGATGACTGGTTATTGGTCCCTCTCTGCAGTCGACCTATTGCCTACCTTCGTGGAATATCTTTTTGTCTTCCTCTTTGCAGACATGGACCACCCTCTGCATTCCTAGCAAAAACGCAGAGAGCCTTCTAATACATGGACTTCGTGATCGCTCCGAGGACTACGAGTTGTTTTCTGCAGAAGAGTTTTGTGGTGCTACTACCAGTGACTATAAGAAGTGGAGCTGGATGGTTAGCAAGGAAGTACAGCAGTAATTTGGTTGGTATTTACACTGCTTCTTCAGCATCCTCTGCCACCGGAGCAGCACAGAAGGCTATGATGTGAAAGGGGAAAAAAAAGGTCCGCAATGGCGAGTCCCAATACTATCAGTGTTTTTCTATTAGTCGGTCAGGTCTGAGAGGGTAGAGTTACTAGAGTGGGTCGTATTATATGAAGAAAGAAATGAAAATAAAAAGACACCCCCTGGAATTAAAGCTTACATCGCAAGTGTTTCAGCACTATAGAAGTATTTTTATACCCCCACGCGTACTGCGTAAGGGGTATATTAATTTTGTCACGACGTGTGTAACACCCAAAAGGAGGCGTGGTAGGTATGGAAAAGTTTATATATTCTTGATCAGCATCACCACCTGAGTTGATTTAGCCATGTCCGTCTGTCTGTCCGTCTGTCCGTCTGTCTGTCGACACGATTACAGCCGTAATTTTGAAGATATCGTAATGAAATTCGATATTTAAGCTTTTTTTTTAAAAACTAAGGTCAAGTTCGAGAAAGGGCTAAATCGGATGAAAACCACGCCTACCTCCCATACAACCCCAAAATTGAAAACTCTGCAAAGAAGCTAATATTAAAGCTACAATACTAAAATTTGGTATATTTATATTCTATGTCAAAACTAAGATGTCATAGAAAAATGGGCGTTATCCACCCACTAACACGCCCACCTCCCATACAACCCCAAAAATTGAACAATCTATAAAGAGGCTAATATTAAAGTTACAAGATGGAAACTCGGTATTTGTGTATTTAACGTCAAAACTGAGGTGTGTTATAAAAATGGGTGTCATCCACCAATTAACACGCCCACCTCCCATACAACCAAAAAATTGAAAAATCTATAAATCTATAATTCTATGTCGAAACTGAGGTATGCTAGAAAAATGGGCGTCATACACAATCTAACACGCCCACCTCCCATACAACCCCAAAATTTAAAACTTTATAAAAAGGCCAAAAAGCTCTCCAATTTAAGATTCTTCCAACCTTAAGAATCGGCCGTGGGGGTATTTTTACTTCGGCCAAGTCGAAGATATAGCTTACTAGTTTTTTTTTTTTTTGGTGTTCCGAAAAGCAGTCGAAATGTTCTTTTAGTTATAAGATTAGTATTTTAAGTATTCTAGTAATATCATTAGTCATTTTAGTCCGATCGTGGAGCGCATTATATCATTAGATAATTCTGAAAGAATACTACAACCTGTTCTTCTTCTAGGGGGTGTCTTTTTATACTCAGTTTTGATGACCCGCCTTAACCTTTGGCTGGAATCAAAAATTCTGTGGGCACTTATCCAAAGAACCCGGAATTAAGGGTTCGTCGCATCGATCAACCTATATAAAATGTTATAAATAATAATCAATATCACTTAATATCATTTCTTCTGGTATAGTTTTCGGGAAGTACCATGCGGAGGTTAAATTTGACTTGATTGCCTGCTTTAAACCCCTCTTGTAGAACAGCACACTGTTTTCAAAGTCAAAATTATTGGAAAAAATCAAAAACAATAATAATCAAGTTCTGCACTCAACGTCCTGTATACTACCTTAAGACTACCTCTAGATGCATTAGAAATTAACTTCATTCAATTTTAACTTAAATAACTTCAAGGTAGTTCACCAATTTTTAATTTGTTTTTTTAATTAAAAATTTTAAGATTTTAATAAAAGATTAACAGACTCATTTGTGAATTTTTTTCTTTAACGATATTTATTTTTAATCCTCCGAAACCATTAAATTCAACTCGTCAAATTTCCAAAAAAAAACCAATTTCGTATAAATTGATCTTGTGTCTTGGACTGTGCGTTTGTCACGCCATCAGTCAGTTAAAACAATCAGGTAGATAACATGTAGATAAACAACAAAAATGTCAATATCTAAGGCGATTCCAATAAGAATCTAACAAAGCAAATAAGAACTGCAACAAACAAATCATATCCGAATTATGACCAATACAAATACAGAACAAGGCAAAACGAATTGGAAGAAAAATTAACTCCACATTCATTGTACAAACAGTTAGATTTGCTTTTTGTTACACAAAAAGGTCAACAGATGGCCTGCATGTGTCGAAGACCAATTACTACAGACAATTTTGTAAATTTACAAGCTAAACTCTCTGATCTGAGATTTTCTCTCGGTCCTCCGGTTACCGGAGTAAATTGAATTGATTCAATAAATTGCCAAAATAAATAATAAAATGACAGAGATTGAAGATTTTTGTTGAAATTTTAAGCTACACTCACTCACTCACTGAGTCACTCACTTACACTGTGTGACACAAAAACTAGAGAATTCATAATTAAACTATAACAAATTGTTATGAATTGTAATGAAAACACTTTCTATCTTTTGGATAAACTAACTACTCAATCTACATAAGTGGGTTACATAAATTTCCATATGGCAAGCATGAACATTTTATATTTCAACAACTAAGCCAAGTGTCAAAGTTGCTCCTAACAAAGTCAGCATTTAAATTCATTTTAGACTAAAAATAAAAAAAAAAAATAAATACAACAAAATAAAAATAACCCAAGCTGACTGACAATGCAACTTTATATTTGAAAGTTTCTATCAACGCCCAAGCCCAAACAACCCAAACCCATCCATCATTCACTTAATTACCGTAAGTTGTCAAATAATTTGACCATACATAAGGGTTGCCAACAGTTGTTAGAGCAAAACTGTAAATCATGCATGCCATAACATTGAAAGCATACAACATATATCACAGCACATGTTGTTCTCGTACATTATAAGAGTAAACATGCAATATATATATCAAAAAATGTCAGCAATAATCATCTGTCATGGCTTAATTTTGACAATAATGAAATAACAAAATCAAATAGAATTCATAAATGATTAAAAATTTTAAATTTTACTGAAATTCATGCTTGATTTTTGTGATTTTTTTCTGTGTTCTCTTCACTTTTATCCCCATCAGCATTTAAATTTTATGAATTTCTTCCATCATCTTTTTGAGCATTTAACAAAGTGTCATTATTTAGTTAAAGCTATTTTAGTGTAGAAAGAAATAGTAATTTTTTTTTTAATTGTTTTTCAAATGCTGCATATATTTTTTTAGTTTTGACTTTAATTGAGATTTATTATAGTTTCACTGCATGTCATATGTGCATGTTGGTCATATGTCATCAGCTCGGTCGTTGTCATGCTTTTGCTATTTATTTATGACATTTTAAGTTATACTATTCAAGTTGTACGTCATTTAAAATTCTTCATAAAAAAATCTTTGGTTTTGCACAATTTCTTATGTAAATGCAAAAATGTGCACAAGTTAATACGACGAATTTCAATTCATGTCAAGAACTTGGAAATATCTGCCAAAGAAAGCTTAATAACTAGTAGTAATTCTACATTTATAATTTACAAATTTACTTCCAATATTTCTTTGAGTAAAAATAATCAAAATGAGTTAATAGTGATCAAGTATAAGATTTAATAAAAGAAGCGACAGAGCATTCCAGTCTAGAATTAGCAGACAAAATAAATCAACTTACCTTAGCTCTCAGCCGTTTGGGATAACCAAGCGTAGAGCCTTACTTAACGGTTTCCATAGACCCGACCGTTGACTCTGAAATTGATAGCGTAGATCTAGTGAAATCATTATCAGAAATAAAAAGGACGCTAGATCGTACCCGGCTTGGTGGCCTTAATTATTGTAAAGAGGGATCCAAGAAATATTATAGTGCCATGGGTATATTTCGAAATAAAATAACCGACTTCGCTAACTCTACTCTTTCATCATTAATCACTATCCTTAATTTTAAGGCAATCATCTCCAGACTGGATCAAACTTACTCTGACAAAAGACCAATTTACGTTTTAGAAAATGAACTCAGTATACTTAAGCAAGATAAGCTATATTTAGTTGAGTATTGTAATATGGTGGACAGGCAACACTTAATTTCAAATTTGAATGCGATGAACTGAACGAATGCTTGAAGGCGTGACATTTTTGGCGATATGTGGAAAGGCTTCAGTCGACAACCAATATAATAAAGGGTGATCCAATACGAGGTCCCTTTTTCAACTGGGTTGTTTTGACAGCTGTTATGTGTCAAATGGCTTGTCCATATGAGGTGTGTGTTCAGTTTTCAATACGACTCAATCAGGCATAGTCTTACTCCTGAACAACGTTTATTAATTGTGGCAACTTACTACCAAAATCAGTCATCAGTTAGAGAATGTTAAAGAGTTATTCAACATCCTTTTGGTCGTTATGAGTGTACTGAGTGCACTGATCATCAAATTTCGAACCAATTTTCCACTACTGGACATTCATCATTCAACCAGAGTGCGTAGAGCTCGTAACTTTGAGAATATTGCTGCAGTAGCAGAGAGAGTTCTTGAAAACCGTGAACAGTCGATTCGTCGCCGATCTCAGGCTTTGGGCAAATTTGACCCACAGAATGGACTATTTAAGAGCTAGTCGTGGGCAACATTTGAAGGAAATAATTCTTAAACATTGAGTTATAGGAACCGAACTATCATACCAAATAAAGATTTTCATCAACACATTGATTTTTATGTATATTATTTAGAAAACAAAGTAGGAAGCTCTTATTCGATCACACAAATTAGTTGCTCTACAAAACGTTCCAACATTCAACGAATTCTCTAAACAGTTAATATCAATTGGTAATGGCTAAATACCGCTTGACCGTCGTTTGGCCTTCCGTCGCGGAAGAAAGAGGTTTTAACTAAAGTATTCCCAAACATGTACAAAAACTAATGAGGTATATTTCGGCTTGGCCGAAGTTAAAATACCCCCACGGGCGATTCGTTTTATTCTTTTTATATGAGATTTCAAAAAATTTTGATGACGTCTACAATACACTCATATCAAATTATTTCCCTGCAAAGTAAAGACAATCCTCTTTACAAAGTTTTCAATTAGGGGTTGTATGGGAGATGGGCGTAGTCTTGAGTGTTTGATGCAAATATTTTTAACACGACTCAATTTTGATATAATATTCACAAATACCCAATTTCAGGTCTGTAGCTTAAATATTAGCTTATTTATAGAGTTTTAAATATTATGGGTTATATGAAATACAAATGTATCAAAATTGTTTTCTGTAGCTTAAAGAGAATCCTTTTTATAGCGTTTTAAATTTTGGGGTTGTATGGGAAGTGGACGTGTTCGTAGATGGATGATGCCAATTTTTCTAACACGTCTTCATTTTATTATAAAAAGAACAAATATCTAATTTTATTTTTGTAGCTTCTACAAAAGCCTCTATATAAAGTTTGCAATATAAGGGTTGTATGGGAGGTGGGCCTGTTCGTGGGTGGATGACGCCCACTTTTCTTCCACACTTTAGTTTTGATATAAAATCAATAGAAATCTAAGTTTACTTTTGCAGCTTTGACAGAAGTCTATTTATATAGTTTTAAATTTTGGGGTTGTATGGGAAGTGGACGTGTTCGTAGATGGATGATGCCAATTTTTCTAACACGTCTTCATTTTATTATAAAAAGAACAAATATCTAATTTTATTTTTGTAGCTTCTACAAAAGCCTCTATATAAAGTTTACAATATAAGGGTTGTATGGGAGGTGAGCCTGTTCGTGGGTGGATGACGCCCACTTTTCTTGCACACTTTAGTTTTGATATAAAATTAATAAAAATCTAATTTTACTTTAGGAGCTTTGACAGAAGTCTATTTATATAGTTTTAAATTTTTGGGTATTATGGGAGGTGGGCGTTTTCGTTGGTGAATGACGCCCAATTTTTTAACACGCCTTAGTTTTGATATAAAATGATTAAATATCGAATTTTGTTGTCTAGCTTTGACACAAGCCTCTTTATATGGTTTTCAATTTAAGGTTGTATGGGAGGTGGGCGTGTAAGTTAGTGAATGAAGCCCATTTTTCTTACACACCTCAGTTTTGACATAGATTACACAAATACCGAATATAAGTTTTGTAGCTTAAAAATATGCTTCTTTATAGAGTTTTAACAATAGTGGTTGTATGGGAAGTAGGCGTGGTTTTCATCGGATTGCGCCCATTCTCGAACTTGATCTTAGTATTTTATAAAAAAGCTTAATTATCGAATTTCAGTACGATAGCTTCAAAAGTACGACTGTAATCGTGTCCACAGACAGATTCTATACAGACAGATCTATACCTACTACGCCTACTTATGGGCGTTACACACGTCGTGACAAAATTAATATACTCCTTACGCAGTACGCGTGGGAAGTTGGAAAAAATTACCATTTTATGGGAAAATTTGCCTTTCTCTAAAAAACCAAAAAACTTTAAAATCATTTTAAATTCACGGAGAGCAATTGAATGAGCTGAAAAAAATCGCAAACCAATTAATTTTGGAAGTGATTCTGAGCTAAGCCATAATGTTCTTGATATCAAGCCCTAAATAGATTGTTTATCAAAATAATTAACGCGGCCATTTGTGCATAATATACAAAAAATATCAAAGCAAACAAAAATAAAAAAAATTAAAATTAAAATGACAAACAAAATAAAAACTATATTGTCATTGTCCAAATTAGATATATTTCAGCCAATTCGGACAAGAAAATATAATTTATTCATATATTCTCTACATTTTTATACTAACAAGAACAACAACCAAATGAGAATTAGAGTGTTAGGTTGCTCATACTTTTTATGTGAATACACAACAACAACGAAATTCATTTTTTACAAACAAGCCCAACATTAATCGTTTTACTAAGCTAAATTGAGAAGTTTTGAATCATGGGGAGTTGTGAATCACTCAAAAATCAGCCATGTTGAATTTGCTTGACATCAGGAAACTAGTGTCAAAATTGTTTACTAGTCTGGGCTCTCACCTTTTTAAGCATTTGTGACATCAACACGTATTCAGAGTGGGTCTTCCAAAAATAATTTTTTTGCGAGCAGAAAAAAGTTTTTTCGAGGATCAACGCGGAATTGTATCAAAGCGTAAGTATCGTCAAAATTATCTCTGATCTATGAAATCACGAAGTGATTTTGTATAAATAACATTGTGTGTTGATGACACGTCGCCTATGTTCGAAAATTTAAAATGTGAAGTTGTGAATCAACAAATGTGGGGAGTTGTGAATCACCTTGTTTTCGAACTTTGACAACTGGCTCGCACATCTGTCATACGTTCAACGCATTATTAATGAACTTAATCAACATTTTATGTGCAATCAAAGTAAATTTAATTTTTTTTTGTGTTGTTTTTCAAGATTTACTCAGGCATAAATACAAATTTTCGTCAAAAAACATAAAATTGGCCATTATTTTTTTCATTTTTGTCATAAGAATTATTTGGTCTTTTATTTTTTTCAAGTTTAATAAAAGTTCATCAATCGAAAATTTTATTGTTCACCATGATTCACAACTTCCCACTTTTTTTGAAAATCAAAAAATTTCATTTATTTCAAGCGTCGAATTTTTTTTGAGGTAGTTAGGTGTCACCATTATCAGATCAAAAAAATATTGGTTTTTTGCGATAGTTATGGCACAAAATCAAAGTGTGATTCAAAACTCCCCATTTTACCTTACAAATTAACGTGTTTATCAAAAAAAATTTCAAGCCCAATTTCTGGCATAAACTGCGCACATTAATAGCATGTTTTGAGATGGTTTTGAGCTCTATTGAGCTGATTTCAGTTACGAACGCTTTGAGCTTGATTTAAGCCCATATTTTTTTCTCCGTGTTATTAACAGCCATCATAATTCACTTCACTACTACCACAATCAAACATTTCTTTGATAGCCTTGAACATTCCCAGTAGACAATGACAGCGCTGCTAGCAGGCCATCCTGTGGATTTTGTATTACTGCCGCACTCATATACAATTACACTTTCTTTTTTATATGAAATGGGAAAATTTCGCAGGCCTTCCGCTCCGATAGCTCAAAAGAGGCCTGATAGAAGCACTTCTTAAGAATGGCTAAAAGAAGGGGTCAACAAAGAGTATTGAAAAAAATATTTTTTTTTTCTTTTAAGCCTTTTTCTTTTTTTTATAAATTCTATTATTTTATCTTCTCTACTATGTTTTTTTATGTCAGATTAATTTCAATCTATAAACTTTGATACAGCAGTAAGATTATGTCATATTTTTAAACTGATATATATTTTGACTTTAAACGAAAAAGTTGCCCTGAAGTATATGAAAAGTTAGTCTTTGAAGGGAAAAAAGTTTGTTGTGCTGCCTTTTGTGCAGAAAAAGAAGGCCTTCAAGAAGGGCTCATAAGAGCAGCGAAGAAAGAATGTGTTTGGTCTTCAAAAGTAGCAGTCAATGCAGGCCTTCGTTTGAAGAGCGCTGGCTAAATTGGGTTTGTTTTCTTCCTATTACCAGCGAAATGTTCAATACACGATATGTAAGGGATTTCTTCTATCCACTTTTTCATTCACTTTTTTAATGTAGGAATTGGTCATGGCATTCTCTAAACGGTATTCTTTTAAGCAATATTCAATATTATTTCAAAAAATTTGCTTATTTCGTATTTTCTGATATGCTTCAGCAAATTTCTTAGTTTTTAAGTTAAAATTCAAAGTTTTCTAATCCTACATTTGTGTTTTTTTTTTTTTTTTGTTTTTTGGAAAAGGGATTCATAATAATAAAGGAGAACTTGTGAGTACGTTCAGAGAGGTAAGAGTGGTGCTAAGAACTTAACATATTTAAAAAACTAAACAAATCATATTTTGTAAAATTAACCACTTTTTGTCAAAAAATTTTCTTTTGTACCTCTGCCCAAAATATGAGTAAAAATTACCTCATTTTGGGAAATTTGCCAAAAAACAATTAAAGTTTTTCTAATTTCACAATCATCGGTTTCAACAGTATGTTTTCTGCCAGTAAAATATGCCCCTAAATAAGATTTTTAAAAAATATATTACAAAATTTATTGCTTTTGTAATGTTCAACCTACACTCCAGACCAAGTAAGTTCTGCAAATTATTTGTTGTGATAGGATTTTCCAATTTCGTACTTTGAATTTGAAATTCCACTTTAGATAAATATTGGAAAGGTGTCAAAATGAGCATTTTAGCAACTAATGAAAACCATTTTCCAGCAGGCAAGAATTCTAAAAAATCAGCTTTGAGATTAAAATATGAAAATAATTTATGCAAAAACTCTTATTTTTGAGACTTGTCGTAAGCAGATTTATTGCACCATTTCAGGTATATATATAAAGCCAAAAAGACAAATCTGGCTACAGTGTCACAAATGCGCTTCGAAGAGGTTTTGCACAAGTGCTTAAGAGTGAGAGAGTAATTATTATTATAACTATTATATAATTATAAATAATTTCTACACCTAGTTTCATATTTTGTTTTATAATTTTTCACTTTGGAATTATTAAACAAAATAGAAGTCTGTAGTGTAAAAAGAAAATGGTTTTATGTTTTAATTATATCTCTGACCTAATTTTTTTTAAATTTTGCGGTTTTTATAAACATCCAAAACCCAAAGCAGCGCTTTAGTGTACCAGTGTGCTCTATAAGAGTTGAATCTTTATATAATTCTAATTGAATAATTTTACTTTCAATTAATAAATGAGCTGGACTTAGAGTAACAACCAAAAACCAATTAACTTTACTTGAATTGTTAACACACTCATATAGAAACATATTTTCTTGAATATCAATCTTGATGAAGAGCTTAACTTTTCTAGCGGCGTTTTAAATATCTTAAACAATAATTATGTTTAGATAACCAAAAATTAAGCTCATTAATAGCATGCTATCCATTTGATTGTAAAAACAAAAACAAAAAATTAAAAAGTTCAAAAAATAATTAAGATATTTTTCTGAGAAACTTCAAGATATAAACATGTTTTTTTCCATTGTGACCAAGTAAATAACCACGCATTAGTATTAAGAATGCCTCAAATAATTATAATACCATAACAAAATTGGTACAAAACCAATTGACACCAGACACAAAATCGTACACATCACCATTAGCTATCAATGCTTTGTGAAGAAAATTGTTCAAATAAACCACAGTCGAAACAATTTCAACAAAATAAACGCATTTAAAGGTCTTCACAAAAGGCGTCGCTGCTAATTAAAGTCGGCAGACGTTTGTTGAGAGTATTTGTGGTTTACCATGAAAAATCTTAATTTCAACCATTTCAAAATAGATGTGAATGCAGCATCATTGCATGTCGAACGCAATGCTCTGAACTAAAACGCCAACTTTTTCTAGCTATCACCGCTAACAACTTCTTCCAATTCTAAACGCTAGGCATTGTCATAATCATAAACATGTTCACAGCATATAATATGTTCATGTTGTGGTTATATTGCAGGCAAACAACGCCTGTCATAAAACGTCAGGTGAAACGCTCTATTCGTCTGACACTTGTCTAAACAATGAGACAGACATTTAAAACGCATTTTGACAGCCGGACCGAGCAGAGCACAAAAGAAGGCTCTATTTAAACCTTTTGAAATTTTATATATGTACCTGTATCTGCGCAGGCGCGTCTTCTAATGGTTTTGCGGCTTAGATCGATAATCAGCAAACTAAAGGTTTCGTTCGGCGTAAGTAAAGATATTTTATAAAAGGCAGCCTTTTGTTAAGTGCCTATAAAATTGTTGTCACGCTTTGCTTATAATAATATTAGCTAGTTCTATAATCTTTTGGCGTAACGTTTTGTTTCTTTAGTCTAATCCGCTTATGATTTTAACATAGTTATAAACATATACTGCGGATTTTAAAATAAGGAATATTGTTTCCTTCTTATGTAAAATCTGAAAGGAAATATGTTTTCTTAATATCAAAACTAGTTGGACAAAAATCATACAATTACTACCTAATAGCTATAAAATTATTTCTTTTGCAATTAAAATTTTTCTTTCATGTTTAGAGTTTTTTTGTAGTTTTCTTTTAATTTTTATTTTCTCTCTCTGATTGAAATATGCTTTCCTAAAAAGTAAACTGCAAAAATGGATTTAACCTTTATTTGGGCTTAAATCTACCCTTAAAATCTTAAATTTGAACAGGTTCTTTTTCTTTTTGGCTTAAAATATATACCTGAGCAGGTGTAATAACTCTGCTTAAGACAAGTCTCAAAAATAAGACTTTTCGAATATAGCTATTATTTTCATATCTTAATCTCGAAGCTGATTTAATAGATTTCTCGACTGTAGACAAATGGTTTTCATAAGTTGCTAAAATGCTTATTTTGGCACCTTTCCAATATTTATCTAAAGAAGAATTTTAAATTCAAATTACAAAATTGGAAAATCCTATCATAACAAATAATTCGCAGAACTTACTTGGTCTGGACTGTCGGGTAAAAGTTACAAAAGCAACAAATTTAGTAATTTATTTTCAAAAAATCTTATTTAAGGGGAACTTAAAAAACATACTGTTGAAGCCTATTATCGTGAAGTAAGAAACACTTGAATTGCTTTTAATTTATTTAAAATACCAAATCTTTATCTAATATTTCCCTTTCAAGGATCTTATTTGATTTTTATTAGAGTTTATTTGTTACATTGGCAGCGCTTTACGAGTTTATAACTCGTAACTCGTTTGTAACTGTCTTGAGTAAATAGTTGACTTTATGTTTGGAACAAAATCACCTACTAAGGACGAAATTTTATAATGTCATGTTAAATTTGAGCACAAAAAAAAAGTTGAAGCTTACACAAGACTATATGGCAAGCAGTGTTGCCAAATGTTTAAAAAAAAAAACGGCTAAATAAGAAAAAAAAAGGCTATAAAAGGATAAAAAAATTTAAAAAATGGCTAAGATAAAAGGCTAAAAAAATAATGCTTAAACGTTATTTTGCATTTTTTTATTAAAATTTACGTATTCATCCATTAACCATTAACCTGGGACCGAAAATAACAGTTATTTTCGAAATTTCAATTCAAACAGTCAGACGGAAAAAAGTTGTTTATTCAATATTTGAAAATAGCAGTGCGATGCTTCTTAGCTAAGGAATAATAATCTTAAAAGCTTTTCATTTGTTTGACTTTTCTAAAAATAGTCAAAAATAATAGTTATTTTTTGACCGATTTTTTTCGGAAAAATTTGACTTTTATTTTTTCAGTCAAATATAAAAGTTCAAATATAACTTCTATTTTTTGATAAAAAATAAAAGTTAAAATATGACTTCTATTTGTTTGATCAAAAATAAAAGTTAAGATTTAAATTTTTTTCGGTCAAAAATAGCAGTTAAAATTTGACTTTTATTTTTTGAGTAAAAAATAATATTAAAAATTTAACTTTTACTTTTAAAAATAAAAGTTAAATTTAATTTTTTTTTTTTGAGCCAAAAATAACAGTTAAAATTTGACTTTTATTTTTTTGATAAAAAATAAGAGTTAAGATTTAAATTTTTTTCGGTCAAAAATAGCAGGCTCATTCCACAGAAATGAGGAACGGAAACATGAATTCTAAAATGCATGTATTTGAAGTAATTTTTGGTTGTCGAATTGAAGTGGAATCTTAAGTTAGTCCTGCTGCAAAACTATTTTTAAATTAAATGCTTTTTTATATTATTTTGACTATTTAACTAAACAAACTTCGAGTTGAAAAAATTTTTTAAATATTTTGATTTAATTTAAACCTTGAAATCAGTCATCTTAAAATAGTGTTAAAATCAGTGTTAAAATAGTTTGTAATAATGATTGTTTACTGCGTTTTCAAAGTACAAAATATTTAAACTGAGTGTTTTTTTTGTGTCACACCCGTCCCAAAAAAGGCTATAGTTTTCCTAAGAAGCAACAAGGGCTTATGATAAGAATGAAACTTTCCTAAAGTAAGGATGTTGATGTTTTACATAAATTTGTTAACTTTTTTCATTCAATAAATTATTTTTATTCTTCATTTCCGTTGCAAGAAGTTTGTCACACCCGGAACGGTTGGTTATCGCCATTTTTTCAAAATATTTTTCACTGGTATTCAACAGAAAATATATTAAATTTGAACATATGCAAGTCAAAAATGGTCTCATTGTGGGCAGATGGACTGAATTTCAATGTTGAACTCAGAATTTTTAATTTTTAAACTTGTGCTCGTCACACCCGTCCCAGGTGTTTAAGCGAATGTAATTATTAAACTAGTATAAATAATTGCATTATGTTTTAGCAGTTTGAAACCTTGGGGCATCTTCTAAAATACCCTTTAGTAAATTGCTAAAATTTTAACCGGTTAATACCATTTTCAGCACGATAAAGTAGTCAAAACGTCACACTCGTCTGTATGGAATGAGCCAGCAGTTAAAATTTTACTTTTATTTCTTCGGTTAAAAGGTGTAAAAATTTCATTACATTTGTAATTTTTGTTTTCTGGCAAAATAATAAATTTGAGGAAACGTTTTAGGCGTTATGGCTTGAAGAAAGCTATTTTTTCCATCTAGTTTTCGCCTTCAAGTGGTTCAGGTTCCTGTTAAGAAAGTTGTGTTGCACAGTATTATAATTAAACTAGTTCTTTCCCGTCAAAAATTACGGGACCGTTTCCACTTATTCGATTTTAAATTATTCAAATAATAATTTGTAGTTCCAAATACTGAAAAATACCTCAACCATAGTAGGTACGACGAAATTTGTTTAAAAATTTTTTGTAAAACTGAAACTTTCAAAATGAAAACAAAAATATAAAGTTTTTGAAGTTTCAATAAATCACAAAACAGAAAATGCCTAAAAATATGCTCTGAAATTTTTCAATAAAATCAAGCGTTCCGCACTCACATTTTACGGAATTATATTATAGTAATATTAGTAGAGATCATTTTCAAACAAGCGAAAAATCGCGAAAATCCAACCATATTATTATGAAAATTTTATTTTACATTTTAAAAGAAGCATGGCAAATAACAGCAAAAATAAAAATCAAATTTTAACTAATTTTTCTGACCGGAAAAATAGAAGTCATATTTCAATTTTTATTTTTAACTGAAAAAATAAATGTCGAATATTAGGTGTGTTTCCGTACTCTACTCTGTGTAAGTTCTGTGTAAAGTTCGGGCTGCGAGAGTAAAATTAAATTTGAGGATAGTGACAAAAGTACGGAAACAAATTCTAGTAAGTTTCAAGCACAAAACAGCTGATTCTGACAGCAGACGTATCAAACGTAAATAGCACCAATTGAAATTATAGTGCATTTGACATATGCTTGTTGTTCTTGATGCTTCTTCTTAATTTACTCGTAGTCTTGAGTTCAAGCACACTCTGGTAAGCTTCTGTGCTCGAGAGAGCGATTTAAGCTTGTTCTACTTCTCACATTTTAAGCACAGAAAGTACGGAAACAGAAAATAGTAACACACAAGCTACACAGTGTGAGTACGGAAACAGACCTATTAATATTATATTTATGACTGAAAAAATAAAAGTCAAATTTAAAATCATATTTTTGACTGAAAAATAAAAGTCAAATTTGAACTTATATTTTTGATCGAAAAAATACAAGTCAAATTTTTACAGTTATTTATGACTGAAAAAATAAAAGTGAAACTTTAACTTTTATTTTTGACCAAAAAAAAATCGGTCAAAAAATAACTATTAATTATTAACTTTTTGTAAAAAAATCATAATAGTTACGGTACCTGAGATGAATATAAATATATATAATATATTCTACATGTATTTTTTGCTTCAATTCTAAAGCAAACAAGTAAAGAAAGTCTAAAGTCGGTCTAGGCCGACTATGAAATAAACTAAACCTACTTTTTCAAAAAAAAAAAAAAATAATATTATTTAAAGTGGGTGTGTCCGTGGGCGGATGAAGCCTATATTTTATATGCATTTAAATGTTGATGAAAAATTTACACATACCAAGTCATTCCTGTAGCTCACAGTTAATGCTTCTTTTGTGCTTTTGCTATGGGAGGTGGGCGTGTTTATGGACGCATAACTCCCAATTTTTGAACACTCCTTAGTTTTGGAATAAAATACATAAATACCAAATTCGATCTCTCTATGACAAACATAACCTTAATTATTAAGTTTTAAACTTTTTGGGTAGTATGGGAGGTAGGCGTGTCCGTGGTCGGATGATGTCCATTTTTCAAAACCATATTTGGTTTGTCATAAAAAACATACCTGCCAAATTTTATCTCTGAAAAGTAAACGGAGGCTTATTTATTTCGTTTTAAATGTTTGGGTTGTATGGTAGGTGGGCGTGTCCGTGAGCGAATGACACCTATTTTTGAGATGTTCTCCATCGTTTGCACAAAGTTAACCTGACCTTTCAGGTTTAGGGTATAAAAATGCAGTACTTAAAGCGCACTCTTGCAGAAGTCTTTGGAATTTTTATATCCTAAACCTGAAAGGTCAGGTTATATTAACTATGTGCAAACGATTGTAACGCATAGAACGAAGCGAGTCCGGTATAGAAAAGTATATATATTCTTGATCAGCGTCAGCTCGTGAGTCGATCTATTCATGTCCGTCCGTCCGTCTGTGTGTTGTCCGTAAACACAGGATAAAAAGAAGAAGTAGAGATAATTGGATGACACTTGGTACACATGGTCACATGCACCTTAGGATCTGCACTATTGAATATTTTTGGAATCCGCCTACGGACACGCCTACCTCACATATAACGCACAAATTTAAAACTGCATAACTCAGCTCATAATGAGCCTACAATAATAAAATTTGGTGTGTATATGTTTTATATCAACACAAATATTTCTTAGGAAACTGGACGTCATCCATTCACGGACACGCCCATCTCCCATACAACCCAAAAATTGAACACGCAATAAATAAGCCTATGCTTAACTTAAAGAGCTAAAATTCAGCACATATGTTTTATATAACAAAACAAAGATTAATTTGAAAAATGGACATCATCCGCCTACGGACACGCCTACCTCCCAAACATCGCGAAAATTTAAAACTGCATAACTCAACTCATAATAAGCCTACAACAATAAAATTTGGTGTGTATATGTTTTTTACAAACACAAAGGTATCTTCGAAAAATGGACATCATCTGTCCCCGAACACGGCCAGCTCCCATACAACCCAAAAATTCAAAACGCAATAAATAAGCCTCTGTTTAATCTACAGAGCTTTTATTTGACACATATGTTTTTTATAACAAAACAAAGATTTTTTTGCAAAATGGACATCATCTGCCCACGGACACGCCGACCTCCCATACAACCCAAAAATTTAAAACGCAATAAATAAGCCTCTGTTTAACCTACAGAGCTAAAATTTGGCACGTATGTTTTTTATGACAAGAAAAATATCGTTGTGAAAAATGGACTTCATCCGCCTACGGACACGCCTACCTCCCATACAACCCAAAAAGTTTAAAACTCAATATATAAGGTTATGTTTGTCATAGAGAAATTAAATTTGGTATGTACGTGGTTAATACCAAAACTAAGGTGTGTTCAAAAATTGGGAGTAATCCGTCCATGAACACGCCCACCTCCCATAGCGAAAGTACAATAAAGGCATTAACTGTGAGCTACATGAATAAAACTTGGTATGTGTAAATTTTTCATCTACATTTAAATGCATAAAAAATGAAAGCTTCATCCGCCCACGGACACACCCATTTACAATAATTTTTTTTTAAAGTGGGTTTAGGGTATTTCATAGTCCGCCTAGACCGACTTTAGACTTTATTTACTTGTTTATATTTTATGTTTTATCTTGGGTGGAGTTGAACGTTCATACCAAATTTTATTAAAATCGGTACAGGTGCTTAGAAGTTATTGAGTCTTTAAAGCGCCCTCTTGCGGAAGTCTTTGGAATTTTTTATAACCTATGTTTTATTTTGGGAGTTGTTGAACCTTCATACAAAGTTTATTTGAAATCGGTCCAAGCGTTTAGAAGTTATTATAGAGTTCCACACCCACATAATTCCACCCACTCTTTTACACCCCCTATGTTCTTTCTCTCTATTAAACGTAATCGGTATCCAAATTTCAGCTTAATCGGATAAACGGTACTCGAGTCTAAACGGAACAGACAGACAGACAAACAGACAGAGGGACAAACATTTGATTTTATATACTTATTAGAAGATATAAATTACTGCCAATATGTTTGTCAAACTTCGTGTTTATTTGTTGCTTTAGCTGATTGAAATGATTAATTGAGTCGTTATTTAAAAACATACAAGAATTAAGTATTACAAATCCTGCTTTGTTGTCAATTTGATATAGAATAATACATATAACAGAATGATTACAGATGTAGTGAACTTTTTGGCAAAAAAATATTACGAAATAAAAAATATCCTAAATCAAATCCCGAAACGATTCCGGGATCCCGGGATTGTATATATTCAGATCCCGAAAATCTCGGGATCTGACGAAAGGACCCGAGGTCAGGATTGAACACCACTGACGAAAGGACCTTGCAAGCATACAAGATCTTTGGTCCAATTTACGTCAATGGCGTTTACCGAGTACTATGGAATTACAATCTGTATAAGCTATATGCAGACATCGGTATAGTCAAGAAAAAACAAATTGAGCTGCTTCTCTGCACATTGGGAAATTTGGCCCCATTTTGAGGCCAAAAGTAAATTTTTCAACTTGTTTGAATCTTTCTATTTTTGGTTTTATCTAACAGGGAATACTCCAAAACAAACAAATGTAAACTCTGTTTTTAGATAATGTGTTTTACCACTGCTATGGTACATCCCAAACATGTTGTTTCGAAATTAGTTAAAAATTTATTTTTTTTTTATATAGTTTTTTATATCGTGTTCAAATGGATGTACCTCAAAATCTAACAGCAACTTTAGATAACTAAAAAATGGAAAAAAACTAGTGATGGTTTGTACAATAATATATCAATTAATAATTTTTATTAAATTGAATAATTCTGATAAAAAGTGAATTTATTATAAGTGACCTTTACGAGAAATTGTGTAATTTTAAAAGAAAACTTTAGTTAGAGTTTTAAAAAAAAGTTCAAGAGAGTTCAAGAAAAACTCATCATACATCGATAGAGCAATCATTTATGTGTTATTGCCATAACATCTCATATTGCGATTTTGTGCGATATTAAAAAAAAAATAATTTTTCTAACCTAAAAATTACAACATTTATTGAACTTTTTACCGCCTACCTGTAGAAATAGTGGGCGTGGCAAGTCAATTTTTGTATTGTAAGCTTACTAATTTGAGCCCAAGTGGTCGATCAAGATTCAAGCTGATAATTCACCTCTATACCTCCCCCCTATAAAAAAGTGGGCGTGGCAAGTATATTTTTGTTAGGCAAGCTTAATACTTCAAACTTAAGTGATGGATCAAGTTTTAAGTTGATACTACAACTTTTTGAATTTTGGCCACAAAATAGGGTAAAATTTCCCATAGTGCTCTGGCTAGATCATGTCGAGAGAATGATTAACGACTCTTTTCAAAAAATTATTCTATTACGTACTCAGTAGTGTTCAAACCAGACGAGGTAGACCGCATCACCATTGGAAAGACTAGGTATTGGATAACTTGATGATGCTTGGTGTCTAACTGACGCCAGCACGCGCACGACAAAAGACGTGGCCATAACCGACCAATGGTTGTAAGCTTCAGAAGAAGTTTGAATTTATACTTTCCAAGAATAAGTTGTACCCAGATTCTGAATAATCCATCTCATGGCCTCAAACCAATGTTTTGCAATTTTCTGTAGCTTTTGTTTATCTGCGCTAGTAGATTTTGTTCATTTGATTTCAAAATGTTTTGAAGTGGGCACGTCAGTACTACCTTTAGGGGAAGAGTGGCATGAAAGAGCCAGTTTTAAAAAAGTTACAAAATATATAAAAATAATTAATAAAATTATAATTCTTGTATCAAAAGTATTTTCGCATTCATTTATGAACGTAATACTATGAAATATTTTCCAAAATCAACAATATTCTTGGACCTGTAGCCATTTATAATAAACATGAAATTCGGCTCTTTCATAACACATGGGCATTGAAAGAGCCAACCAAAGTTTTGAAAGAGCCATATTCTTATTACAAGACTTAACACGAAAAATAACGAATATTTTATTAAAAATATTAATTGTTATTATAAAAAGTATTGTTTTTACAAAAACAAATTAAATAAATAAAAAAATTCAAAACTAAAAACAAAAAATAGTTAAAAAACTTAAAAATATTTTTAGCAATAAAGTTAAATCGCTTTGAAGAAAATCTATAATAATAAGACCTATTCCAAAAACAAAATAAGAGGTTTAAAACACTTAAAAACATTTTTGACAATAAAAACTTTTTAACAAAAAAAAAAACCTACTTCAAAATCACTACAAAGTAAAAAATAATTTTAATTACTTTTACTATTTATTTCTTGGTCAAATTTGATAATTTATTTATATTCATTATTATAGTGGAAATCTTATGATATCAATTATTCTGAATTTTTTTTATTTTTATCATAAATATATAAATTTTTTATGATTATAAAAGCTTCTAGTCAGCGCTAATCATTGACATAAAATGATGATATTTTTGCCATCCCTACTCTATTTAAGACTTTTTTATTTGTGAATATCCTGCTTCGGTGACGCTGTATTAATTTGTAATCTTAATTTTTCTTGAATCTTAATTAAAATGCTATATGTGTGTTGCAGCTGCACAAAAAATCTGATTATATTAGCGCCGACTTCGAAGCTTTTATTATCATAAAAAATTAATATATTTATGATAAAAATAAAAAAAATTCAGAATAATTGATATCATAAGATTTCCAATATAATAATGAATATAAATAAATTATCAAATTTGACCAAGAAATAAATAGTAAAAGTAATTAAAATTATTTTTTACTTTGTAGTGATTTTGAAGTAGGTTTTTTTTTTTGTTAAAAAGTTTTTATTTCTTTCTTTTTAGAGAAAATGATATATTTTAAAAAAGTGTATAAATTAATTAAACACCAATTAGTTATGCTCATAATATGGAAAATGCTTTTCTGTCGTTTCTTATTCTGTTCTTTGTCAGTATCTTTATCAGTACCTACTCTTGTATTTTTATCAGTACCCCAATGTCAATATTGACTGAATAGTGTGTTTATAATAGTGACATGCCTCTTTGTCGAGAATATCACACTCTTTGTCATAGTGTTTTCAATAGTTCTACCCATTCTAACAAATAATTTTATCACCCTCAAGTCAATATTATACAGTTTTTTTACACACTGCCACACCCCTTTGTCGAATGACGCCCACTTTATTGACAACAACTTGTTATAAGTGTGCCTACGTCTGTACTAAATATCAGTACTCTAGTGTCAATATTATTCGAGATACAGTGTGTTTTAAATATTGCCACACCCCTTTATCAAACAACGCCCACTTTATTGAAATTAATTGTTTTATGACTGTGCCTACCCCTGTAGTTAACTTTAGTACTCTAGTGTCAATATTATTCGAGATACAGAGTTTTTCTAATACTGCCACACCTCTTTTTCGACTAACGCCCACTCAATTGACTGTTATTTTTTACCTACCCTTGCATTTTTGCTGTGAATTTTATTAACTCTAGTACTCTAGTGTCAATATTTACTGAGATACAGTGTTTTTCTTACAGTGACACGCCCCTTTATCGAATGCCGCCCACATTATTGGCAGTTATTTGTTATATTTGTACCTACCTTTGCACTAAATTTTAGTATCGTAGTGTCAATAGTAATCGAGATACAGTGTTTTTTTTTAATATTGCCACTCCCCTTCTCGAATAACGCCCATTTTTTTTTTTACAAAAATTTGTAGTAATTTTTCCTACCGTTGTAATAAATTTCTGTACCCTAGTATCAATACTTTTCGAGACACAGTAATTCTTTTATATTGCCACACCCCTTTGTTGAATAGCGCCCACTTTTTTGATAGTAATTTCTAATAATTGTGCCTACCTCAGTACTTAATTTCAGTACTCTAGTGTCAATTTTCTTTGAGATACAGAGTTTTTACAATATTGCCACACCCTTTTTTAGAATTACGCCCACTTAAGTGATCGTTATTTTTTATATTTGTGCTCGCCCTTGTAATTTTACTGTGAATTTTATTACCGTAGTGTCAATATTTACTGAGATACAGTGTTTTTCTTATAGAGACACGCCCCTTTTCCGAATACCGCCCCCTTTCATAGACGGGCACCTCCGCGTTGATAATGTCTATATGTTGACAAAAAATTACGGTAATCGGGCAAGTACTTTAGGAGTAATCGATGTACATACATTCACAAAAAAAAAAAAAAAAAAAACAGAGAAACCAACCAACTTGAGAACCTCCTCCTTTTTGAAGTCGGTTAAAAATAATTTAAACTTCCTTTACGCTTCTTCATACCACCGCAACCCAGCTCTTTCAAAACATATTGTCCAAAGAAACATAACCTCAATAAAAACTTTTTAACAAAAAAAAAAACCTACTTCAAAATCACTAGAAAGTAAAAAATAATTTTAAATTACTTTTACTATTTATTTCTTGGTCAAATTTGTATTTTTATAATAAATATATTTATTTTTTTATGATAATAAAAGCTTCTAGTCAGCGCTAATCATTGACGTAAAATCATGATTTTTTCGCCATCCCTACTCTATTTAAGACTTTTTTATTTGTAAATATCCTGCTTGGGTAACGCTGTATTAATTTGTAATCTTAATTTTTCTTAAATCTTAATTAAAATGCTATATGTGTGTTGCAGCTGCACAAAAAATCTGATTATATTAGCGCCGACTTCGAAGCTCTTATTATCATAAAAAAATAAATATATTTATTATAAAAATACAAATTTGACCAAGAAATAAATAGTAAAAGTAATTTAAAATTATTTTTTACTTTCTAGTGATTTTGAAGTAGGTTTTTTTTTTTGTTAAAAAGTTTTTATTTCTTTCTTTTTAGAGAAAATGATATATATTAAAAAAGTGTATAAATTAATTAAACACCAATTATTTATGCTCATAATATGGAAAATGCTTTTCTGTCGTTTCTTATTCTGGTCTTTGTCAGTATGTTTATCAGTACCTACTCTTGTATTTTTATCACTACCCCAATGTCAATATTGACTGAAATATAGTGTGTTTATAATATTGACACGCCTCTATGTCGAGAATATCACACTCTTTGTCATAGTGTTTTCAATAGTTCCACCCATTCTAACAATGAATTTTACCACCCTTAAGTCAATATGATACAGTTTTTTACACACTGCCACACCCCTTAGTCGAATAACGCCCAATTCTTCGGTAGCTATTAATAATAATTGTGCCTACGTCTGTACTTTTTCAGTTAGTAGTGTCAGTATTCGATTTAGTGTTTTCTAATATTGCCACACCCCTTTGTCGGATGACGCCCACTTTATTCACAATAACTTGTTATAAGTGTGCCTACCTCTATACTAAATATCAGTACTCTAGTGTCAATATTATTCGCGATACAGTGTATTTTATATATTGCCACACCCTTTTATCAAATAAGGTCCACTGTATTGAAATTAATTGTTTTATAACTGTGCCTACCCCTGTAGTTAACTTTAGTACTCTAGTGTCAATATTATTCGAGATACAGAGTTTTTCTAATATTGCCACACCTCTTTGTCAACTAACGCCCACTTAATTGACTATTATTTTTTACCTACCCTTGCATTTTTTCTGTGAATTTTATTAACTCTAGTACTCTAGTGTCAATATTTACTGAAATACAGTGTTTTTCTTACAGTGACACGCCCCTTTATCGAATACCGCCCACATTACTGACAGTAATTTGTTATATTTGTACCTATCTTTGTACTAAATTTTAGTATCGTAGTGTCAATAGTAATCGAGATACAGTGTTTTTTTTTATATTGCCACTCCCCTTCTCGATTAACGCCCATTTTTTTTTTTACAAAAATTTGTAGTAATTTTTCCTACCTTTGTAATAAATTTCTGTACCCTAGTATCAATATTATTCGAGACACAGTAATTCTCTTATATTGCCACACCCCTTTGTCGAATTACGCCCACTTTTGTTATAGTAATTTCCAATAATTGTACCTACCTCTGTACTTAATTTCAGTACTCTAGTGTCAATTTTCTTTGAGATACAGAGTTTTTACAATATTGCCACACCCTTTTTTAGAGTTACGCCCACTTAAGTGATCGTCATTTTTAATACTTGTGCTTGCCCTTGTAATTTTACTGTGAATTTTATTACCGTAGTGTCAATATTTACTGAGATACAGTGTTTTTCTTATATAGACACGCCCCTTTTCCGAATACCGCCCCCTTTCATAAACGGGCACCTCCGCGTTGATAATCTCTATATGTTGACAAAAAATTACGGCAATCGGGCAAGTACTTTAGGAGTAATCGATGTACATACATTCACAAAAAAAAAAAAAAAAAAAAAAAAAAAAAAAACAGAGAAACCAACCAACTTGAGAACCTCCTCCTTTTTGAAGTCGGTTAAAAAAATAAATATATTTATTATAAAAATACAAATTTGACCAAGAAATAAATAGTAAAAGTAATTTAAAATTATTTTTTACTTTCTAGTGATTTTGAAGTAGGTTTTTTTTTTTTGTTAAAAAGTTTTTATGATAATTGAAATTTGAATTTAACAGATATTTTATTCTAATCAGTGCAGTGTTTTATTCATTACGGAAGACGAACTGATAGTAGGCAGAATGTTGTAAGTATCGCTAAGAAACTGACGATTATTTTTTATGTCTTTTTCAAGAATCTTACTTATTGAAGATACAAAATATGATTGGACGATATGAAGAGGGACAAGCTGAAAGTTAGTAAGGTTGACAATTTGGGCAAGGTTCTTAATGCCTTTTGTCGGAAACGCTTTAAGGCACTTGTAACTTATGCCATCACCGGAAGATTTTTCAGTATTCAAATTTTTGGAAAAAATTTCCCCGACTGAAATTCCGAGATATAAATCCGACCATATACATATATAGTAACTTGCCCGCAAGCAATGTGTGCCAAATAGCTAGCTAGCCAGCTAGCTTGGTATTGCTTTTTATTTTGCTTATTAATACAATTTTTTTTACCGTTTACTTTACATTCTCTTTCTCTTTGCTGGCTTTCACAATCGTGAATATTTCAAAATCAATAAACTTCAACATAAAAGCAAAAATATGCGAATTTGTGTCAAAAATGTGTAACTAAAAGGATTTACACAAAACAAACACAGCAACAAACAAAAAGGAAAAAAGAACTAAAAAAGCTACTATAGCTACACTGACCTCAGGCATGTCCTGGTGGAAGAACGTTTAAAGCAAGTACTGTAAAAAGTGACAAAAAACAAACTGTTAAAAAAAAATAAATAAAAGCAACAATATAACGCACTCGGCTAGCAGCAATTTGTGCAACGAGCAAACAAACAGCAAATAACAAACAATAAAAGCTATCAAGCGATTTTATTCAATAAGCAACAACAGCAATAATAGTAGTCCAACAGCAAATAGGACGGACTAAAACACAAAATTTCAATAAATTTAAGAATACAAAATATAAAAACTTTTTAACAAAAAAAAAAACCTACTTCAAAATCACTAGAAAGTAAAAAATAATTTTAAATTACTTTTACTATTTATTTCTTGGTCAAATTTGTATTTTTATAATAAATATATTTATTTTTTTATGATAATAAGAGCTTCGAAGTCGGCGCTAATATAATCAGATTTTTTGTGCAGCTGCAACACACATATAGCATTTTAATTAAGATTTAAGAAAAATTAAGATTACAAATTAATACAGCGTCACCCAAGCAGGATATTTACAAATAAAAAAGTCTTAAATAGAGTAGGGATGGCGAAAAAAACATGATTTTACGTCAATGATTAGCGCTGACTAGAAGCTTTTATTATCATAAAAAAATAAATATATTTATTATAAAAATACAAATTTGACCAAGAAATAAATAGTAAAAGTAATTTAAAATTATTTTTTACTTTCTAGTGATTTTGAAGTAGGTTTTTTTTTTTGTTAAAAAGTTTTTATTTGTTAAAAAGTTTTTATTTCTTTCTTTTTAGAGAAAATTATATATATTAAAAAAGTGTATAAATTAATTAAACACCAATTATTTATGCTCATAATATGAAAAATGCTTTTCTGTCGTTTCTTATTCTGGTCTTTGTCAGTATGTTTATCAGTACCTACTCTTGTATTTTTATCACTACCCCAATGTCAATATTGACTGAAATATAGTGTGTTTATAATATTGACACGCCTCTTTGTCGAGAATATCACACTCTTTGTCATAGTGTTTTCAATAGTTCTACCCATTCTAACAATGAATTTTACCACCCTTAAGTCAATATGATACAGTTTTTTACACACTGCCACACCCCTTAGTCGAATAACGCCCAATTCTTCGGTAGTAATTTGTTATAATTGTGCCTACGTCTGTACTTTTTCAGTTAGTAGTGTCAGTATTCGATTTAGTGTTTTCTAATATTGCCACACCCCTTTGTCGAATGACGCCGACTTTATTCACAATAACTTGTTATAAGTGTGCCTACCTCTATACTAAATATCAGTACTCTAGAGTCAATATTATTCGCGATACAGTGTATTTTATATATTGCCACACCCCTTTATCAAACAAGGTCCACTGTATTGAAATTAATTGTTTTATAACTGTGCCTACCCCTGTAGTTAACTTTAGTACTCTAGTGTCAATATTATTCGAGATACAGAGTTTTCTAATATTGCCACACCTCTTTGTCGACTAACGCCCACTTAATTGACTGTTATTTTTTACCTACCCTTGCATTTTTTCTGTGAATTTTATTAACTCTAGTACTCTAGTGTCAATATTTACTGAAATACAGTGTTTTTCTTACAGTGACACGCCCCTTTATCGAATACCGCCCACATTACTGACAGTAATTTGTTATATTTGTACCTACCTTTGTACTAAATTTTAGTATCGTAGTGTCAATAGTAATCGAGATACAGTGTTTTTTTTAATATTGCCACTCCCCTTCTCGATTAGCGCCCACTTTTTTTTTTACAAAAATTTGTAGTAATTTTTCCTTCCTTTGTAATAAATTTCTGTACCCTAGTATCAATATTATTCGAGACACAGTAATTCTCTTATATTGCCACACCCCTTTGTCAAATTACGCCCACTTTTGTTATAGTCATTTCCAATAATTGTACCTACCTCTGTACTTAATTTCAGTACTCTAGTGTCAATTTTCTTTGAGATACAGAGTTTTTACAATATTGCCACACCCTTTTTTAGAATTACGCCCACTTAAGTGATCGTCATTTTTAATACTTGTGCTTGCACTTGTAATTTTACTGTGAATTTTATTACCGTAGTGTCAATATTTACTGAGATACAGTGTTTTTCTTATAGAGACACGCCCCTTTTCCGAATACCGCCCCCTTTCATAAACGGGCACCTCCGCGTTGATAATCTCTATATGTTGACAAGAAATTACGGCAATCGGGCAAGTACTTTAGGAGTAATCGATGTACATACATTCACAAAAAAAAAAAAAAAAAAAAAAAAAAAAAAAAAAAAAAAAAAAAAAAAAAAAACAGAGAAACCAACCAACTTGAGAACCTCCTCCTTTTTGAAGTCGGTTAAAAATTAGTATGAAATCAAGATTTTTCCGGCAAAATAAATATATTATTGGTAGGCCTAATATATCCATAAAATTATAGTATAATAATATTACTGTTAGTTTTATAGGTGAAGACGTCACAAAACATATAAAATGTTCTGAAAAACTTACTTAATGATGAAGAAATCCAAAATACGATACACCATCGTCGTTTATTATCAGTGAACTGTGAAATGTTCGAGGGTGCCATATGGCGAGTATTGCTTCTTAAAAATTATAATTTAAGAAGCATTCGTATGAAAACTACCGCGTAAATCAAGATGGCTCTTTCAAAACTTGGCTCTTTCATGCCACTCTTCCCCTACGCATTTTTTGCTTACCTCCCTTTATACGAACTTTCTTTTAAAGCTGCAAGTAAAAGAATGAATAAAAGAAGAATTTCAGAATAAATGTTCCCTACAAAAAAAGTAGACTAGTGTGATCACATGATCGATGGAAACATCTATTGCTATTTCTCAACTACTAATTATATGCAAAACCAAAGTCCAACAGCATTAAAACAAAGCAAAAACAATTCGCAGAGATTTAATAATCTTTTTGCATAAATTATGCATTTTAAATGACTAACTTCTCGGTTGAACTCGACATGACACAAAAACCATTTAAATGAGCAACAATACCCTCTGTTCGAAGCTGTCAATAATATAGCAGTTTTGAAAGTTACTGCATGCCAAGAACTTGGCACTCTGACCACGCTAACTGCCAAATGGTTAAGTGATTCTTTTCAAGGGGTGGTGGTATGCAACTCAAGTAGCTTTTAGCCTGCACCATAACTTATTTCCTTGCTATACGCGGTCATGCTGCGCTGCATAGATTTCGTTCGTGTTGCATGCAAGCTGGTGTGGTCCAAAAAAATCGAAATTCCTTAGCAGATGATCTTCATAAAGTGAAGCGGCTGCTGTAGCTGCTGCGACTGGCTGCTGCTGCTTTGGCTGCTGCTAGACGTCATCATCATCATCATGAGCGTCGTCTTCATCGTTCTCATCATCATACTGCATGTCCACTACTGCATCATGACCGTGTCCATTGAATTTATTTTTAATTTTTTTATCACAAGTTCTCACATCAAATCGCAATTTTCCATGCAGCTTTTTCTACCTTGGCTACCTTGTTGGCCTGCTGCATGTGGTGCACTTGAATATTGAATTTCTTGCTTGCATTTTGCTGCACTTGAAGCAATATTCATGCTTTGGGTTGGACCTCTTTAAGGGCGGTTCTTGTTGTTTTTTTTTTTTTGTTTTTAATTTGTTTCTCCCTCTTTGTTTGTGTTTATTTTTTGGTAAATGTTGCATGCATGCATCGTTGACCAATTTCTATTGAATTTCAACAGGAATGCTTTTGGTAATTTAATTTATGCTTGGCAGTATGTTAACGCTTTTCGATTTTCATTTTGCTTGCTTTGGTATAAATTATATACAAAATATATATTGAGCATGCTTGGTGGTCGGTCTATAGGCAGCAATTTTTGGTCATATTAAGACTAAAAATGGCACAAAAAGGCTGAGAATTATCTGTTATGAAAGGAGTGCAAAGAAAGAGTTAAGAAAGTGGCAAAGAAGCGGTTAATGGACTTGATTTAGAACTTATTAAAACTTAAACTTAACATAATATAAGAAATACATCAAAACCACTGATTTTATATAGAACAAAATTTTTAAAAAATTAAAAAAAAAATGCATTTTACTTCTCCAACACACACAACCCACAGTCGAAAATTTCATATAGCTAGTATTTTTGGATGCCAATTATTTTTCATCAACACCAACAACATTCAAAACAAAGATGTCTGCAAAGTTGACAGTTTAAAATTTTTTCGAAAAAAGCAAATGCTCAAAATCAGCTAGTCTTGTATGTATTAAAGAAGTAAAAGCTATGGCGGCATAAGTGAGAATACAGCAAATTAATTGCTTCATTACCGCAGAACCACAAAATAAGTTTGAGACCAGCCGCAACAGCACCCCACAATAATTTATTAAGTGGCTGAACTTGCTATAAGTTAAGAGCCGAAAAATCAAAAATCCAAAAAAAAAACAAAAAATTAATAACAACAACACAGCACAACTCTCATGTTTAAAAAATGTGCAGCCCAAATTGATGGACAGGCAAACAATGTAAATTTGACGTAAGCTAATTGACTAGTCGTTGGTGGGAGGAGGAGTTGCTGCTGTTTTAAAGAACTAAGTGGATCACTTTGAAAGAATCTGTAGACAAAAGACCAACTAGCAAAACATTTAGAATAGTCTTTATAGAGACACTTTTAAATGATTTTAACGAGCATGTTAGTGGTTGTGATGATGATGATGATGATAAAAATGATGATGTTGCTGCTAATGTGAATGACATTGGAGAATGATGTTTTGTGTAGATGTTACTGTGATGGCAGCTTATATTTTTTAAAATCTTATCGGCCTTTTATTATGCTTGAGTAGCCTACGTACGGTAATAGTGTCAGAAGTCAATGGAGGATTTAAGCTGTCAAGGAATTTTTGAAAGTTGATAAATGATATTTTGCATATGGGCATTTCCACAGAAAGGTCTACCGGGAACGAAAAACAAATGTTAAATATACAAATAATTTTTTTGTTATTATTAAAAAAAAAAATGCTTGAATTTTTATAATTTGCTGCATTTACAACTTATTTCAGTTTTTATTCTGAGAAAATTGGCCTGATATCTGAGAAATATGTTTTTCTTGCTTTTAGCTGCTTTTAATGACTTTTTCTCTTTAGTATTTTTCATTTTTTTATCAACGTTATGTTTGCACTCTTCTTATAAAATTCATATATAAACTACAAATTAAAAATAAAAAATAAACATATACCAAACAAAGCAGGATTAACGTTAAATTTTTTAAATTGCTTTAATTACTATTCGAATGTCGCGTTCTTGTACCTAAATCATCATTTATTATCAGAACTTCGGGATCGTTCTAAGCAAGTGTCTGAAAATTGTAACTTAAATCAAATTTGATAGCCTCACTATAAAAAAAAAAAAGTTACTGCAGGTAAAAATCATACTAAACATTAAATATTGATCATCAAAATGTGTCGCGTTCGCGATCATGCGCCGTTCTTTTAATACACTTTGTATGGGAAGTATGGAAAGGTTTCATTCGATTTTGCTGAATTTTTTGCTAAGTGTTAATAGTTCAAATTAAAGCTCATGAGCTAATTCTCAAGTCATTGGATTGATTTTTAATAGATTTTTAAGAAATTTTCCAATTTGAGAACGTCAGTTTGTATGGGAGGTATACGTGGTTTTCATCCTATTTGGATTATTTTCGAACATGATCTTTTTTTACGATATAAGCTTAAATATCGAATTTCATTATTATAACTTAATAATAACGGCTTTAATCATGTCAACAGATGGGGGGACATACAAAAACAGGGATGCCATGGTTAAAACAACTTAGAAGGTGATACTGCAGTATAATATATGCACTTTTCTGTATCTGCTACGCCTCCTTATGGGCGTAAAAAAGTCTTCATAAAGTAAATAGCCACAGACGTAGTACGGGTGGGGTTACAAAAAAATATCATCATTTTTCTCACTAGCCTCATATGTGTTTTTGTTTTTTTTTTTATAAATATAACTAATATAAAAGTCACAAATAATATTTACGATGTTTTTAGTAGGTAATGCAATATTTAGATGAAATTACTTTCACTAATTCTTATTAAAAACGTGATGAGAAAAAATGTCGCGTGCTAGATGTCGCTTTCGCGATCAGGCTTAAGCTCAATAAAAAAAGAACGAATGGAAATATGTCAAAATGACAACTATTTCTTGAAAGCCACATTAATCTTATTTAATTTACAATTAACCGCTTTAATATATTACTAGTTCTTTCCCGTCAAAAATTACGGGCCCGGTTATCCGGAAGCAAAAAACCTGAAATATCGACTATCTCTAAGCTGAATTAGAAATCAGCGTTGGTCACATATTCAATTTTAAATTGTGCAATAGTTCTAAGTATTTATAAAATACCTTAAAGTTAAAACTGAGACCAAAGTAGGTGCGATAAAATCTGTTTAAAAAATTTTTATAAAACTGAAAATTTCAAAATGAAAAAATATATAAAAAATTTTTGAAGTTTCAATTATTCACAAAACAAAAATGCCTAAAAATATGCTATGAAATTTAAAAAAAAAAACAAGCGTTCCGCACTCACATTTTACGGAATTATGTTATAGTAATATGTTACGTTTCACAGATATCTGCATTTTTCTAGATGCAGACGAAAACGAGTTCCATTTTTTGTCGATGCCATGTTTATTGCTAATATTTTGGAAACATAAAATCTAGAGAACGTAACATTTTTTCTTAATATAGTGCTAGTAAAATGCTATCTAAAACTTGAAAAAAAAAGAAAATTTGTTTTGAGTTTTCTTTATTATTTTGCTTCTCAAAAGCGTACGAATGTCGCGTTCGCGACTATGGAAATGCCCATATTTTTGTTGCAATATAAATAATTTTATTAAATAACGATAATTTTTTTACAAGGAGTTATAACTGCGGCCTCCTTCTGGCAAAGACCTCAGTCTGGAAGGTGCTGCAGTCGGGCTCTGCGCCTTTCCCATTCCTACTCATTTTGGTGCCATCAGTAAATATGTTATTTTAAGTAGCTAATCAAAATTTAAGTATATTTAAGTAGCACTATTGCAAATTTTTTGTTTTTTTCTCATTTTTTTTTAAAAACTTTAAAAAATTAGAAAAATTATTTTGCGGACTTTTGTGACTTTTGCTTATGGAATTTCGAACTTTTGGGCTATACTCTCTAGAAGAGTCAAATTTTTATTTGGTTAAAGTTACCAGACCACTATCTCAGCCGTATAAAAAACTTTGTGAAATGAAAAATAGTTTCATTTAATATTTCATATTTTTTTTCAATATTAAGGTGATTCATGTCACTTCGTAAGATTTTGTATATCGTAAACCGTATTCTTCGTAATTGAAATTGACATGAACGAACTTTTTGAACGCTCTTATCTTTTTTTTGTAAACTTAAATTGATCGCATTCCGTATGATTGAGCGCTCAGATAGCGATGTAGCGCAATGCGCTTATTTTAGTTAAATTTTTATCTAAAGCAAATTACATCCGAATATCATATATCAAGAATCACCCAAGAATCATATGACTGGGGGGCCCCGGAGGAAACACGTTCAATTTTAGATGATGCGTTGTCCGCAGATGGTTATTCAACCGCTACTCTTTGGAGCAAGCGATAGGGGAGTTCAGAGCTTCAAAGAGCTGCTACTGCTATAGGACAGTAGCCTAACCGGAAAGAATAGCTGTTCCATTGAAAAAAAGTATAGAAAGAAGACAAGGTTGGGTTAGGTAAGCTAATACAAGAAAGCTGCCATGGAACTGAAAACTTTTCCGATTTGCGAAAAAAATTCAGACGTTTCGTCGTTTAAAATAAATTGCTTCCTATCGATAACGTGCCTCCGCGAGATCAAGGCGAACAAGTACATACATCTTTCAATGGTAGAAACCTTCTTCAAATGAAATGAAGGTGGAGTTCGACACACCCATGACTTTTTGTGCCTGAGCCTAATAAACAAAACTATGGCAATTTCAAGATAACTACAAAAAGCACATTAAATAGAAGCGCTGCTTATAAGGAGCAAACAGTGGAGCTGTCCAGAAGCCAGCATAAAAGTGAAGAAAAGGAAAGCAAAACAGCAGATAGACTCTATATTGAAAACTTATTTCATGAACACTTGGAAGTGAGTACATGTACGACTCATAACTTATGACAATATTAAGCAAAATATGTTAAATAAACCGTGCGACGAGACACCTCGTCTAAAATGACTTGCATGCGAACGCCCAGAGATCTGCCACGGTGCTTGAGAACAAGGAAAAAAACAAAATTGGCCATTTCAGCCCTTCAAAGGACTTTGGCCGAGCTTCACATGATCAATTTAACGGGATTAAACGGAAGTAGCAGCTTTGCTGAAACTGCAGCTATATAGATCTCTTGTGGTAACAATTTGCGCCGACAAGAATTGTTGTGTTGTCTCTGGACCATAGCAGCTTTGTCGCGAAATTTTCCTGATCGCTTATCTATTTCGTCGGCTTTATATAGATTATCTTAAGATGCACCAAATAACGAGGAAATGTTGTAAAACAATACGATTTTTAGCTGAATGCGTTCACTGATAACAAAAAACTTTGAAGTCTAATTATTTTGTTTTTCATTTTGACAAATAAAACAAGTTTACGAAAACTTATTTACGACATAAGCATCAAATTTCTTGCGTATAGTTGAAAAATATTCGTATCTCAATATGCATAGAACTTCTATGCAATATGCATAGAATTATGACGTTTTGTAAATCTTTACGAAATACGAGCTTACAAAGCACTTACGAAGTGACATGAAGCACCTTATTATTTTTTTGTTATTGTTTTCTTTATAGTCATAAAAATTTCATATAATCAAATATTAAAAGGAAAAACAAGTAAAGAAAGTCTAAAGCCTGTCTTGCACGACTATGAAATACCCTAAACCTTCTTTTTCAAAATGCAATAATAGTATTGAAAACGGGCGTGTACGTGAGTGGTTGAAGCCATATTTTTTAGCCATATGCATTTCAATTTTGATGAAAAATTTTACAAAAATTTATAAAAACTTCAAGTTTTATTCCTGTAGCTCACATGTTAATGCCTTACTAGCATTTTCGCTATTGTGGATTGTATGGGAGGTGGGCGTATTCGTAGACGGATTACGCCCAATTTTTTAATGCTAGTTTTAATCTTTGTTTTGGTATAAAATACATACACACCAAATTTTATCTCTGTAGGTTAAACATAAGCTTATTTATTGAGTTTTGAATTTTAGGCTTGTATGGAGGTGGGCGTGTCCTTGGTTGAATGACATCCAGTTTTCGAAACCATCTTCGTTTTGTTATGAAATTCAAACATACTTTATATTATCTCTGTACATCAAATATAATCTTTTTAATTGCATTTTCAATTGTTGAATGGGAAGTGGGCGTGTCAATGATCACATAATGTCCATTTTTAAAAATCATCTTCGGTTTGTTATGAAAAACATGCGTACCAAATTCTATCTCTGTAGATTGAACATAAGCTTATTTATTGAATTTTAAATGTTTGGGTTGTATGGGAGGTGGGCGTGGCCGTGGGTGCATGACATCCATTTTTCGAAGACGTCTTTGTTTTGATGTACACTACTTACTAACCATATTTTATCTCTGTACGTTAAACATGAGCTTATTTATTGAGTTTTTAATTTTTGGTTGTATGGGAGGTGGGCTTGTCCGTGGGCGGATGTCACCCATTTTTCGAAAACATATGTGTTTTGATATAAACTACATTATTACTAATTTTTATCTCTGTACGTTAAACATGAGCTCATTTATGCAGTTGTAAATTGTTGCGTTGTATGAGAGGTAGTCGTGTCCGTGAGCGGATTTCAAAATATTCAATAGTTCAAATTCTTGAACTCAATGCCTTCTTCTTATCCTGTGGTTACGGGCAACACACAGATGGGCAGGCGGACGGACATGGATAGCTCGACTTAAGAGGTGACCCTGATCAAGAATATATATACTTTTGTAAACCGGACTCGCTTTGTTCTATGCGTTACAAACATTTACACAAAGTTAATAAACCCTGACCTTTCAGGTTTAGGGTCTAAAAATATCACAATTTTTTATGAAATACTAGTGGATGTAACCCGGTGTTACTCGGGGTTGTGCCTTGAGCACAGAAAAAGGACAATTTTCAAAACTGCTCTCATTTCGGCATTTTTTAAATTATCTATTAAATTTTTTAAATTATCGTTTTTTATCGGTTTTGCCCCCTCCTTCCTTCGAAAGTGTTTAGTCAAATTTACGTAAAACTGTACCTGACAGATTTGATTAAAAAAACAAATGTCATCTTCAACGTCTCGATCTGACGTCTGGTTTCTAAGGAAAATGACCACCCACACTCAGAAAAAAAAAACATACAATCTATCTCCGGTAAACAATTTCTCTATTTTTGATAATAGCAATTTTCTCTTTTTAAAAAAAATTTTCTTCAATTAGAATAAATTTTTACATTTTCGAAAATATATTTCTTCACTTCTAGAAAATGAAAATATTTCAATGTGGGTTATTATGATAAATATTTTTCTCGCACAAAAAATTCTCATTTATAGAGAAAAATTTATTGAAAATGAAAAATTTTTCCTTTATTTTTATAAAAAATTCACTTGAGAATTATTTTCTTCAAAAAAAATAAATGTTTTCTCAAAAATAAAAAGTCTTTTTCTCTAAAAACGATATAAATGTATATATTTCTCTTTTTCATAGAAGCTTTTTATCATTTTAAGATAATTTTTAGGATCACATTAAGAGAAAGGCATTCTCTGGAGCAAAGTCTATACAATTTATCTCTAAATATGATGCCTTTTTTATCATATTCCAAGAAACTTTTTTCTGAGTGCAGTTTGAAAAGTCATTTCGAGAAAAATGCGTTTTAAATTTTTTTTTAGCATTTTATCTCAAAAAATTCCAATTTTAAAAAAATTCCACTAAGCATCGATTCGACTTTTGGATTGTCTTCGTTCAACTTTGGTTTTGGTCGATACTGTTCGGTTAATTTTTTTCATCTTTATATAGCTTCTGGTAGTATTCGTTAAACTTCTTTTTTTTAGTCTTTGGTTCTTGACTTCGTATGCCTTCGGCTCATTTCTTGATTTTTGTCGAAAAAACTTTTAAAAGCATAGGATCTATTTTAGTAACAGATACAAGTGCCTACCAAGTTTCTTAAAATTGGTTCATCCGTTTTGACGTGAATGAGCCAAACATAGTTGATTGAATAAAGCACCCTCTCAGGGAGTGTTCTAAAATTCAAAATAGCCTCAATTCAATTGCAGGGTTAAGTTATTTCACATACCAAATAAAATCAGACAACTCATTTAGGACTTATAGAGTCTTAACAATACACTTCTTAAAGTGCCATCTTGCGGAAGCCTTTGGCATTTTTTATATTTTTTGTGTTTTCTTGGGTGCAGTTGAACGTTAATATTAAATTTCATTGAAATCGGTTCTGGCGATATGTCGGTTCAGGCGATATCTTGGGCGCAGTCGAACCTTGATACCAAATTTCATTGAAATCAGTCCAGGTGTTTAGGAGTTATTATAGAGTGACACACCCATATACTTCCGACCACATTTTTACCTATGATTTATATTGGGTGCAGTTGAACCTTCTTATCAAATTTCATTGAAATCGGTCCAGGAGTTAAGGATTTATTGAGTCTTAAAAACGCACTACTTAAAGCAACCTCTTGCGGAAGTCTTTGGAATTTTGTGTGGCCTTTGTTTTATTTTGGGAGCAGTGGAACCTTCATACCAAATTTCATTGAAATCGGTCCAGGCGTTTAGAAGTTATTATAGAGTGCCACGCCTACATGCTTTTTAGCCGCCCATTTTTTTACACCCCCTATATTCTTTCTCTCTATAAAACGTACTCGGTGTCCAAATTTCAGCTCAACCGGATAAACGGTGCTCGAGCCTATACGGAACAGACAGACAGACAGACATAGGGACAAACATTTCATTTTATATATTAGATTTTTAATAACAGAAACGGAAGGAGAACTTCAATGCAGACGAAGTTAAGCTATTCGTTACTGTTGGGAAAATTTCACCAAGTACTAGAATGCAAAGGAAGAAAAAATCACCAATTGTTTGCAACATTCTTCTGGTGGCGTAGAAGCGGAAAGTCACGTATAGCACCAGTCCCGGGCATGAGACGTTGTTTCTGTTGGTTTATGTTTGTCTTATTTAAATGCAGACATCGCGGACGTTCTTGAATAGTTAATCAGAGCTTCGTGATCTCAGTAACTTTCTGAATAGCAATCCTAATCGAAATCCATCTAACATTTTTTTATTTGACATAAAATTTGCTATCAGATGTTTGCCCTAAAAAACTTAAGTCAAACTTAAGTTGCTTAATTTCTATACTTAAGTTCGATTTAAGTACGACTGATGAAACACAAAACCAGGGTTTTTACTTGAGAACAACTTAAGTATGAATTGTGAAACCGGGCCTCTTAAAGTCCCTTTGATTTGTATTTGTGCTGCCGCACATTTAGTGATGAGTGATGGCAGTGCAGTTGGAGATAGCCCGTTAATGTGTAATTATGATTAGCTGTGTAAATCATAAGTTCAGCTATATATGTCGTGGGACAATAGAGCTCGTCCCCTGCAAAGTATGCTCAGGCTACATTTCCTTGCAATTATTGATCTTAATCAGGCCCGCCATCAGGTCTGTCAGGATTGATGAACTGTGTCAAGTGAGAGAGAGAGAGAGAAAAATATTATTGTTGTATACAATACATAAATATTCTGGGTCTAGAGGACGAATTTGAGTATAAAATTCTACTTGCATGATTCAGGCCCAAGATGTTACCAATTGAGCTGGTCCAGGGTTCGTGCACAAATGTATGAAGCACATAATTGTATAAGATGTTTTTTTTAAAGAAATCCAAAATCTGCCGTTATATGTATTTGCGAAAACGAGTCGGAACAGTAAGTAATAAAATTTATTTAAATTATTTCAAGTTTGATAGATACCATCTAATAAGTGTTTTTACGATCAAAGCACTACAACTTTTAATTAGAAAATGATATTCGATTTTGAATTTGTAATTTCATTTATTTTTTAGCCACTTTCATACAAGTGCGTATCCTGAAATTAAGGGATATCAAGCAATTTGACATAACAGTTTATTTCATTAATTTTTATGAATACAAAAACGGCAGTTTCTAAAATTGTATCAAATTTTAACCAACAGTTCTTGCCTAGATCGGAAAGGGTAATTAATTTTTGAAATAATATTTTTTTTCTTTTATTATTAATTTTTTATTTATTATTAATTTTTATTCGATAAGTATTTTTATACCCTAAACCTGAAAGGTCAGGGTATATTAACTTTGTGCAAACGTTTGTAACGCATAGAACGAAGCAAGTCCGGTATAGAAAAGTATATATATTCTTGATCAGCGTCACCACGTGAGTCGAGCTATCTATGTCCGTCCGTCCGTCCGTCCGTCTGTGTGTTGTCCGTATACACAGGATAAGAAGAAGGAGTTGAGATAATTGGATGAAACACATTGGTATTGGATTGGTACACATAGTCACATGGATCCAAGGATCTGCACTATTGAATATTTTTCGAATCCGCCCACGGACACGCCTACCTCCCATACAATGCAAAAATGTAAACTGCATAACTCAGCTCATAATTAACCTACAACAATCAAATTTGGTGTGTATGTGTTTGATATCAACACAAAGATGTTTTTGAAAAATGGGTGTCGTCCGCCCACGGACACGCCCACCTCCCATACCACCCAAAAATTGAAAACGTAATAAATAAGTCTCTGTTTAACCTACAGAGATAAAATGTGGCAGGTATAATTTTTATAACAAACCAAAGATGGTTTTGAAAAATGGACATCATCCGCTCACGGACACGCCTACCTCCCATACAACGCGAAAATTGAAAACTGCATAACTCAGCTCATAGTTAACCTACAACAATAAAATTTGATATGTATGTGTTTTATACCAACACAAAGATGTCTTCGAAAAATGGACGTCATCCGCTCACTGACACGCCCACCTCCCATACAACCCAAAAATTGAAAACGCAATAAATAAGCCTGTGTTCAACCTAAAGAGCTAAAATTTGGCACATATGTTTTTTATGACAAGACAAAGATGGTTTTGAAAAATGGACGTCATCCGCATACGGACACGCCTACCTCCCATATTACCCAAAAAGTTGAAAACTCAATAAATAAGGTTATGTTTGTCATAGAGAAATTAAATTTGGTATGTATGTATTTTATAACAAAACAAAGGTGTGTTCAAAAATTGGGAGTAGTCCGTCCGTGAACACGCCCACCTCCCATAATGAAAGCATAATAAAGGCATTAACTGTGAGCTACAGGAATAAAACTTGGTATGTGTACATTTTTCTTCAACATTTAAATGCATATAAAATATAGGCTTCATGCGCCCACGGACACGCCCATTTACAATAAAAATTTTTTTGTTTTTGAAAAGTGGGTTTAGGTTATTTCATAGTCGGCCTAGACCGACTTTAGACTTTCTTTACTTGTTTATGCATGCGTTTGTTTTGCATTTATTTTCTAACTAAAGAAGTATATTTTAAATTTGCTGAATAAACAAATTCGATAGGGCTAAGACGGTTTTTTTAATTGTAGCTTAATTTATAAGTAGTAATTTAATCAGGGACAGTACCGCTAATGGCTTTTTTTCGAAAAATTCACATATTAACTGTTATATTCTAACTTTTATTTTTCAGACAAAAGTACAAGTTATTTTGTGCCGTTTATTTTGTCGAGCTAATACAACAGTTACTTTTGGCTTTTATTTTATCAGTAAAAAATAACAGTTATTTGCTGCCTTTTATTTTTTCGGTCAAAACTATCAAGCAATTTGTATTTATTCAAAGGCTGTTTTACCGTCTTAAAAACTATTGATAGCATGTGATAACATGAAAATAAAATAATGAATCTTAATATTTTTGACTGAAAAAATAAGTCACAAAATAACTGTTATTTTGGACCGATAAAAAAGAAGTAAAAAGTAACCGTTATTTGTGCCCGAAAAAATAAAAGGCACTAAATATCAGTTATCTTTTAACTATTATAGAATCAGTTGAAAATTTTAAAGGCTCATTCCAACTGGGCCTGCAGTGGGTGAAATAGCTTTTATACCCAGGATTCCAATGATATTTTCAGATTTACCATTTCAATTTAAAAGGGTAAATTTTCCTGTATGAGTATGAGTATGTGTTCTCGCATGGGAAATTGTACGTTGGATTTTCACTTATTGGAAATTCTTCAAACCAATTCATATTTCATACTTCCAAACGATGAATGTTTTACCAAAAACGTAGTTTATTTATAAGTTTTTAGCAACTAAACATGATGTTTTAACTAAGTTCTTTTATTATTCTCTTCTTTTCATACCAAAAGGTCCTTTTAGATTTGTTATTAACATTTCAAAAGTGGGCGTGCTAGTTCATTAACCTTTCATATTTCGTTTCTTCGCTTAATAATTGTATTTTGTATATGCTCCAATGTTTGATATTGAATGTTGTCATATACAAGTCTTATACAAGTAATATTATAAAATAATTTTAGGTGTAATAGTTGGAGGACCTTAACCAGGTGTATTTAGTGGATTGAAGTCCCACACTATTGCATGCGATGTCTTTCGATGATTTTCACCTAGCTACACGCCAAAAAAAAAAACTTTTAATGCTGTTATAACACTAATGCTGTTATAACACACTATTTATAATTAAAAAAAGTAAAGAACAACTCTAAAGTTGGTCTAGCCCGATTACCTTAAAACCTCCTTCTCCGAAAACGAACACAATCACATTTATTGAAGTTTGGACAGGGCAACGTCTGTCGGGTATTCTAGTAATTTTATAAAAGAACTTGCAAATTATGATAATATTTTAGGCAAGGGTTTTCAAAGTCTGTTTCGAAAAGGCTTTAATTCTTTTCTTCTATAGTAGATAAGCTTATCACAACTGTTTTTGCAGAATGGCTGGATAGGAGATATGCCCTAAAATATGTTTAGCTTATTTAGAACATCGATAACTTATAGATTAACCCCACACGCTACATGGTTTCTTTAAGAATTGTTAATTTAATTCAGATAATGACGGTTCAGGGGTTACTTCAATTGGAAAACAAAAAATTATTAAAATTGATATAACTATCAAAAAATACAATAAAATTATAATATTTTACAAAAGCCCTAATGCAATTTATTTAACCTTTAGACTGCTGAGATTTTTTCATAGACTGGTTTATTCTCTCCAAAAATTTTTCCGTAATAATGCCTGCCATGATGAATAAGTCAAATCAGCACTTAAGTTAATTCCCCGACAGTCTAATGGTTAAACATGCGACGCCTCTTTATCTATATAACAAAGGCAAAATATAATGATACGTTTCTGTTCTTTTTATACTCAAATCCATATAAATATATTGCTCGAATTCAAATAAAATTATTTAAATATATTTACAAATTTGTTCACTTAACAGATGCATAGATGTTTATATGCGGCGGCTTTTTCTTTTGTAATTTTTAATTTCGTAACAAAACTAGAAACAATCCAACGCTATTCTAGTAATTAGCACCACAGTGTAAATTAGGCTGTTTGTCTGGCCGCCGATATTAGCATCTAGCATCAAGATGCTAAGATATTCTTACGCAGAGTCTAGCATTGCCTCAACAGACCTACGTTCGAGACTCAGACAGCGCCGAATGTCTACAAGGTTGTTGTGCGGATTTGTTTACCAAACAGCTATTATTTATAGTTTTTCAGTAGCAAGTTGTATTGTTTCTGTAAATTAATAGGTTTAATTTTTAGTTTTCAAAATCACGTTAAAACAAATTCGTAAAAATTGACTACAAATGTCGATACATATAAAGCTGATATAGCATTACTGAAATCAACACATACAAATGATTTTTCCTTTAAATTCTTTAACTTCATTTATTGAGTTGCCATAACTTAACTAACGACCAATAAAATCCTTTCATCAATTCCAAAACATATGCTTCTTTCTTATTATTGATACCAGTAAGAGACATAACTACTGTCTTCTACATTCATTTAAGAACAAGCATGTCAAGGCAGCTTCAATTTAATACATTATAAGAAAAATATCATAAACTACACAAACTACTTTTCATATTCTTGGCTAATGTTCCACTGAAATAATAACCACATTTTTATCCTGCAGCTAAACTACTCTTAGCTTCATAAAAAAACCAACAACTTGAACTAGCGCTAGTCAAGTCTATTTGTTATATTCAATAATATCCAAGCAATATCCTTTTTTTGTTTTTTTTTTGTGTTTTTTTTTTTTTTTTTTTAACATGCATGCTTATGTACTCGTATTATAAGGATATCTACAATAATGGTGGCCCAGAGTATAGTTAGCCTAGGTCAAATGTGCCATTCTGCTAACATGTTTGCCATAAATTGTTGTGTTTATTTTGACATTTTGGTCGCTTAGTCTTCGAGCTATCATTGTATTGCATGTATGTATGGCAGACATGTATGTGGATTTGTATGTCATATCGTCATCATCATTAGCTATGTATATATCTTTGGATTCGCACACAAGTCGAGAGATTTGATATTATGATGTCCTTATTAGCCAGCATTGAGTACATTTGTGCCAAGGACCAACATGAGAGTTTCTGTTATGTTACAAAAACAACACACACAAAACAAAAAGAAAAAAATATGCCAGAAAATAAAGAGCAAAAATTGTATGAAAATAAAATCTACCTGTTTGTTTCATAAGGAATACATAACAACACAGAATCATATGTTTGAGACATGTTGTACATTTTGCTGGCGCTTCTTTAAGAAGGTTAATAAATTCTTTATGATTCCTTTATTTCTTAAGCTACATGCTAATGCTAATGGAAAATAGAAGTCGGGTATTTTTATGTGAGAATAAATTGTATAAATTTGTATTCATTAGTATAAGAATTTGTTTCATTAATAAAGGTATTTTTTTTTTTTTGTAAGGAGCAGGTTGCAATACAAATTTTTGTATGATATTCCTAAATATTTTTGTATCTCGAATGCAGGCAGCTGCATGTTAAGTAATCAGTAATTTTTATCTTGAAAACATTTTGAAAGTGTGTCATTTATAAAAAGTAACATCAAGAGCTGAAATTTGGACACCGAGTACTTTTCATACGGAGAAAGAACATAGGGGGTGTAAAAAAGTGGGCGCAAGTGTCTGGGCTTGGCACTCTATAATAACTTATAAACGCCTGGACCGATTTCAATGAAATTTAGTATGAAAAATGGTATATAGTCTAAAAGTCTACAGACTTTGCTCCTGGGAAAGCCTTTCTTTAAATGTGTTCTCTATAATTCTCTAAAAATTATAAAAAGCTTCTATGAAAAAGAGAAATATATAAAAATTATCGTTTTTACAGAAAAAGACTTTTTATTTTTGAGAAAAAATTTGTTTTTATTGCAGAAAATACTTCTCATATTGAATTTTTTATCAAAATTTAGGAAAATTTTTTCATTTTCAATAAATTTTTCTCTATAAATGAGAATTTTTTGTGCGAGAAAAATATTTAGCATAATAAGAGACATTGAAATATTTACCTTTCCTAGAAGTAAAGAAATATATATTCGAAAATGTGAAAATTTCTTCTTATTGAAGAAAGTTTTATTTGAAAAAGAGAAAATTGCTATTTTCGAAAAAAAAGAAATTGTACACCGGAGAAAAGATATGTGTTTTTTTCTGAGTGTGGGTGACCATTTTCCTCAGAAACAAGACTTCTGATCGAGACGTTGAAGATGCAAATTTTTTTTTAAATCATGTCTGTCAGGTACAGTTTTACGGAAATTTGAAAAAACACTTTCGACGGAACCCCAAAAAACGATAATGTAAAAACTTTTAAAATTTAATTGATAATTTGAAAAATGTTAAAATGAGAGCAGTTTTGATAAACGTCCTTTTTCTGTGCTCGAGGCACAACCACGAGTTACACCGGGCTACATCCGCTAGTTATATATAAATGCAACTCCATAAAAGGTGGAGAAGTAGAATAGACGAAACATTTTTAAGGAATTCTTGATTGAAAATATATTAAAATATTCTTTTGAAGAACATATGATCGGATTTAAAAAATGAAAATATTTGGATTTTAAAAAATAAAAATAAAAAAAAACAAAACACTGAAATAAACTTACAAGGAAAGGTCCCCAGGTGTCAGTCTCCGATTTGAATCATTTTCGGATATGTGGTAGAAGACAAAAATCTAAGGTTGACGTATTTTTTTATACGTGCTCAATCGATGGTTTAGGGTTCTAAACTCGCGTTGAAAAATCAGCGAAAATTTCGTTTTTTTGCTATAATTTCGTTATTTTCCATGGAAACATTTAGAACTTTGGAACCAAAGGAAAGTTCTTATAAAACCACGAACGATGGCATCAATTTTTTATAAGAAAATTTTGTTGTAATTTTGTTGTTGTAATTTTTAGTAATGTTTAGTCGATATCAAAGAAGTATGTTGACACAATTATTTCATATTAATTTATGTTGGATTTAAGGCAATTTGAAAACTTAAATCTTTTGTTTTTTTAAATTTGTTACTGTTTATAATGAAATTTTTGTTTTATTGAAATGGATTTATTTTCCTTAAAGAAAAAAATTTCATTACATTAAAAGTACCCAATATGGGTATCAAAAATTTTATTATTTGATAGCCTATTCTCATTTTTAAATATTTTATCGGAAAAGTTAACATTTCATGGAGGTTCCATACAAAATGTGTGCTTTTTTCTTGTACGTCTCATCGCACCAGTAAACAATAGTTTGAATCATACAAAGTACCAAATATGGACATTTTTACGATATGCAAAAGATATATTTGCATTTTCTAAAAATTTCTTTAAAAAAAAAGTTTTGATTTTTAGCATGAAAAATCATAAAAATAATCTTCTAATTTCAAACCTCAACTTTGTGAATGAATTACTCATCAGATATGAAAATAATATTTTTCATTTAAATTTTATAATAAAAAACATTCATTTTAAAATAAGTGAATAATTGAATGAATAAATAATTAATTTAAAATAATAATTCATTGTCACCTGGGGACCTTTCCTTGTTAGTATAACAGGAATCCAACCATATTGATTAGGGATGTGACGAAGTTTCGCATTCGCATCCGTGGAGTATTTTCAAAAATTTGACATTCGCATATGAATCCGCAGGTTAAGTGTGTGGCTTAGCATGCTTGGAGCCCGGGTTTGATCCCCAGCCGCGGCGAAAAGTTTTTTTCAATAAAAAATTTTTCTGATCGGTCACCACCTCTCTGCAGACAATGGCAAACCTCAGAGAGTAAATAATGCCATGTAAAGCTTCTTGAGAACATGAGCCGTTCGGAGTCGGCAAAAAACATGTAGGTCCAGTTCTCGGTCAATTGTGTGCAAACATTTAATAACACACACAACACAATTGATCATAAGAAGCTCGGTCAAAGTCTTTCAAGGGCTGAAATGGCCAATTTGTTTTGTTTTTTTTTTTATATGAATCCGCATTAGCATTATTAATTTTTTTTTATCCGCAACCGCATCTAAGATCCGTATTAATAAAAATATTATATTAACCTTGATTAATATTTGTTGAAAAAGTAGCTTAAATAGCAATCAGAATATGCGTACATTTTTTCATTTTCTTCTTTTCTTTCACTTTTGATTATGTTACCAATTATCTCTCTTATATACTTACTACTTACGTTAGCATTAATATTTTTCTTGAGTTTATAATTTAAGTTTTAGTTTTAGTCCACAATAAACCTTCTAAGCAAAAGGATCGAAGTCTTTTTATTTTTCTTTATCAACAACAGGTTATGGGCCCAGGCATCTCAAGTCTCCGTTAAATTTTATTTGGTGAACAAGAGTGTTTGTTAAAATCAAAACAAAATGAGTGCTATGTATCAAATTGATAAATTGGATGACTCCAATTATGATACATGGAGTATTCAAATGAAAAGTGTCTTAATACACGCTGAATTATGGAAAGTGACAAGTGGTCAATTAAAAAAGAAAGACAAGGAAGTCAAAGAAGAGGGCTCTAAAGACTGGAGCACCCAGGATGAGAAAGCTCTGGCGACAATAATGCTTAGTGTGAAACCAACGCAGCTTAACTATTTAAAAAGCTGCAAGACCTCGGCGGATGCTTGGCAGAAGTTGCGAGACGTCTACCGACCAAGTGGACCTGTACGTAAGGTGTCTCTTTACAAGCAATTGCTGAATCTTCGTATGACGGATAAAATGAAAATGTCAGAATATCTGAATGCTTTTGTTGCTGCTGTGGACAAATTGGCAGAGGTGGAGATTGGGCTAAAGGATGAGTTATTGGTAATAATTTTAATGTCGAGCTTACCTAAAGAGTACGAGAACTTCATCGTTGCCATAGAGACAAGAGATTACTTGCCTACCTTTGATGTTCTTGATGGTGATGAAAAAATAATATCGAAGATTGGAGTAGGAAGGCCGAAAATTGTTCGCAGTGGAGGGCCAGGGCGGCCAAGAAAAATTTTTAACATTTTGAATGCCATGAAAGACGAAAATAATGTACCTATACCCCAAACTTTTTCCGAGGCAGTTTCCAGCGAATATGCAGACAAGTGGAAGGAATCGATGAACGAAGAATATGCAGCGCTAATTGACAATAAAACGTGGATTTTAACCGATTTACCAAAAAATCAGAAGGCTATTGGATGCAGGTGGGTCTACGGTTTAAAAAGAAATCATGACGGTAGTATCGTGCGCTTTAAATCGCGTCTTGTAGCGAAGGGGTGCTGTCAACAGATGGGTTTAAATTATTCTGAAACCTTTTCACCCGTTTGTCGTCATGCTACAATACGAATGCTTATTGCCTTAGCTGCTGAACACAAAATGTATTTGCACCATATGGACGTTTGTACTGCATACCTAAATAGTGAATTGACGGATGTAGTTTTTATGAAGCAGCCACAAGGTTATATTGATGAAGAATATCCACAATTCGTTTTGAAACTAAATAAAGCAATTTATGGGCTAAAACAATCTGGGAGAGAGTGGAACTTCAAATTAGATGCAGTTCTTAAAAATATTGGTTTTTCACCGTGCGAAAGCGAACCGTGTCTGTACAAGCAAATAAAAAATGGTAATATTTGTTTAATCGCTATTTATGTTGACGATTTACTTCTAGCATGCCAGTCAGAAGAGATGTTTATGGAAATCAAATTCGAAATATCGAGCAACTTCGATTGTGTTGACAAGGGCCAGTGTGAATTATTTTTAGGGGTGCGTATCGAGCGCGTTGGAAAATGTGGCGACATTTCGATTGACCAATCACAATATATTCAAGATCTCTTGAAACAACACGCCATGGAAAATTGTCGTCCTGCTGCTACACCGTTAGATGTCGGATTTAAAATTGGGTGCGATGAAAACAAGTGTAAGAAGGTTGATACTAAAGCTTATCAGTCGTCGATTGGGTCACTTATGTACCTCGCTCTTATGACCAGACCTGACATTCTTCATTCCGTCTCCAAGCTAGCTCAACGAAACATGGATCCGCATAGCGAGCATGACGCCGGGATCAAGCACGTTCTGCGCTACTTGGCATCCACTACAAACAAGAAGCTGCACTATCGTGCGACTGGCAAACCATTAGTCGGCTACGCCGATGCAGATTGGGGCAGCAACACTGTAGACAGGAAATCTTTTACTGGATATGCCTTCTTCTTAGCAGGCAGCGCTATTTCATGGAATTCGAAAAAACAAAACTCTGTAGCGCTGAGCAGTACCGAGGCAGAATACATGGCTCTAGCAGCTGCTGCCAAAGAAGCAATATATTTGCGGAAATTATTAAGCGAAGTAGGGTTAAGCATAGAAGAGGTTCCAACAGTACTTTTTGGTGACAACTTAAGCGCACAGCAGTTAGCAAAAAACCCGGTTTATCATAACAGAAGCAAGCATATTGATATTAGATATCATTTTATTAGAGATGTCATAAAAAACAAATATATTGAATTGAAATATGTATCGACAGACAATATGATTGCAGATATTTTAACAAAAAATGTATTAAAAAATAAGCACTCTAAATTCACTGAATTATTAGGATTGAAATAAGATTTTTTTTTTTTTTAATTGAATTTGAGCATATTCGAATTGAGGTAGAGTGTTGAAAAAGTAGCTTAAATAGCAATCAGAATATGCGTACATTTTTTCATTTTCTTCTTTTCTTTCACTTTTGATTATGTTACCAATTATCTCTCTTATATACTTACTACTTACGTTAGCATTAATATTTTTCTTGAGTTTATAATTTAAGTTTTAGTTTTAGTCCACAATAAACCTTCTAAGCAAAAGGATCGAAGTCTTTTTATTTTTCTTTATCAACAACAATATTTACATTTTTTTTTAATAATTTATGTTCTGTTTTAAAATAAAGAATTATTGTAATCTTTAAAATGTTATATTTGCATTAATTTTTTAAGTAAGTCTTAATGCTCATAACTGTTCTTTTTTCGGGATTGTGCCTTTTTTTAAGTGTCAAAAAAGCTGCCACTTTAAAATTTTTCCTAAAATTCCTTACTTGCCCCTTATTCCTTATTTGTTCCTTAAAAGCCATATTAACTGTACTGGTGATAAAATCAAAAAGTGTTAAGACAGCCATTCCGACTGATTGGATGGAAGTATCTAACTCTCTGAAAACGGATAATTGTGAATTTAACGAGCCACTTGTTTGGTTGAATACATTTTATGCTTGCCAACAACTACAGCATCAATGGAGCACTTTTTTCCGCAATGAACGAATTTTGGACTAATGAAAAACCCTGATTGAAAATCGATCGCTGAAAGCAAAGTTTAAAGTTAAATGTAATTTGCAGTATTCTGGCATTGAATTCGACAATTTGTTGAAATAGAGGCAAGAATTGCTTCGATCAATCGCTGCAAAAAATAAATATCTGAAGAAAAGTGGCGAAACCATCAGATACGATTCGGAAGCTGACAGCGACGATGAAAACACATAGTTCTGTCCCATATTTGTCGCATTTTTAATTGCGCTGTCCCTTAAAAACCGACGAATCTGATGTCGAAAAAAGATACGAGCATTAGTTATTTAATTAAATGAAATTGTATGTGCTTTAATTTTATTATTATTAATACATTATTTTATTTTATTGCTCAAATGGGTATTTAAAAAAAAAAAAAATATGAACAATTCTTAAATATATCATCTTATTTGATTGAAGAGATCCGCATCTGCATCCGCGGATCTGGATTTAGATGATCCACATCCGCCTCCGCATCCTCAATGAATGCTTTTTACAAATCCGTTTCCGCATTCGCATCCGCATCCGCTAAATGTCACATCCCTAATATTTATTACACTCCATTACACAGCGCGAGAAAAACATTGTAGGCGAAATTTGAGAGAGAGAGAGAGAGAGAGCGGAGTGAGAGAGAATATTCTTTGTTTCGTGCTGTGGGCATTGGACAGTGTTGCTAGAAGAGGGAGTTTTCACCGTATTACGGGAATTTTCGACCTAAAAAGGAAAACGGCAAAATCATGCTTAAAAACGTGGAAAATGAGGTTGAACGCATTTTTATATAATAAATGTTATTTCCCAGAAAGTCGACCAAGTATTTTATTCATTTTCTATCAAATATTCCAATATTAAAATATATTTTAAAAGTATCTGAATAAGTTTAGGCTTAGAAATATACAAGGAATATTTTCAGTTGCACTCAAGTACATGTAGAATAGATTGGGTTGATGATCTCAAAGCAATTCCAAAAACCCAAAAAATATTTTTGGACCCCCGGAAAAACTGTGAAACTTATATTTTTTCCTAACCTCGAATTTAATGTCCAATCTTAGAAAATCGTATATAATTAAAAGAGGCTTGATTATATTAATTTTAGTTTTTAGTTAGAAGTGAAGAAATATAAAAGAATTTTTTTAAGAATTCGCATTCAGGTGAGGATAAATCGAAATAACAGAGCTTACCAGTCGAATATGGCTTTGGACGTCTACATCTATGAAAACAGTGTATAGTTCTAGTTAAGGCTTTTTAACATAATTTCTTAATATCGAACATTAATGCATAAGTTAATGAAAAAAATTTTGGCTGTTGTTATGGGGCTCAAAAAAAAAAATGTTTTTTTTTTGTTTTTGGTGCTGTCTCGAGCGTCTTTTTGAAAGATGTCTTCCACTTTCCAATAAATTATTTTTTTTCTATGCAAACCGAGACAATTATTCTACATTTGACTTGAGTGCAACTGAAATTATTCCTGATATTTTATGTGTCCTGCGTTTTTATTATTATTATGGTATTATTATTGAACAAAATGTGATAAAACACTGAAAAATAAAAAATTTTGATTTTATATAATTTTAACATACTTTTGAATAAGGGGTAAAAAAGAGAAAATGCAAAGCGAAAAACGGCGAAATCATCTTGAAAGGCATGGAGAAATCGGAAATGATCTCTTCCGAAATTTGGCAACACTGGCTGTGGGATTTTACTGCAATAATTTCTGTTAAGGTGGTATATTACGTATATTACATAATATATTAGGTTTATTACGTGTAATTCAATAAGAGCTTCCTACTTTGTTTTCTTAATCATAAAAATCAATGTATTGATGCAAATATTTATTTGTAATGATTCGGTTTCTATAATTCAATGTTTAAGAATTATATCCTTCAAATGTAGACCACACCTAGCTCTTAAATGGTCCATGCTGTTGAGAATGGAACAATTCTTTCGAGCAAATCGGCCGGTATTCCTTGAATAACACGAGTTATTCAGAGCACTCTCTGCCACAGCAGCAATATTCTAAAAATTACGGGCTCTACAATAGCATAAAACTGGTACAAAATTTCATGATGGTGCTACGAATAGTACGCTCTGTTGGACGCTCATAACGATAAAAATGATATTGAAGAACTCAATAAAATTAACATTCTCTTACTGATGACTGATTTTGGTAGTTAGTTTCCACAATTAATAAACGTTGTTCAGAAGTAAGTATTTGATTGAGTCGTATTGAATACTGAACACACACGTCATATGTATAAGTCATTTGACAAATAACAGCTGTCAAAACAACCCAGTTGAAAAAGTGACCTCGTATTGGATCAACCTTTATAATTAAACTGAAGTCTAAAACATATACATATATTTGAACTGGACGTTTGACTGTCTTGGGACAGGTTGGTGGCCGAAGCCACCACATCACTGCCAGCCGAAGCTTCTCGCAAGGGACTGTACTGTAGCCTTAAAAATATAGTACCATGCCTTCTCAATTCTACTCCATACACTGAGCTAAAAAACAACGTAAAATCAAAGAAAACCACTTCGATTCAAATATTTTTCGGAACAATTTGGCACCAAACACGAAATTATTCAATTCAAAGGGTTTCCACTTCGAAAAAAAAATATCCAGTTTGATATTGTTTCCACTTTAAACTAAGGCATAGCACACTTTGAAATGAAAAGTATTTCACTTTAATTTAGCGTGGATTTAGATTTAATTCAAAGCAGAATCCTATTGAATTGAAATACTTACGTCTTTATTTTAAATACGCTTTAGCTTTGAAATAAACTATTTTATACTTTGATTCCACATTGTTACATTAATAAATCAAAGTGATTACCACTTAGAATAAAATCTTTACTTTTTTGATATTAACATACAAATAAGCAAAATAATATTATTTTTCAGAAATTTTCTTTTATTGAAATATATGAAAACATTTGATAAAATACTTAAATTAATTAATTATTAAGCGAACCAAGAATAAATTAATTTAAATAAGTAATGTATAAGCATGTAAATTATATGATGTCAAGTTACAACAATATATTTGTACCTTAAAATTAATATTACAAAAATTGAAATTATCTCTTGCTTCCTCGATACACATAACTTCTCTTTCAATTCTGCCCTGAGTCCAATGTTATCGATTACTTCTTTATTGTCTTCTTACTTTGCACTCACTGATTTAATTTTCACAAACAAACATTTTATTTTCCAAGAGGATTTATTTTCCAGCTTTCGCAATTGCTTTCAGAAAATTAAAATTATTTTCATAATTTATTTTGATACACGAAAGTATGAAGCTTCAAATTGAAGTGTCGTCCACTTTAAGACAAATATGTTTTTCTTCGTTTTCACTTTTTACAACTTCAAATCTTAACCGAATATAAGGGTAAAGTGCCTCATCATTATTTTGAATTTTTTCTACTTCAAATTGAATATCAAAATGTTTTCATATTTGATTTGAAGATTTTCAATGTTAATTCAAAGATGATTTTTTTAAAGTGGAACAATGTTAAATTGAGACGATATTATTTAATTTTAAGTTGCTATTTTTCCCTGAGTGTAGCTCATATATTCAAAATTTCTGTTGCTTATAGTGACGTTTACATTCTTTGAAAAATTTTCTAAAGAACTGAGAGCTGGAATATCAGCTGGTTTGGGGTTTTGAAGGAAAAATGGCCCAAGCCATTACCTTTCTCATCCATGCATTAATTATGATTTTAATATTTCGGGTTCAAGTTTTGGCATATGGGACAAAAATATGTTTAACCATTTGGTGTTTCTCTAGTATATTATGTTTCGTTTCAAAATTGGTCTCTTCATTCACATTCACTGTTATAATAATCACTTTGTTAAAATAAAATCCTTGACGTACCAAGAAAAAGTTCTCTTTTGGAGGGTAGAATATCTATCTAGGATTTGAAAAGTCTGATAAAAATATAACTCCTGTTAAAGTACACACTGGAAATTGACATGGAGTTTTTTTCAAAAAAATTTGGAAATACGGTAATAATCTTAGATGAATGTTTGTTTTTTACTTTTATGAAAATGTTATTTTCTTATTTCGTAGGTTAATAAAATTAATAAACTCGACTAGGATCCCATTGAGAATTTATGGGGCATCATTAAACGAAAAATACGACAAAATAAGTCAATCAACTCTGCCATATCTTAAGAAGGTAATTGAAATCACTTGGTATAACGATATTTCTGAAGACTTAATAAAGAAATTTTATGAAACTTTCTATATTCTCGAGTGAAAGGAGTTATGAAAGAAAAAGTTGAGCATACTCGATGCAAAAATATTTTATTTGTTTTTATTTAAGAATGTTATAGGGAAAAGTAAGAAATAAGATTGATTAATAATAAAATAAGTAAGATTTCGCATGTGCGAAAGGACATATTTTTTTCTTTTCAAATGAAAACATTTTTCCTTGATTTCATCGAGTATCCGCTCCATTAAAGTTGCATAGTGCTGTCCTGATATCGTGTTTTCTTTTCAAGTTATAGTTGTAGCTAAGTTCGCGTACATCCCAAAAGACCCTAGCCATAAACTTGCCGGCCGATTATCCCGTCTTTGCCTGTTTCGGAGTAAGTTCGTCTTCAAAAATCGACAGTTTTGACTGCTCCCTTGCCTCTGGAGTGTAGTGATGTATCCATTAGACCTCTCATTAATTTCAAGAAATTTTTGAAAATTTATTTTTTCACAAAAAAGCTTCCATTTTATCTAGACACATCAAATACTAAATTTGGTTGCGATGGGATAATATTTGAAAATACCACCATGACCCTTTATATTGACAAATGAGTTTTATTGGAAAATTAAGTATTTTATTTAAAAGAATTAATTTAAAAAAAAAACACTTTTCCTAATTTTTTTATGAAGTCTGCCTCTTGTTGAGAATTAACTAATTTATGAAGTATTAATTTATAAATAAGTGTCGATTTTTTATCTGATGAATATTTTTTTTTTTATATTCTTCTACGAATTGCAACACCAATTGCATCTGCTCTTCGTTCTAGGTGCAAATCCTGTTGCACTCCTTAAACTAGAAGGCAAATGGAGACGAATTCATTTAATATGTTGCCGTATAGGTCTTCCGATTGAGAAATTCATTGAACTTGGTTCAATTTTACAATTGGTGCTATTGATTGCAGACGCTATTCCATATTTAGTTTTTCATCCAAAAAAAAAATCCACATCTAAAAACGCAAGAAACACTGTTTCTTGAGATATGTAGATACCATAAGTGTTATTTTGATTTTTAGCAAAACAGCTTCAGAAGAATCCTTATAATCTTAGGTAAAGATATTGTTTCAAAGATTCTGTTCTCTGAACAACTAAAATTTCTCATAAGTCCACCAGTAATGAACCTTTTTGCAATTTGTTCTTTATTTGAGCCTCTTTGATATCGAGGCAACTTTTGAGTACAACAACCTTTATTAATTACTCGAGAAACCACTCTGTGTGTGGTTGAATTGAAATTCACAAGCGCCACCTCAAAACCCAAACAATACCAAATATTAGAAAACTAAGAAAAACAATGTCAAAGCAACGAAAAACAAACAAACCCTCAAAAACTAGTCATTGTTTTGGTCAGAAAATGTATGTTTTATGCTGTCATATAAATAATACCAAATGTCAACATGAACAAAATTCCACGAATAAATAAATGCCCCAAAGCAAAAAACCATGCTACAAACGATCATGTTAAGAAATAAAAAAAATTATATAGAAACTTACATATTAATTGATGGTTACGTTAAGAAATCTATAAGAAGAAGAAAAACAAAAACCACCACAAGTACCACAAAAAATGTCAAGCAATTTTGAAAAAAAATTAAAGAAAAAAAAATAACAATAGAAAAACCTAATGATCGATATCAAAACATTTAATAAAAGAAACCATAGAGAAGACGACATCATGACAAGGCAACGAGGATAAAAGAAACATGCTGATGTGAATCAACAACGAAGAAAGGAAAACAGGTAGGCAAGAATTATTGGCAGCATAGAGCAAGGCACAGAAAGAAAAGGCACTACAGCAAAGGAAAAAATGACATGGTACAAAGGAGTGATCCTAGAATCTGATTAAAATCTTTACAATTTGTTGTATTTTTTTTCTCTCTAAATTTTCCCAAACGTGGTTTGAAGAATCAAAAGAAGAGAATCAATTAAGTGGGCTTGTCACAGGCTCGTGAGGATTAGTTGGAAAATACTTGAACTTGAAAGCGAACATAAACGTTGCGACGGTCTTTTCGATCGGTCTCTTTGGAAATACTAGCATGACAGCGTTGAAAACAAACATATCATTAGCAAAATCTTTAAATTGCGAACATATAGATTGACAATCTTTGAGCGTTTAGTTGTGTTGAATACAACTAGCACATAACATAATCCGTTGATATCTGATTGAAACTGCTTTGAAGCTGTTTTGTATTACAGGACATTTGTCAAGGGCGTTTTATAGTGAGTATTGGTACAACTGTATTGTTGTTGTTATTGCTTATGTTTGTGCTATTTCGACGGCAAGAAGTGCGCCTAGGTTAAGTGCACAATTTTGCAATGTCAACACCGGGCACCGCGCTAGATACAACCTCTTGCACCTTAAAGGTAGATGCCAATTTTGTCAAATCTCTTCAAGTTTTATCTGTGTGCGGTATCAATTTCTCGTTGCTCTATACAAATGATATGTTTTTACAACTGTTTGAGTTTCCTTTTGATAGAAATACTCAAAGAAAAACTTATCAAGATCTTAGCTTGAAAATATATTGTTAAAAAAATTGAAGTTGTTGTGTTTTCTCAAGAGCAGCTGCATAGAAAAAATGCACTTACATATAGCATAATTAAACCTTATCAACGCTTAAATAAACACAAAACTGCCTGTTGCCCATTAAGACTCTCCTCAAGTTCAAACCACAAGCAGCAAATTGCGCTCACATGTTAAAAATCTCAGCCACAAGCAGACCCGGCGACCACCAGTAATTTATTTCTTATGCTTTATTTAATACTTAAGAGCTAACATTTTTTTATACATCTTTTCTTTGCATGTTTAGTTATTTTGTCGCAGAATCTTCTCATACTTAAACATCACTGAATTTTTTTTTTTTATTTATTTGTAATATTTTATTTTTGCAGTCAGTATCAGCTTTCATAAAATTAAGTTCTTAAATATGTAGTTTATTCGTCTTTTTTCTGTGTTTTAATGTTGCAAAAAAAACGAAAAACAAAAAAATTGCATCCGCTTCTTGTCGTCACATAAAAACTTCCTCATATTTTTTGTTGTCACATAGTTGACTTTTTGAGTTGTCTTGTGTTAAGTTTTAGCTAAGAAACCAACACTTAATACATCACAATATGAGCCAAGTTGTAATTGATACCACTTAACATTGACTGTCAATTTGGCATGAACAATTTTTTGAGATATTTTTATATTCTTTTTCAAGATTTTTTTTATGATACTCTGTCTGGTCTTCGAACTTTTTTGACCTTCATAAACTAAGTTAGTAAGAAATTTACAGGCAAGTTATTCTTATTTATCTTAAACAAAGTATTTGAGACAATGTTATGACTGGATAAACAATAGGAAGAAAGTAATAATGATTACTTTTCAAAAATGTTTCAGCAACAAAGGATTGAGATGGATTAAGGAGTTTAGAACTTAAAGCAAATATCAAAAAATAAATCTGTTTAAAGATGATTTTTGAAATTTACCTGTTAAGCACTTAAAACATATGGGCATCTCCCAGTGGCACGGGCGCGACATTCGCATGGTTTTAATTACTTGAAAAACAAGAAAGAAGCAAAATGTATTTTAAGTGTTCTAACGCGATGAAAGAGTGCTACATTTTATTAAAATATTGGCGAGATTTAGTACAAATTAGTACAAAGTAACAAGCAATCATTCAATGGATGCGACAAAGAAATAAAAGTTTTTTTAAGCTCGTTTAGAAATATGCAAAATTTTGCTATAGTTAATATAATATAGTTAAAAGCTGTTAGAGTGCTTCATTTTAATGTTTTTCTTCACTTTTGGTGGACCTTTTTTGGGAGATGCCCATATGCGTCATTCTTTTGAGAGACACATTTTGGATTTATCTGAAATTTTTTTACGGGTTCTAGCTAGCTTTTATCAAAAACAAAGAGACACGTGCTCAAGCATTTTGTTTTTTTTTAAAACTAGTAAGGTATATCTTCGACTTGGCCGAAGTTAAAATACCCCCACGGCCGATTCTTAAGGGTGGAAGAATATTAAATGGGAGAGCTTTTTGTATGAGATTTTGAGAGATTTTATTATTTTTATGTGTCTAAAAAACATACATATCAAATTGTTTTCCTGCAGCTTAAATATAAGCCTTTTTATAAAGTTTTAAATTTTGAGGTTGTATGGGAGGTGGGCGTGTTAGATTTTGTATGACGCCCATTTTTCTAGCATATCTCAGTTTGGACATAGAATACACAAATACCGAGTTTCTGTCTTGTAGCTTTAATATTAGCCTCTTTATAGATTTTTCAATTTTGGGGTTGTATGGGAGGTGGGCATGTTAATAGGTGGATGACGCCCAATTTTCTAACACACCTCAGTTTTGACATTAATTACTTAAAAACCGAGTTTCCATCTTGTAACTTAAATATTAGCCTCTTTATATATTGTTAAATTTTGGGGTTGTATGGGAGGTGGGCGTGTTAGTAGGTGGATGACGCCCATTTTTCTAACACACCTCAGTTTTGACATTGAATACTCAAACACCGAGTTTCCGTCTTGTAACTTTAATATTAGCCTCTTTATAGATTTTTCAATTTTGGGGTTGTATGGGAGGTGGGCATGTTAATGAGTGGATGACGCCCAATTTTCTAACACACCTCAGTTTTGACATTAATTACTTAAAAACCGAGTTTCCATCTTGTATCTCTAATATTAGCCTCTTTATAGATTGTTAAATTTTGGGGTTGTATGGGAGGTGGGCGTGTTAGTGGTTGTATGACGCCCATTTTTCTAACACACCTAATTTTTGACATTAAATACTCAAATACCGAGTTTCCGTCTTGTAACTTAAATATTAGCCTCTTTATAGATTTTTCAATTTTGGGGTTGTATGGGAGGTGGGCGTGTTAGTGAGTGGATGACGCCCATTTTTCTAAAACATCTCAGTTTTGATATAGAATACACATATACCAAATTTCAGTATTGTAGCTTAAATATTAGCTTCTTTGTAGAGTTTTCAATTTTTGAGTTGTATGGGAGGTAGGCGTGGTTTTCATCCGATTTAGCCCATTCTCGAACTTGATCTTAGTTTTTTTAAAAAAAGCTTAAATATCGAATTTCATTACGATAGCTTCAACACTGCGGCTGTAATCGTGTCGACAGACAGACGGACAGACGGACAGACAGACGGACATGGCTACATCAACTCAGGTGGTGATGCTGAGCAAGAATATATATACTTTTCCATACCTACCACGCCTCCTTTTGAGCGTTACACACGTCGTGACAAAATTAATATACCCCTTACGCAGTACGCGTGGGGGTATAAAAAGAGGGCTTAAAGTTTGAGATTTTCGTGGTTTTTACCTTGGGGACTCATTTTCAAAAATTCATAGCTTCGATATTTTTGAATCTAAAGAAAAGTTTTTTTCATTTTGAAGATAAAAGAATGTATTTTAAGAAAAAAATAGATCCAAAAAAATTTATAAAAAATTTCATATCGTTATAAGCTATTTCAATTTTTAAAAAAAATTTGTGCAATCTGACGGAAAATAGACATCGAATTGAAATAAAGTGACCCAAAAACCATATCGAAAATATGGTCTGATCCTCAGAGTAGGACATTTTTTTTGGTGTGTCTGAAATTGTTTGAAAAAAAGTAAAATTTTCACTTAAATATTTTAAAACAAGTAAAGAAAGTCTAAAGTCGGTCTAGGCCGACTATTAAAAACCCTAAATCTTCTTTTCTAAAATAAATAATATTATTGAAAATGGGTGTGTCCGTGGGCGGATGAAGCCTATATTTTATTTACATTTAAATGTTGATAAAAAATTTACACATACCAAATTGTAATCCTGTAGCTCACAGTTAATGCTTTTATTGTGCTTTCGCTATGAGAGGTGGGCGTGTTCATGGACGAATAAGTCTCAATTTTTGAACACACCTTAGTTTTGGAATAAAATAAATACATATGAAATTTCATCTCTCTATGACAAACATAACCTTAATTATTGAGTTTTAAACTTTTTGGGTTGTATGGAAGGTAGGCGTGTCCGTGGGCGGATGACGTTTATTTTTCAAAACCATATTTGGTTTGTCATAAAAAACATAACTACCAAATTTTATCTCTGAAGGTTAAACAGAGGCTTATTTATTCCGTTTTCAATGTTTGGGTTGTATGGGAGGTGGGCGTGTCCGTGAGCGGATGACATCGTAGACATCTTTGTGTTGATATAAACCACATACTCACCAAATTCTATTGTTGTAGGCTAATTATTAGTTCATATATCCAATTTGCAATTTTTGCGTTGTATGGGAGGTAGACGTGTCCGTGAGCGGATGATCTCCATTTTTCGAAGACATCTTTGTGTTTATTTAAAACAGATACATACCTAATTTTGTTGTTGTAGGCTAATTATGAGCTGAGTTATGCAGTTTTAAATTTTCGCGTTGTATGGGAGGTAGGCGTGTCCGTGGACGGATTCCAAAAATACTCAATAGTGCAGATCCTATGATATTCATATGATATTCATACTATAATATTCATCCTGTGTTTACGGACAACACACAGACGGACGGACGGAAGGACGGACGGACGGACGGTCATGAATAGCTCGACTCACGAGGTGACGCTGATCAAGAATATATATACTTTTCTATACCGCACTCGCTTTGTTCTATGCGTTACAAACGTTTGCACAAAGTTAATATACCCTCACTTTTCAGGTTTAGGGTATAAAAATTCACGAAAAGCCCAGTTTTTGCAGCAATCTTGTAAAATGTTGAATCCAACCAAATGATTCAGGAATATGGCCTCAACTTAACCTTACTTATAACGATATGTTTACTAGAGCGGGCCCAATTGTTGTTACTCACAACTCCCAATCAAATTTTAATCAACAAATTATGATCTGAGCAAAATTTTTGCACAGATTTTAGCTTAATGGGTGAGCTCTTAGGCAACCCTCATTGAGCGTTTATTTCAGAAATATGTATCAAAGAAACCATGTTTTCAAATATCCCTCTGAAAGAGGGTTAAAGGGATAAAAAGTGTAAATGTAGTATATTATTCATCAGTAAAATCGATTCTGAGTTCAAAATACTCAGGGTAAAAGGGTAAAGGTTAAAAATTAGATATCGAAATACCTTACTTACTTAGGTGGCCATGATAACCCATTGTCGGATTACGGCCGACTTCATCAGCTCTCGCCAGGCGTCTCTGCTTCGCGCGCACCGTCTCCAATCTCTTTCACCAAGCGCAGTAAGGGCTTCCTCGTTCTGGTCAATCCATCGGAGGCATGGTCTTCCTCTTCGTCGTCGACCTTTGGCATTCGCCTCAAAAACCTTTTCCGCTGGAGCTTCTTCATTTATACGAAAGACATGACCCAGCCAACGTAGTCGCTGAATTGTTATACGCTGGACAAAGTCAATGTCGTCGTAGAGCCCATACAGTTCGTGGTTTTTGCGAATGCAATAGTCCTCGCCAACTCAAACAGAACCAAAGATTTTGCGAAGAACTTTTTTCTCGAACACCCAAAGAGGGGCTGCAACTGTTTGCGATACCACCCATGCCTCAGCGCCATAGAGAAGCACAGGTATGATGAGCGTCTTGTAGAGTGTTTCGATCGAGAGAGGGCTCTAGAACCTAATTGCTTACTTAGCCCGTAGAAGCAGCTATTAGCAATAATTATTCTTCGCTTTATATCCAGGCTGACATTGTTGTTGCTGTTTACAGTGGTGCCAAGGTATGTAAACTCCTTGACAACTTCAAAGTTATATTTGCTGTAACATGGGAGCCTAGACGCCGCGTTTACCTATTTGCAGATAGCATATACTCTGTTTTGCCCTCGTTCACCGTCAAACCCACTTTGGCTGATTTCTTTTCGATAGCGGCGAAAGCAGCAGTTCTCTTGGTTCTCTTGGTTCTGCCGATAATATCGATATCATCAGCATGCGCAAGAAGCTGGACACCTTTGTAGGAAATGGCACTTTTTCGATGTACACCTGCCTTTCGTAGGATCTCCTCCATGATGAAATTGAAAAGATCGCATGATAGCGGGTCGCCTTGTCTGAAACCTCGTTCGGTATTAAAGGTTTGGGAGAGGTCATTTCCTGCCTTAACGGAGCTGCATATATTGCTTAACGTCATCTTGAATAGCCTTATCAACTTTGCAGGTATACCAAACTCACACATTGTTGCGTACAGGCAATCCCGAATCGGGCTATCGAACGCAACTTTGTAATCAACAATTGGTGGGTGCCAATTTGATTTTCGTGGGTTTTCTCAGGGCGAAAGCCACACTGATAAGATCCAATCAAAGTTTTGGTATGCAGCTTCAATCTTTCACAGAATTCGCTTGAAAGAACCTTGTATGCGATGGAAATAAGACTGAAACTTCGGTAGTTGGTGAACATTGTTGGATCTCCTTTCTTAAGTATAGGACAAAGCACACTGAGATTCCAATCGTCAGGCATGCTTTCCGCTAGCCATATTTTGCTGATGAGTTGATGCATGCACCTTATCAATTCACCGCCGCCAGTTTTAAACAATTCAGCAGCCAGGTCGTTAGGACTTGGTGCTTTGTTGTTTTTGAGTCGCTGGCTAGCAACTTAACCTCGTCATGGCTAGGTGGTGGAATTTCCACTTCATCATCGTCGATTGATGCTGTTGGCCTACATTCTCCAAGGGCGGAATTGTTGGGATCATCGACCACAAGCAGATTCGAAAACTGCTGCCTTCATAATATCAATGCGCACTGCATATCTGTAACCAGACCACCAATTTTATCTCTACAAGTAGATTAACTCAGCTTAGAAGTTATTGAGTCTTTAAAAAACAATACTTAAAGCGCCTTCTTGCGGAAGTCTTTGGAACTATTTATAGCCTATGTTTTATCTTGGGTGCAGTTGAACCTACCAAACCAAATTTCATTGAAATCGGTCCAACCGGTTAGGAGTTATTGAGTCTTAAAAATTCACTTTTTAAAGCGCCCTTTTGTGGAAGTCTTTGGCATTTTTTAACCGACTTCAAAAAGGAAGAGGTACTCAAGTTGGTTGGTTTCTCTGTTTTTTTTTTTTTTTTTTTTTGTTAAATGTATGTACATGGATTACTCCTTAAGTACTTGCCCGATTGCCGCAATTTTTTGTCAACATATAGAGACCATCAACGTGGAGGTGCTCGTCTATAAAAGTGGGCGTTATTCGACAAAGGGGCGTGTCGCTATAAGAAAAACACTGTATTTCAGTAAATATTGCCACTAGTGAAATAAAATTCACTGTAAAATTACAAGGGCAGTCACAAATCTTAAAAACTACAATCACTTAAGTGGGTGTTTTTCTAAAAAAGGATGTGGCAATATTGGAAAAACTCTGTTTCTCGTATAAAATTGACACTAGAGCGCTGAAATTTAGTACAGAGATAAGCACAATTATTAAAAATTACAATAAAGAAGTGGGCGTTATTCGACAAAGGGGTGTGGCAATATAAGACAATTACTGTATCTCGATCTACTGTATCTCGATATTGACACTAGAGTACAGAAATTTATTACAGCGGTAGGCACAGTTGCTAAAAATGTATGTAAAAAAATGGGCGTAATTCGAGAATGGGTGTGGCAATATTAAAAAACACTGTATATCGAATAGTATTGACACTAGAATACTTCAATTTAGTACAGAGGTAGGCACAAGAATAAGAAATTCCTGCCAATTATGTGGGCGGTATTCGATAAAGGGGCGTGTCACTATAAGAAAAACACTGTATATCAGTAAATATTGACACTAGGGTACTGACATTTTCAGCAAAAATGCAAGTTTAGGTAGAATTATAAAAAATTACGTTCAATTAAGTTGGCGTTATTCGACAAAGAGGTGTGGCAATATTATAAAAACTCAGTGTCTCGAATAACATTTACACTAGAGTACTTAAGTTTACTACAGAAGTAAGCACAAGCATAAATAATTAATTTCAATAAAGTGGGCTTTGTTTGATAAAGGGGTGTGGCAATATTTGACTCACACTGTATATCGAATAATATTGAAACTAGAATAATGATAATTAGTACAGAGGTAGACAAACTTATTTAAAATAACTGTCAATAAAGTGGGCGTAATTTAGGGGTGTGGCAATATTAGAAAACACTATATCGAATGCTATTGACACTAGGATGCTGAAATGAAGTACAGAGGTAGGCACAATTATTACAAACTAATACCAAAGAAGTGGGCGCTATTCGACTAAGGGGTGCTGCAGTGTTTGTTCAACAACAAACCATGAAATAGTAAAACTTAATTTTTAATAATAAAGTTTCATATTTGAAATTTTCTTTAGTAATTCTTGCAAATATATTAAAAAATTCAAATGAGTTAAGAATAAGAAACGACAGAAAAAACAATTTTAAAATTATGAGCTTAAAAAATTGTGTTTTAGTAGTTTACAAACTTTTGCTAAAATTTATCATATTATCTAAAAAGAAAGAAATAAAAACTTTTTAACAAAAAAAAAACATACTTCAAAATTACTACAAAGTAAAAAATAATTTTAAATTACTTTTCCTATTAAACGTGGCAAAATCTGATAATTTATTTATATACATTATAATATTGGAAATCTTTTTATTTTAACTTTTCCTAATTTGTTTTATTTTTATCATAAATATATTATTTTTTTTATGAAAAATAGTTACAGTAGTAATTTTTTGCCATGAGCATATCGTATTTGTCAGAAACATACAACATGATTGTATTGAACATAATATGTTCATGCAATAGTCGTGTTCGGTTTGTTTGTTTTGTTTGTATTTTTTTCGCTCACACGATCATCAGTCGATTGGCATAATGGTTAGTGTACTGGACTGCGATGAGCGAAGATCCGCGTTCAAATCCCGGTGATGGCAAATTGGTCAATTGTAATGACACGCAATTTTTCCACAAATTATATGCATGTATAAATTTTAATACAAAAAAAAAAACAAATAAAATTTGAGCTCGGTTTGGCTGAGAATTGAACCTGGGATATGGTATAATGGTATAATTAGCGTAGTATATGAACTTAGTTGGCTCAAAGCTGGTTACAGTTAACAAAATATATTTATTGCAATAAATTACCATAACTGCTAGTGAACATAATATATTAATCGTAACAAAGTAACGTAACATAGTAATTTACAAGAAAGCTTACGCAAACTTTTTATGGTAACCGTAAAATAGGAACATATTTCTAGTAAAAATAAACTTGTTTGCTCTCAATAAGTTTTCAAACATAATAGTTTCCTCTTCAATTATGTTTGTAGTACATATATTTTTTTTTTCCTGTGCCTTTTGATCTATATGGCTGGTTATCCAGTCATATTTCTGACTTTGCACAGAATATTTAAGAAAGAAATTGATAGTCCTTAAAAAATATGTCATAGTTTTTATAATATCTATAAAACATATTTGACTTTTGCGTATAATCAGATTTCCAAAATTTGCCACAAGTTGGTAGATAGACGTACTTTATTTATCATCATAAATAAATATTTTTTTCTTATTTTTAAAAAAGCGCTAAATGATTGCTCTGAAGTGTTCATTTTCTCACCTGCCTGCATGAAAACCTAAAATTAAAATAAAATCACTTAAAAAATAAAAAAAACATAATTATTGCAAGTCACCGGGTGCTGCAAACATTTAACAAAAACGACAGGAAACCATAAATAATAAAAAAAAAAAAACAAAATCATTTCATGGTTATGGCTGATGGGCAGCTTAGAGTTGAATGTTAAAAAGAATAAGCAAAAAAAAAAAGCAACAGCCTATGCTAGTTGCACTTGTTTCCAGACAGCGATCCTTTTTAACACCGCTTGGGCTGCATTGCGGGGGTCAAGTACGTCAAAAAAGGTGTGAGCTACATGGCGCTATACGCAATCCTCTCAAACGTGGCGGATGCAAACTCATGATTGTGTGAAGGCGTGAACATTATTTTTCATTTTAAGATATTAAAACAGGCTCAACTGACGGGCTGACGGAAGCCGAGTTAGGGCTAAGCATTTGAGACAGGCTACACAGCAGGACGTTGCACCCACGCTAGGAAAGCGTTGCTGCAGCAACTCAGAGAACACCAAAGCGGCACAAAGAAAAATAACTTTGTTGTTTATGTTGTTGTGAAGAAGTGCGTGCAATTAAATTGTTGAATAGACTCAGTTCTACTAAGGTTTTGCGCTCATAATTCAGAGTTGGTACCCTGTATAAATATCATATCTATACGAACAATATAATTATGCTGTATGGCGCCATAGCCAAATTAGCCAACTTATCTCTGCTTTGAAGGCGGATCATGGTATACATGTAGTTAATTAAAGATTCGGCAATACCACCATATCTTATCTTGTACAGCGCAGACGTGACTTTGTTGCTTGTTATTCTCTTCCGGCGCAATCAGACTTTGACACTCTTCAAGCAAGGTGTTGCTGATAATTACATGATACATATATGCTGAGCATTTGTTTTTTAGAGCCTGTGGAACTCGTTAATCACGCTAAAAAATTGCACGTTCACAAAACCAGTTCGTCGTCCTGCCTGCAGTGACATGGAATGACTACACAGACTGGCAGTGCTTCAGTTTTATGACCACTAATGATTTTGACACCTGCCTTCAAGTTGCACAACAAGGCCATTTTCATAATTATAGCGCACAAATTTCACGCAGTCGTCATGAAACCAACAACATATATTTTGACAGCAAAACAAATTTGATTTGAGTTTTATTTTGTTAAATAAAATTTATAGAATTTCTTTTTTCTCTTCCAGCATAGAGCCAGCTGCTGGCTTCTGCTTGCAATTTTTATCATGATCGCTCTTAAGCAACTCCTTATTTTTACTTTCCTGCTCATATCCTGCGTCATGTGACATTCTATGTGTTCAACATGTTCCTTATAATTTCTCTTATTGTTTACTTTCCGCATTAGAAAAACTAAAGAATACACTTTATCAACTCTTCTTGTGGACTCGATCTCGCATATGATGCTACAACAGAGGCGTTTCTCTGAGATATCATGCCTATGATAAGCGGTTTCCTGGGTTCGACACAGCAACATGTGATGCCACCTTAACATATTGTATAGAAAACTGCCACAGTTTAGCATATTTTTTTATACCACAAGAATGCGTAAATAAATCCTTGTTTTGTACCACATATTAGTTGATCAAGATTGTGATTTGTTGGCACTGATAAACAAACAATAATATGACAAAAAAAAAAAATCTTAAAAGACATGCGGATTATAACATATGCTTTGTTGTTTTCGAGCATTGGTGTCACCCACAGGATTTTAAAACTCAAGATTTCGATCATATCAGTTGAAAATAAGGTTGAAAAATATTCAATGCAACACATGTCTTGCTTATAGCAGAACTATTGTCTGAAAATTCATAGTTTTTCAATTTAATACTTATTCACAACTTGCGACATCCGGAAGCATGATAAATTATTGTAGTTCTATCAGCATGTCGATATGATGAAAATTTTATGTCTTCTATTTCAAAATCTATTTAGGACTTCGGTTAAAAGATTTGAAATTGCTGAAAGCTTATTTTAGCTTGTTATTTTTAAGGTAGTATAGTTCATTTTCAAAAAAAAATAATAGTTTTTGATTGAAATTGACAGTTTTATAAAAATATTAATGAAAACATTTCTAATTTAACAATTACAAGTTTCTTTAGGAAATTCAAAAATATTTATTAAAATATTTAACTATTTATTTTATTTTGGGACAAAAAAAAAAACTTGTTAGTTTACATTGAACCAATCAAATACACAATAATTATAAATTTACATGATGGCAATGAATCATATTCATGAATTTTGGTACAAATGGATCCCTTTAAATACTTATGATATCAATGCACAAAATCCACAAAAAACAACGGCAACATGAATCATTCATAATTTTTAACCGACTTCAAAAAGGAGGAGGTTGGTTGGTTTCTCTGTTTTTTTTTTTTTTTTGTGAATGTATGTACATCGATTACTCCTAAAGTACTTGCCACATATAGAGACCATCAACGCGGAGGTGCCAGTCTATAAAAGTGGGGGGTATTCGACAAAGGGGCGTGTCGCTATAAGAAAAACATTGTATCTCAGTATATATTGCCACTAGAGAAATAAAATTCACTGTAAAATTAGAAAGGTGGGCACAAATATTAAAAACTACAATCATTTAAGTGGGCGTTGTTCTAAAAAAGGGTGTGGCAATATTGGAAAAACTCTGTTTCTCGTATAAAATTGTTACTAGAGAACTGAAATTTAGTACAGAGGTAGGCACAATTATTGAAAATTACTATCAAGAAAGTGGACGCTATTCGACAAAGGTGTGTGGCAATATAAGACAATTACTGTATCTGGAATAATATTGACACTAGAGTACAGAAATTTATTAAAGCAGTAGGCACAATTAGTACAAATTTTTGTAAAAAAAAAAATGGGTGTAATTCGAGAAGGGGTGTGGCAATATTAAAAAAACACTGTATTTCGAGTACTATTGGCACTAGAATACATAAATTTAGTACAGAGGTAGGCACAAGTATAACAAATTACTGCCAATAATGAGGGCGGTATTCGATAAAGGGGCGTGTCACTATAAGAAAAACGGTGTATCTCAGTAAATATTGACACTAGGGTACTGACATTTACAGCAAAAATGCAAGGGTAGGTACAATTATAAAAAATTACAGTCAATTAAGTGGGCGTGGCGTTATTCGACAAAGAGGTGTGGACAATAAAGTGGGCGTTGTTTGATAAAGGGGTGTGGCAATATTTGAAACACATTGTATCTTGAATAATATTGACACTAGAATACTGTACAGAGGCAGGCACAATTATTACAAATTAATACCAAAGAAGTGGGCGCTATACGACTAAGGGCTGTGGCACACTCAGAAAAAAGCTGCCATGCAAAATTAACGTTTTTTAATGTTATTTCTAATGTAAATCAGAAAATGTGGATTTTACGTAAGAAAATGTTAAGTTAACATGTATTGTGTTGAGTTGATAAGAAAAATATCAAATTGATAATGTAATGTTTTACGTTGCAATATCAATTTTTAATGTCAAAATAACATTTAAAATGTTTTAAGTTCATCATTTTTTAATGTACAATTGATAGTATTTCATATCCTTTTAACATTATAAATGTAGATGTCAACACTAAGGGAAAAAGTTATGTAGTCAGTACAGAGACAGCTATGTAAAATCTATTCACTACAACTTGTATGAGAACGCAACGAGAGCAGTATTTACTGAGTAAAGGGAGCGTGTACTGACTACATATCAATTTATTCACTTTTTAAAATGAATAAAAAATGTATTCAATACATAATGTTATGTGTTGAATACATAGCAGACTTCAATAGATACAAGCAACGTGTACTCAGTCAACGTGTTATGTAATTTTTTACAAAAACTTTACTCAATACATAAAATATAGACTCAATACACGTCCCCTTATACGATTGAAGTGACACATTTATTCAGTACATAACATATGGACTCAGTACACGTATCTCTTGCACATCGGCACACGATTTTGCTGTTTTATGTCATTCGTTTCTTGATTTTCAAATAAGCAACACCTCTAAAGCCTCTAGAAAATCAGAGCGGGAACGAGTTTATCCTGTACTCTAGAACTCTAGAACAAAAGCGATGATTGGATAAGAAATAAATGGCTTGGTTTCTATAAGCAATTGCGAATTATTTTGTGAAATCTAGTCATTTCTTTATTAAGCTATTTATTGCATTTGTTGAAAAAGTGATTTAGGCACAGACATGAATTATGTATATATTCAATACATGAAATTATGAACAAAAAATATAAAATTATGTTTTTAGCATATGTTATGAGTAAATGATGTATGTACTCATTATATAAATGTATGCACTAAAAATATGTAATGAGTAAATTATATATGTACTCATAACATAAAATTATGCATTTAAAATATGTAATGAGTAAATAATGTATGTACTCATTGCATAAAATTATGTACTCCAAATATGTAATGAGTAAATTATGTATGTACTGAGTCAATAATTTATGTAATACGTACATAAGATCTTTACTCATTACATAAAATTATTTATAACAGTTTGCGATGAGTACAGTGTGAATGTACTCACCACATACATCCATGAATTCACGACACATATTTATGCGTTGAGTACATAAAATTCTTTATTGACTACATAACCGCTTAACAGCATTATGTAGTCAGTAGAGATTTCAACATGTACTCAATAAATGAAAAATGTAAAATTTTTGTGTGCATAAAACTATGCGATGAGTACATAAATTTATGTATTGAGTCCATAGGTTTTTCCCTCTGTGAACAACATGCAGATGTAAGGTTTATTTAAGAGCTGAGCCGTTGAGACATACAGGTGACCGTGGCACACAGGTTAAGAGTGTGGCTTTGGATGCCAGGAGCCCAGGTTCGATTCCCACTTGTGGCAAGTTATTTTTCAATACATTTTTTTTTATCTGCATTAATTTACTGATACTTTTTGATATTTTAAGTGTTAAAATAACATTATTATGTGACAGTTATACATTTTTAAATGTAGGTTTCGTAATGTAAAAAGTACATTAGGATAATATCAATTTTAACATTTTTTAATATCGGACGACTTTTGTCAACTAAAAATGTCAATTTTACGGTTGTTTAATGTACTTTTTTTTCTGAGTGCAGTGTTTGAAAAAAATTGTATAATATTGATACAAGGGTGATAAAATCCATTGTAAGAATGGGTAGAATTATTGAAACACTATGACAAAGTTAGCAAAATTCGACAACGAGGCGTGTCACTATTAGAAAAAAACACTATATCTCAGTGAATGTTGACACTAGGGTATTGAAATCAAAACAAGCATAGGTAGAGTTATAACAAAACACAATGAAGAAAGTAGATTAGATTCAACAAAGAGGCTTGTCACAATTAGAAAAACACTGCATTTCAGTAAATATTGAAACTTAGGTACTAATATTTGGTAGGTGGGTAGGTAGAATAATTAAAAAGGTGGGAGAGATTATAAATAGCGTGAGGCACTTTAAGGAAATACTGTATAACGATTAATACTGATGCTAGGGAACTGAAATTTGGTGCAGGGCAAGGTTGAATTATTATAAAGTATGATCAATAAAGTAAATAGGCGGGATTCAAAATAGGGCGTGACACTTTAATAAAAATTGTAAAGAGGCAGAAATTTAAAATAAACAACAAACCATGAAATAGTTAAATATTTGAAATTTTTTTAAAATTATTCTTGCAAATGTATTAAAAAATTCAAAAGAGTAGAGAATAAAAAACTTTTTTAAATTATAAGCTTAAATAATTGTGTTTACAAACTTTTTCTAAAATTTATCATATTCTCTTAAAAGGAAGAAATAAAAACTTTTTAGCAAAAAAAAAAACCTACTTCAAAATCACTACAAAGTAAAAAATAATTTGAAATTACTTTTCCTATTAATCGTGGAAAAATCTGATAATTTATTTATAAACATTATTATATTGGAATTCTTATTATTTTAACTTTTCCTAATTTGTTTTATTTTTATCATAAATATATTATTTTTTTTTATGATAATAAAAGCTTCGAAGTCGGCGCTAATAAAATCAGTTTTTTTTTTGTGAAGCTGCAACACACAATAGCATATTCAATGTCAGTTTTCCAAGCTCATTCAAACAGTAGATTGAGAATGTTGATGTACGCAAAGCTTTTAAAATTACTTTTAAACTAAAATTAATAAAAAAAGTTGAAATTAGGGCAGGGCTGGTAAAAACATCCTAATTTAATTTTGAAAAGTAATTTCAAATTATTTTTTACTTCGTAGTGATTTTGAAGTAGGTTTTTTTTTTGGTTAAAAAGTTTTTATTATAACAAAACAAAGATGGTTTTGAAAAATGGACATCATCCGCCCACGGACACGCCTACCTCCCATACAACCCAAAAAGTTTAAAAGTCAATAAATTCGGTTGTGTTTGTCAAAGAGAAATTAAATTTGGTAAGTATGTATTTTATACCAAAACTAAGGTGTGTTAAAAAATTGGGAGTAATCTGTCCATGAACACGCCCACCACCTCCCATAGCGAAAGCACAATAAAGGCATTAACTGTGAGCTACAGGAAGAAAACTTGATATGAGTAAATTTTTCATCAACATTTAAATGCATATAAAATATAGGCTTTAGCATTTGCAATACAAAATTTTTTGTTTTTGAAAGGTAGGTTTAGGGTATTTCATAGTCGTCCTAGACCGACTTTAGACTTTCTTTACTTGTTTTTATCTAAATTCTGTTGTAACGATAGCACTTATTCTAAGTACATATATATTTTAATCATACTAAACCTGCATTCGCCTCTTGTTCCTAGTGTTCTATAGAATGTAGAATTATTGTCTTAAACTATTGCTTAATTATTAAGTATTATATAATAAGAATAATAATAATTATTATTATTACTATAACAGAATTCCGTAAAATGTGAGTGCGGAACGCTTGATTTTTTTTTTTTAATTTCAAAGCCTATTTTTAGGAATTTTTTGTTTTTTATTTATTGAAACTTCAAAAACTTTTTATATTTTTTTTTTCATTTTGAAATTTTCAGTGTCACAAAAAATTTTTATATTTATTTCGTCGTACCTACTATAGTTTCCGTTTTTACTTTAAGGTATTTTATAAATATTTGGAACTAAAAATTTTTATTTGCACAATTTAAAATTGAATATGTAACCATCGCCGATTTCTAATTCAGCTTAAAGCAAATCAATATATCATATTTTTTCTTTATTAAAACAGGGCCCGTCATTTTTGACGGGAAAGAACTAGTAAATAAGTAATAATAATAAAAAACAAGTAAAGAAAGTCTTAAGTCGGTCTGGGCCGACTATGTAATACCCTAAACCCACTTTTCAAAAAAAAAATTTTTATTGTAAATGGGTGTGTCCGTGGGCGGATGAAGCATATATTTTATATGCATTTAAATGTTGATGAAAAATTCCTGTAGCTCAATTTTTATTCCTGTTTTATTCCTGTAGCTCACAGTTAATGCCTTTATTGTGTTTTCGCTATGAAAGGTTGGCGTGTTCATGGACGGATTACTTCCAATTTTTGAACACACCTTAGTTTTGGTATAAAATACATACATACCAAATTTAATTTCTCTATGACAAACATAACCTTATTTATTGAGTTTTAAACTTTTTGGGTTGTATGGGAGGTGGGCGTGTCCGTAGGCGGATGATGTCCATTTTTCAAAACTATCTTTGTCTTGTCATAAAAAACATACGTGCCAAATTTTAGCTCTGTAGGTTAAACAGAGGCTTATTTATTGCGTTTTCAATTTTTGGGTTGTATGGGAGGTGGGCGTGTCCGTGAGCGGATGACGTCCATTTTTCGAAAACATCTTTGTGTTTGTATAAAACACATACATATAAAATTTTATTGTTGTAGGCTAATTATGAGCTGAGTTATGCAGTTTTCAATTTTCGCGTTGTATGGGAGGTAGACGTGTCCGCGAGTGGATGATGTCCACTTTTCAAAACCGTCTTTGTTTTGTTACAAAAAACATATGTGGCAAATTTTAGCTCTTTAGGTTAAACAGAGGCTTATTTATTGCGTTTTCAATTTTTGGGTTGTATGGGAGATGGGCGTGTCCGTAAGCGGATGACTTTTTTTTTCGAAGACATCTTTGTGTTGATATAGAACACATACATACCCAATTTTATTGCTGTAGGCTAATTATGAGCTCAGTTATGCAGTTTTCAATTTTTGGGTTGTATGGGAGATGGGCGTGTCCGTAAGCGGATGACGTCCATTTTTCGAAGGCATCTTGGTGTTGATATAAAACACATACATGCCAAATTTTATTGTTGTAGGCTAATTATGAGCTGAGTTATGCAGTTTTCAATTTTTGCGTTGTATGGGAGGTAGGCGTGTCCGTGGGCGGATTTCAAAAATATTCCATAGTGCAGATCTTTGGGTCCATGTGACCATGTGTACCAAGTGTCATCCAATTCTCTCAACTCCTTCTTCTTATCCTGTGTATACGGACAACACACAGACGGACAGACGGACGGACGGACGGACAGACGGACGGACGGACGGACGGATGGACATGGATAGCTCGACTCACGTGGTGACGCTGATCAAGAATATATATACTTTTCTATACCGGACTCGCTTCGTTCTATGCGTTACAAACGTTTGCACAAAGTTAATATACCCTGACCTTTCAGGTTTAGGGTATAATAATCTAATATATAAAAATCTCGTGTCACGGTGTTAGTGTTTAAACTCCTCCGAAACGGCTGGACCGATTTTAATGAAATTTTTGTATACATTTGGTAGGTATGAGAATAGGTTTTAAAGTATTTTTCACCTTCCTACCTGCGAGGAGCGTGGCACTTTTTCAAAAACAAAAATTTTCGGTTATACTTTCGTCTATGAATCACACATCAACTAAATTTAGTACGAACTTATTTTTGAGGCGTGCCCTTTGATTGCCAAATATAAGCGATCCTTGGAAAGAGGGCATGGCACCGCCCATTTAATTCAATTTTTTCATATCGAATAGATTTGGAACTAAATTTCGTATAACAATGAACTCAGTATAAAATAACTGATTGGCTAGGTTGTTAAATTAAAAAAAAGGCATGGACATTGGACAACGGGGCGTAGCTCCGCCCATACAATTCAAATTTTCGATACAGAATAGCTATGCAAGTAAAAGTCACAGAACATTTTAACTGAGAATGGAGTTACTATTTTATGGTGTCCTACTACTGGAAAACTAGATGGAGCATTGTACAAGAGGTGTGGCTCCGCCCATAAAAGACACGTTTTTTAACTTTAATCGCTTTGGAAATGAAAGTCACTGATCAAAGAAACTCAGCTTGGAGTAACTATTTGATGATGTACACTACTCGGAAATACTCGAGCTATATTTAATAGCTTTGGAAATAATGGTCAAAGAATATTGAAACTCAAAGTGGAATTACTATTTATTGATGGCATTCTATTGGCAAACTGAAACAGGCATTGAGCAAGAACGGAAGCAACGCACCGGGTACCAGCTAGTAATAAAATAATAATTTCAATGATACTTACTAAGTTTCCTTTTGAGTTCAAGCGCATTCAGTTCCCAGTTCGACTTGCATTTCATCATGACGATCAACAAAGCTCAAGAACAATAAATGTTAGTCTATGATCTCAATCTAGAACTTCCATGCTACTGGAACAATTGTACGTGGGATATTCGCGTGTAAAAAACCGCCTGCATTGTTTGTTTACGTCTCAGACAACAAAACAAACAACGTTGTCTATCATACAGCACTGCATTGACAAATTGTATTTTGTATGTAATATAAAAAATTTTTAAGCAGCGCAAATATTTAAATATAACTCACTTATTTTTTATCACATGTAAAATATAATTTTTTTTTTATTGTTTAAAAAAACACTGCAAAATGAAGCGTGCCGGTAAGAGTTTCATATCGGCCTAGAGAACTTAAACGGGCCCTAAAGTAAGTAATGTTTTCGTTTAATGGCAGTGGTTACTTATTTGTATATGATATTTAAAAAATCATTTACGCTTAAAATTATGTATACAAAGTTTAATAGGCCAGTAACTTCAATTAGTAACACATTCCATGCTTACATACCACGACTGTTTTTGAAAACGTCATAAAAACTTTGCTACCTAACGAACATTTAATGCGTTAGCTTTAATGTAAACATAATTAAAACGTTATTGCCGTGGACAGCCGGATATATACTGGCGCCTCTTCCCACAAGCACACACTTCTTCAAAAACATGCAACTGATTAGAACTTTTGCTCAACTAGTAGCTGCTTGGTCAGTGCAATATTATTGCATTTATTTGCAACTAACGACTGAGTCACATTTAATTCTAGTTGATGCATAAAAACTGTCCATTTCAAGCCTCCGCCTTCCCGCCTATTGTGGACAACTCAAGGCGCGTCAGTGATTCCCATGAAATATGCAAGTGCGAGCTGTTCGCGCGCCCTGCGTAATTAACGTTGCGCATGCGCAGGCAGCACTTTAAGCATCTGCAATTCGCGTGTCTGTTTCTGTTCGATCAGTTTGTGTTGTTTGTTGCTGTTAGGTTAACAAACTTTAATGTTTGCAGTTAATTTGTCATATTGCCAACAATATACATATATGCACAGATAGATAGAAAGATAGATAGATGGCGGGCATTCATTAATTGTTGTTTTTTTTGTTTTTTATGCGCAATTAAGACGCGTTCTATGATTGCAGTTGTGGTTGTAATGTTTGTATAGCAGCTCATCATAGTCGTTAAGGCTTGTTGTTTGCGGTTCGTGTGGATCGCGTCTCGTTGAAGTAAATTTTTAATAAAGTTGTTTTAATTTATTTTCATTACTTTTATAATAAAATACAATATTGCAAAAAATATTTTCTTGTATGTTTTTTTAAGTGAAACTAACCTTAAAATTTTAACTATTGTTAATAGCGACATAAAAGAGACCTAATCAAGTGTTTGTATGCCAGGAGTAAACAAACAAGCTGAAAATGAATTTTGAATACAAATATAGAAAGCTAATAGCCCACTTAATGTTGTGTTACATAGTAAACACTTATGTTGTATAGTATTTTGAATACCATATGAAAATGTCTAATGGGTGAGCTGCATAGTGTCCGATTTTGATGAAAAAAAAATTAAGAATGACTTGGGTTTTTCATTATAAAAACAATAATAAAAACCGTAGTCATATATTTTTTTTAGTTTTCTAACTTTGGATCCCCTTAAGTAGGCTAAAATTTAACAAGTAAACAAAGTCTAAAGTCGGTCTAGGCCGACTATGAAATACCCTTAGCCAACTTTTTCAAAATACAATAACAGTATTGAAAAAGGGAGGTGTCCATAACACTTTCGCTATGGGAGGTGGGCGTGTTCATGGACGGATTACTCCTTATTTTTGAACACACCTTAGTTTTGGTATTAAATACATACATTCCAAATTTGATCTCTCTCTATGATAAACATAACCTTATTTATTGTGTTTTCAATTTTTGGGCGTGTCCGTGAGCGGATGACACCTTTTTCGAAGACATCTTTGCAATGATACAAAACACATACATATCAAATTTTATTGTTGTAGGCTAATTATGAGCTGCATTATGCAGTTTTAAATTTTTGCATTGTGTGGGAGGTAGGCGTGTCCGTGGGCGGATTCCAAAAATATTCACTAGTACCAATTTCATGCAATTATCTCAACTCCTTCTTATCCTGTGTATACGGACAACACACAGACGGACGGACGGACGGACGGACATAAATATCTCGACTCACGAGGTGACTTTGATCAAGAATATATATACTTTTCTATACCGGACTCGCTTCGTTCTATGCGTTACAAACGTTTGCACAAAGTTAATATACCCTGACCTTTCAGGTTTAGGATATAAAAAGTAATATATTTTTATACCCCACGCGTACTGTGTAAGAGGTATATTAATTTTGTCACGACGTGTGTAACGCCCTTAACGAGGCGTGGTAGGTATAGAAAAGTATATTTATTCTTGCTCAGCATCACCATCTGAGTTGATTAAGCCATGTCCGTCTGTCTGTTCGTCTCTCCGTCTGTCAGTGGACAAGATTACGGCCATAGTTTTGAAGCTATCGTGCTGAAATTCGATTTGTAAGCTTTTTCTAAAAAACTTAAATCAAGTTCGAGAATGGGCTAAATAAAATGAATTCCACGCGTACCTTCCATACAATCCCAATAATGAAAATTTCTTAAAGAAGCAAATATTTGGGCTACAAAACTGAAATTTGTATGTTCTATGTCAAATTTGTATGTTCTATGTGTTACAAAAATGGTTATCATCCACCCACTAACACGCCCACCTCCCATACAACCCTAATACTGAAAACTATATATAGAGGCTTGTGGTGCAGCTAAAAAAAGTAAAATTAGATATTTATTCATTTTATACAAAAATTAAGACGCGAGAGAAAAATGGGCGTCATCCACCCACGAACACGCCCAGTTTCCATTCAACCACAAAATTGAAAACTGTAGAAATAGGCTGCTGTCGAAGCTTCAAAAATAAATTTAGATATGCATAAATTTAATATAAAAACTAAGACGTGTTAAAAAATGAGCACACTCCACCAACGAACACGCCCACCTCCCATACAATCCTAATATTGAAAACTATATATAGAGGCTTGTGTCGAAGCTACAAAAGTAGAATTAAATATTTATTCATTTTATATCAAAATTAAGACGAGATAGAAAAATGGGCGTCATCCATTCACGAACACGCCCTACTCCCATACAACCTCAAAAATGAAAACTTTATAAAAAGCAGAGACCCAAAATAACAGTTATAAATGTTTTTTAGGTCGAAAAAGTTGTCGATATTTTGAAAAATATTTTATACGTTGAGAAATAAATTTTTACGTTATTTCTAATATATAAAAATGTCGCGACACGGTGTTTGTAGTCGAAATTTTTTTATATATTTGGTAGGTATGAGAATAGGTCGTAAAGTTTGTTTTCACCCTCCTACCCGCTAGAGGCGTTGCATTTTTTAAGTACGCAAATTTTCGGTAAACACAAGTTTTGACCTATAACTGACCTGGAACTAACTATTGAGTCGTGCCCTTCGACTGATAAATTTGAGCAACTTTTGGAAAAGGGGCATGGCACCGCCCTTATTGCCACTTTCCTATAAAAATCTTCAATTTGCATCGTTTTTAGTTGCTTGTTTTTTTAATTTTTTTTTTTTTTGTTTTTTCTTAAAATGAGTAGTTGGTTCTTCGTGTGATAAAGTTTTATACAAAATATGAATTTTTTACTTCTATTGTTATGAAAAATCAGAAGAAGAAGTAAAGCAACTGCAATTATACTACTGTTCGCCTAAACAAAAATTGTATTCTATTCAAGAGTCTAGTCCAAGTGCACTTGTACTTCTCTTTCTCTAACAAACAATTTAAATACGTTTATAGAAAATTGTGAAATCCGCGGTTACTCATACTTATGTAACTAATTTTTTCCGAAAAATCACTTGTACTGCTGTTGCCTTAAAAAACGATATAAGAATACAGTAAAAATATTTTTTTTCATTCATAACTCTTATTTCAGAGAAAAAAATTTTTTTTTTATATAATAGTTATTTTTGATAGATATGTTTTTTCTTACAATATAACTGTTATGCTCCAATTTTTAAAGGTATTTCTTATAACACTTATGACTCTGATAAAAAGGCTTCTCTTAAAGCTACAGAAAACAAAAAAAAAACCTTTGTATTTTATATCAAAACTAAATTGTACAAAAAAATTGGGCGTCATTCGCCTACGAACACACCCACCCATAACAGTGAAAACTCTATAAATAGGCTAATATTTAAGCTACAGACCTGAAATTGAATATTTTTGTTTATTATATCAAAATTGAGGTGTGCTAGAAAAATTGGCATCAACCACTCAAGAACACGCCTACCTTCCATACAACCCCTAATTAAATACTTTATAAAGAGGCTTGTCCTTACTTTGCAGGAAAACAATTTGATATGAACATATTTTAGACGTCATCAAAATAGTGCAATTTGTTTAAATCTCATATAAGAAGAGCTGCAATTTAAGATTTTGTACCCTTACGAATCGGCAATTATCGAATTATTTAAACCTTTTCGTATAGACGCTACTAAATGGCCTGATAAACGTGGAAACTGGATAATATCTTGTTATAATCCAGGGGTAGTTGGCGAACATTTACTTGTTCCATTGATACTGATATCTGCGCTTCATTATAAAAATATCTTGATGGAACCTTTCATCGTGCTCATTGCTTAATCCTTCACAGTTTTCAGGGGGATAAAAAAATGAAGACTGGAATGTGGGATAATACATACATTTCAGAAACATTGAATGGCTGTACTTTTCTACTTTCTTTTCACCAACTTTTGAAAAAAATCGTATTTTCTATTGCCTAGAAATTTTCTTATCACCCCTTTAATGCTTCCTAGAATACTTTAACCCTCTTAAATTTTATCTAAATCAACGTCCTTACAATTTTTGTGGAATTTGGAGGCTCATAAAAATTCTCTATTTTACTTTTGCTTAACTCATTATTCGGACATGTTTCGTCTGAAAACAGTTTTTTCTCTGCTTAAAGACACACTATGTCTTCTGATTCCAGTTTTTTCAAGATATTGGTCTTTGTTTTTTTAAAAAATTACTATATTGAATTAGGTATTGAAGTAGACAACAAGGTTTCAATAACATTGGGAGGTCTCAGGCTTGAAGACCTACCAAGCTCACCTTAAGAAGTCATTTCAAATAGGTCACAGAATGATGGTTGGTTACTGAAATCATTTAACAAAGCAAGCTTTCAAAATTTTATAGTTGGTTGAATACATTTGTTATTCTATATAAAATTTTGTACTTTTCAATTGTATTCGAGAGCCCTAAAAACTCTTCAAAATGTTGTGATAGAATTTATTTTATGGTCTAATACTGTATTCATATTCTATTCGAACCACATCAATAAAATTGAGCTCTTTTGCGCAACATCCGGTTGAATCACTACTACCCACTACATTATCATTCATAAAAACGCATATTTAAAAGTTATTAAAAGCAGGGTTTAAATTGCTGTAGTCAAATTAGTAAGAGCATCAAAATATTGCTGTTGCTGTGCTCTCGCATTTGCAAATTTTTAAAGTTTCTCTTTTGCATTTGCTGCATGCTATGAAAAAACGAGCAGTTACAGCGGCAGCCAGCGATCGCATTTTACAGCCGTTTCTCATTTGCTGCTTTATTTCTTTTACATTCACGAAGCAACAGCAGCACCGAACGAAATAATTTTGTAGCCGTCTCGTCGCTGCTGCTGTCTCTTTATAGCATTATCAAGCATTGGCAGCAGCAATAGTAAGAAATGTTTGCATGCGGTGCTGCTATGCTATTTTCAGCATTTGACTGCTGCTGTTTGCAGTTGCTGCTGCTTTCTGTTTGCGGTATTTCTGCGCTATATACAGCAATCAGTAGCTGCTGCTTGTGGTCGCTGCTGCGTTTGTTTGTTTTTTAATCAGAAGCGGCAGTGAGTGTTCAGATTTTGAAGTCTTTATGCGTCATTTAAGCTCGTGTTATTTTAAAGGATACCGTTCTCGTTAATTAATTAATTAATTGATTAAAATATTAATTGCAATTGATTTAATTGCAATTAATATCAATTGTAATTAATGGCAATTGATTTCATTGCAATTAATATCAATTGCATTCAATCATTAATTGTACACTGCAATTAATTTATTAAGACTCTCAAGTCAAAATGAACTGAGTGTAGATGTTACAAACGTTTACACAAAGTTAACATATCCTAACCTTACAGGTTAGGGTGTAACAAACAAACATACAAAAGTATAACAAACAAAAGCAGCAGCCGGTTTGAAACCGGTTTTCTTAGGCAAAGGAAGTGAAGCAAGCAGCGGATACAAGCGAAGTCGTCATATTTATGCATACAGTTCGCAAAATTTACCACACTAATGCAATCAAACACAGCTCATCGGGTGGACAAATTAATTGCTATTTTTAATTGTTTGTACCTTTAATTTAAAAAAGTTAATTGCCAACGATTTAATTGTATTTTGCACTTACTTCAGGTTAGTCTTAATAAATTAATTGCAGTGTACAATTAATGATTGAATGCAATTGATATTAATTGCAATTTAATCAATTGCAATTAATTGCAATTGATGTTAATTGCAATTAAATCAATTGCAATTAATATTTTAATCAATTAATTAACGAGAACGGTATCCTTTAAAATAACACGAGCTTAACAAATGACGCATAAAGACTTCAAAATCCGAACACTCACTGCCGCTTCTGATTAAAAAACAAACAAACGCAGCAGCGACCACAAGCAGCAGCTACTGATTGCTGTATATAGCGCAGAAATACCGCAAACAGAAAGCAGCAGCAACTGCAAACAGCAGCAGTCAAATGCTGAAAATAGCATAGCAGCACCGCATGCAAACATTTCTTACTATTGCTGCTGCCAATGCTTGATAATGCCATAAACAAACAGCAGCAGCGAGGAAACGGCTGCAAAGTTATTTTGTTCGATGCTGCTGTTGCTTCGTGAATGTAACAGAAATAAAGCAGCAAAGGAGAAACGGCTGTAAAATGCGATCGCTGGCTGCCGCTGTGACTGTTTGTTTTTTCATAGTCTGAAGCAAATGAAAAATAGAGACTACGAAAATTTTGCTGCATTTTTAATCCCTGATTAAAAGTCATTCAATAACTATTCAAATAAACTTTGCTCTACAAAACTAATGTTAACGCTTAAATTATTTCGAACATTTACTAAGAAATCTCAAAGTAAGCGATAATCCGGGCATTAATGTAAGCTTTAAAAGGATTAACCATACAAAGAAATGCACACACACATGCTTGCCCAACGAATTGCATACAATATAATTGTTATACTCAACACTAATGCGACTTTATTGCTTCACAAAGATTTATCGAACAGCTACGCATGCGCACACCTTAAAACTGCATCTAAAGTTATCCAAAGATTGCCGCTGCAGTAAGAAAAAAAAAATCTATGACACTTAAAATGTCAAACAAATTGACAATCAAATGAATTGACAACCGCAACAGATTAATCGATTGGGGTAAAAAAGGTGTTTTCATTTAGGTTTAGTTTTTTTTTTCTTTTTCTTCAAACTTATTTATTTTGTAGTAAACTAGATAGAAACCCAAGTAGACAACAACAAAAAAAGCTCTAGATTGGACCACCTGCTTGAATATTAAATTTGTTTATCTTGTGGAAAAGCTTTCAAAAGTTGTTAGAAAACACCGTGGGCCACACACAGGCATGTGAAGGGACGCAAACAAATATCAACAACAGCAACAACAACAAAAGCAATAACCACTGCAACATGACAAATCAAATATCGAGTTAAGCCTATTTAGGCAACGCTTAACCTATTTAGGTACGCGTTCAAATACTTTATTGAATTGATTTTATTGGCACACAAATCAAAGTGGTGCATGTTAGAAGGTTTGATGTTTCCAAACTTGATGTTGCTGTTGCAGTTGTTGTTGCTGTTGTTACTGTTGTTGTTACTGTTAATGAGACCCTCAATGAATTGGTTGGCTATCATTAAAAACTATCAACAACTCAGAGATCTACACCATTAACATCATCATCATTACCAGCAGCATCATTATCATTATTATAGGCCATTCGAGTACGCTTTACTCAGTATTGTTTGTTGCATTTGCATTTTATGTCAATTTTTCGTGTTTAACTGTTCACCGCCTCGATATCGAATGCTTTTCATTTCATTGATGATGGCTTTTAATTAAAACAAATTAGGTTAATAGTTTAGTTGATGGTTTTCCAGCGATAGCAGTCAGCATCATCGTTAATCATGAAAATAAAAGTTGCTATCTTATTGATTAATAGAAAAAAAAAAATTGTTGTTTTTATTTTGAACTGAAAGAATGTCGTTTTCCATATAAAACAAAAGTGAAAAGTGTGAAAGACATTAATTGGCAACGAATCGGGTGAGTGTTTTTATAAGTATACCTCCAAGTGTTTGTTTAACGTATTTCACTTTTATGTGAAGGTGCGTTTATGAAACACGCATGAGGTAATTAATTAATTTTATAAGAGTTATATTTTATTCGTAGAAGTTCTGATAGTGGTACGAGTAGGCTGGCTGGCAATAGGATACTTTAATGACAAGAAATAGATTGGAAACTTATTTTAATTGTTTATTGGAGTATCGATTGATTTTGATTTTGAGTGTTTTCAAGCAATATCAACAAAATTAAAAGCAAAAATAAAAAGCAAACTTACATGTTTTTTTATGTTTTGAGATTATTTATTGCATTCATTTAACTACTCAATATAACTACTATTTTTAATTTTAAGTCAATTTCTAATTCTTTTAGTATTTAGTATTTAGTATTTAGTATTTAGTATTTAGTATTTAGTATTTAGTATTTAGTATTTAGTATTTAGTATTTAGTATTTAGTATTTAGTATTTAGTATTTAGTATTTAGTATTTAGTATTTAGTATTTAGTATTTAGTATTTAGTATTTAGTATTTAGTATTTAGTATTTAGTATTTAGTATTTAGTATTTAGTATTTAGTATTTAGTATTTAGTATTTAGTATTTAGTATTTAGTATTTAGTATTTAGTATTTAGTATTTAGTATTTAGTATTTAGTCGAACCATGGCTTATTTCACCGAACCATGACTTCGACCTTACCACACGGATGGGTTATGGATGAGGTGTCAGGTCCAGCGTTCCTAATCGATCTATCCCAACGAGTCTGCTACAATGTCATACTTATCTTGCGAGTCAGTTTTTTACGAGAGGTGGCGCTCTCGCTATTAGCTTCTTGTAGCACTTAACTTTAATCACTGCGGCCCAGACTCTCGATGCGTACATCAAAATCGAAGGCATTACGTTAAGAAAGTGTTCTGCGAGCCTGTTTTGGTCCTCGTGTGTTGGGCAACATTCTTGCTAGAGCCAGGTGTTATTTAAAACAGAGTCGAAAGTTAATCAGCACTTATACCTGCGATGAGCACCGCCTCCGTCTTGTGTTCAGCTAAACTAAGCCCGACTTAATTTAACCAGTCGTAGATAGTGCTAATAAGAAGACTTCAAAGGGTCTCTTCTTCTTCTTAATTTTTAGCTGTTACTACAACCGCTAAATCATCCGCAAATCTGACGATCCTGACACCTGTAGGAACCATAAACCTTAGCACACCATCATACATGACATTCTAAAGAATGTGCTCTGGTACCTTTCGCGAGGTAGTAACTTTCGCGAGGTAGCTTGGTTCTCTGAACTCCCTAAGAGCTTTCAAAATTTTGCTTCAGTTAGCTGTGTTGAAGTGTAAAAGTCAATTTTGTTTTGCATCTCCTTCCATCGAGTGCCCGCAATAGATTCCTGAGCAGTAATAGTGAAATGGTTTATGGCATCTGTCGTTGAGTGCAGTTTCTAAAACCCAAACTGGCGATTAGATAGCCCTCCCGCTATTTGGATCGCCTCTTCAATTCGGTTGCACAACATTCACTGAAAGATTTTCCTTACTGTGTCAAGCAGACTTGTAGCTTGAGGGATCTACCGTTTAGACACAGCCTTTTGGAATGAGCTCTGGGTCTTCCACATAGCTGGAAATATACCCTCCTTTAGTCTAGCGAATCTGTTTTAAAAGAAGATCTGTTTTCGCTACTATTCCTTAGGCTACGATTTTGTCTACCTAGCGTATTTGTAATGGCATGGTGGTCACTGTGCGTTTAGATATCTAGTACCATCCACTTAATTTGTATACCGACTTCGCTTCTAGCGAATATCAGGTGTATAAAGGAGCTACTGATTACACTGCTGCGTGCTGGTTTCCGGTGTTGAGCTGCACTACGTCTACTCATGCGAATGCATCGAGAAGAAGTAAACCTCTTTGGATCGTACTATAACTAGCCTTATTCTACAGCCCAAGCTTTAAAGTCTTCTCATACAAAAACTGAATAATCACTCGTGCGTCTTCAACTATAGCATCTATGTCCCTTTTCTATGTACAAACTTAGAGCTTGTATTCCGATAAGCCGTTATAACTTCCCGCGAGTGGGAGGAGTCTTTTTTTGGATTGCGTGCTCTATCATATTTCCTATGCTGTTTAGGTGCTTAGGGCGGATAAATGATGGTTCACCTGTTGGTTTGTCCAGTTTAAAAATATTTTGGGTTTGTATATTCCATCTGGTACGGAAAACTCCTTCATTCCAGCATGACTGAAGCATGTTGACAAAAGGGTTCGGGTTGCATCTGATCGCCAATTTTAATGCTTTATTTGGGATTCTATTCGAACCAGGTGCTTTGTTGTCTGCTATATTCTTTAGATATTCGGTGACTTCTTCCGTTGTGATTCGATCCTGTTGTTGCTTTGGTTGCCTGATAACAAGTTGGTGCTTGGAAAACATTGTAGATACTTTTATCAATAACAGTTGCTGGCATGTTACTTTTAGGAGCTTTATATCTTTTTGTTTTAACCATTTCGATGCGTTGCTAATGGCGTCATACCAAAACTGTTTAAAGCACTCTTTCTTGCTTATCCTTATTTCATTGCAGAAGCGTTTTCTAATAATTTTGTACTACAGTTTAATATCCTCGTAGTTGTGTGCACCGAGTCACCTCTGAATTTTTCTTCTTGTACTTAAATATTTTGATCTCAAATCCTAAATTTTGTCTTGCCACCAATAAACCGAGTTTCTTTTTTATACCCTAAACCTGAAAGGTGAGGGTATATTAACTTTGTGCAAACGTTGTAACGCATAGAACGAAGCGAGTGCGGTATAGAAAAGTATATATGTATATTCTTGATGAGCGTCACCTCGTCGAGCTATTCATGTCCGTCCGTCCGTCTGTGTATTGTCCGTAAACACAGGATAAGAAGAAGGAGTTGAAATAATTCGATAAAACTTGGTACACATGATCATAATACAATAATATTTGGTGGGTATGTATTTTATATCGACACAAAGATGTCTTCGAAAAATGGGTGTCACGGACACGCCCACCTCCCATACAACCCAAACATTGAAAACGGAATAAATAAGCCTCTGTTTAACCTTCAGAGATAAAATTTGGTAGTTATGTTTTTTATGACAAACCAAATATGGTTTTGAAAAATAAACGTCATCCGCCCACGGACACGCCTACCTTCCATACAACCCAAAAAGTTTAAAACTCAATAATTAAGGTTATGTTTGTCATAGAGAGATGAAATTTGGTATGTATGTATCTTATACCAAAACTTAGGTGTGTTCAAATATTGTGAGTAATCCGTCCATGAACACGCCCACCTTTCATAGCGAAAGCACAATAAAGGCATTTACTGTGAGCTACAGGAATAAAACAGGAATAAAACTTGAGCTACAGGAATTTTTCATCAACATTTAAATGCATATAAAATATAGGCTTCATCCGCCCACGGACACACCCATTTTCAATACTATTTTTTTTTTTTGAAAAGTAGGTTTAGGGTATTTCATAGTCGGCCTAGACCGACTTTAGACTTTCTTTACTTGTTTTTACTTATGCCTATTTCATTGCGGAAAGGAGCTTTAAGAATATGGTACTACAGTTCAAGATCCTCGTAGTTGTGTGCACCGATTCACAGCTGACTTTTTCTTCTTGTACTTGAACATTTTGATCTCAAATCCTAAATTTTGTGTTTCCACCAATAAACCGAGTTTCTTTTTTTTTGTTTGTTTTTCTTCTGAACAAAGATGCATCCATCATACGCTTGAATCAAGAGCTTCGTGACATTATTGACCTCTTCTTCTATCAATGCTGTTGGGTCTTTAGTATTGACAAAAAATTTATGAAATACATCTTCGTCGAATTTTTTTGAATTCCAGCCTTTACTGGTTATGTTTCTTGCATTCGGCTAAGGCTTGGATTAAATCTCTATAACACTGTGCGACAATTTAAGGCCCAATTGGAATAACCTCAAATATCGCAATGGTTTATAATAGTGCATGGTCTATATGTTATGCCCTCATACTCAGTTTTATCGGATTAGGCAAATAAGAGAGAAATTTCAGGTCAAATTTCACCTTTAAGTCACAAATTTTTTCTTATAACTCTTAAATTAAATTCAAATCCTGTGTAGTAACTGTCTCTTAGTATTTGCAATGGATGGTTCTTAACATTTTGAGACCATCTTTTGCTCAAAAGGTTACGTAAGGGGGTTAATTATTTCTTCGAAAACAGGGCTTTTTTTAAAAAAAACAAAATTTTCAATAGTTCAGTTACTTTGTATTTGTCTTCAAAAACAATCAGATTTTGCTGAATTTTTGCATACACCTTAACTAAAATACAATAAACCACTTCTGAAAAGATCACAACAATTACATGTGCGCATCCAAAGATATTCGAATTCAAATATTACCAAAGATGGTAACTTCGTTAATGTAATCCCTAGAGTAAAATCATTAAGATGAAAATTATAGACCCAACAATTTTCTTCAAATCTGTTCTTAACATCTTTACCGAAAGAGTTACCGTTTTAAAGATATGAGCGTAAATATGTAATTTCAACATATGTGAAAAATTAAAACGGTTAAAATAAAAATTATTTTTATTTCTATTTCTTCCCAAGATAAACATTTTTCATACATGTTGTAATTACATATTTACGCGTATATCTTTAAAACGGTAACTCTTTCGGTAAAGATGTTAAGAACAGTTTTGAAGAAAATTGTTGGGTCTATAATTTTCATCTGAATGATTTTACTCTAGGGATTTCATTAACGGAGTTACCATCTTTGGTAATCTTTGAATCCGAATATCTTTGGATGCGCACATGTAACTGTTGTGATCTTTTCAGAGGTGGATTACTTTATTTTACTTTAGGTGTATGCAAAAATTCAGCAAAATCTGATTGTTTTTGAAGACAAATACAAAGTAACTGAACTATTGAAAAAATTTTTTTGTTTTAAATAAGCCCTGTTTTCAAAGAAAAAATTAACCCTCTTACGTAACCTTTTGAACAAAAAATGGTCTCAAAATGTTAAGAACCATCCATTGCAAATACTAAGAGACAGTTACTACACAGGATTTGAATTTAATTTAAGAGTTATAAGAAAAAATTTGTGACTTAAAGGTGAAATCTAACCTTGAATTTCTCTCTTATTTGACCTAATCCGATAAAACTGAGTACGAGGGCATAATATATAGACCATGCACTACTAGAAACCATTGAGATACTGGAAGTTATTTTTTCGTGTCGCACTGTGTAATTAATGTCTGAAGATCGCTATGAGTGTATTCGTCACTGACATGCCAGCTCAAGCCTTTCACTAGTGTGATGCTTGCGAAGGTTATATCGATGATCTATTTTCTCCAGTTAGTTCAAAAGGTGCTTATTCTTCCTTAAGAGGGTCACTTCTAAATACTTTCCCTGGAGCGAGCTGGTTCTGCTGTTTGTGTACCTACTTCTCCATTCTGTAGCTCAGACATTGAAATCTTCGTCAATAATTGAAAAGTGCTGCTCTCTTGCTAGCGTTGCTATTTTGTCCATCATCATTTTGAATTCCAATTAGCTTTAGCTAGGAGGCGCCCACACGCCTTAACTAGAGCCCACACGAATCCATCTTCCAGATGTGTCATTATTCTTTGCAGGCGGTGATTCCCGCATGCCCATATGCCTGCTCCTTCAGTTTTATCAGAAGCCCATATACATGGTTCAAGAATTTATAGTGCTCTGAGAAAATCGCCACGTCTGCTTTCATTTCTTGGATCATTTCTTGAAGGAGATCCTTAACAGCCGTTCAGTCATTTAGAAGACACCTACTGTCTCCTGCGATGTGATTTCTTCATCTTTTCCTTTTCGCAGATAATACACCTTGCTTCTCTATTGCAATTTTTGCTATATGTTCTCCGCATCTCTTACAGAGTTTAGATCTCTATCAGATCAGTTTTTGCAATCTTTTGAAAAATGTCATAACTCCCAGCATTTTTTTGGTTTAGTCAGCTCTCTAAGTCGGCATACGACCCACCCGATTTTAACTTTAACTATTTTAAGGACTTTGCTTGACTTTGTTTCAGCCAGTAGAGTTTATATCGTGTCTGAGTATCGCCATACGTCTTCCTCAAAATGTTAACTGTAGGTTGCTGCGTTGTCTGCAATTTACATTCTTTAATCAGAGCCAGACAGATCGCTTCTTTTGTTATGACCTCATTTTAGTCCTTACCGATGTGATTGGGCCTAGATTTCGTTACCCTTTTTATAACGCTGGTTTCCTTAGATGGTTTTGACTTCTTAAGTTTAACCGTGATCCATTTTTCTGAAGAAATTTTTGCTATCACATTGTTTTCGCTTTCAAATGCATAGCTTTCAACCACGCCAGCGCTCAAAGTAACTTGAGCGTAAACTTGTGTCAGTGTCAGTGTTAGAATCAATATAAGCATGTCAAGTTTTATTGACTTTAAAAAAAAAAGTATCTCTCATCTTTTCAAATTTCTTATGAAGTCTTTATCCAGAGTCATCTCATTTAAATTACACAAAAGTGCTGATGTTCATTTCAACTCGCAACTTAATCAAAATTTCTTGTGGTAAATTTTAAAAGACATCCCTATTCTACTCTCCAATTCTTCTTTTAAAAGTAATCCTTTTCTCACAAAATCGTCTTAAAAAATAACTCATTTCATTCATATCGAAAAACAAAATAAAGTTTCACTTACTTTAATATGATTCATTCTGGGCACCCCCCACAAAGTGCAGTTCTTGTCAGCATTCGTAAAGTTGGCACCAAGAAGTGTCTCATAAATTAATTAATTTCACTGAGTGCTGACAAAGCAACACATTTAAACATATCAACAAACACACCAAGCAACAAATTAATAATTGCACCCTGTGGATTTATGAAACCGCTACGAGTATCTTAGTGTCGTACACCGAGGTCATAATTTCTACGCCTCCCAATTAAACACCAAAACGGAATAAAAATATCATAAAAAAAAACACTTAGAAAGAATAAAATACTTAAGTAACAAGAAAACGCAAGAAAATGGAAAATCGATGCATTTTGTCAGCTCAATTATTTGGACGGAGTGTGACCCATGTTACGGCTGTATTGCACGCTGACGCGCAGTCAACTAACGCACAATTAAGTTAACCGCGGGAATTCTTAATGTTTGGCTGTTTGTTGTTGTTGTGTGCTGTTGCTAGTTTAGTACTGGTTTTGGCTATATTGGGCTTGGGTTCTGCTGGTGGAGCGCACTGTTCAGAGATTATTGAAACAAATGCAGCTGCAAATTGTCAACCATTCACAGAGGGCTCCATTTTTAATGACAAAAAAAAAAAAAAAAATAGAAGATATTGTAATGAAATTTCTTTTGTTCATAAAAATCGCATAAATTTCAATTACATAATCGGATAATCGATGGGGATATTTAATTTGCCGTCACAGCAGAGATCAGGATGTGTTTGCGAACTATCGGACGAAAGTTGATGAAATAATATATTAAAGGCAAGATTAAATGCGAGAAGTAAGTTTGTAAAGGGTCTTTCCACAAAAAAGATGAATTTTAAATACAATGTTACTGTTACAAAATTGACAGTAACATTGTATTTAAAAAGTAAAAATAAGAAGATTTATAGATATGTATATAAGAGTGTATTGAAAATCTGACCTTAAACTTCGATATCAAAATTAAATAGTATATAAAAAATCAACCATTCAACTCGTGTGACGTCAAAATTGGTTTAAACAAAAATAAAAGGATTCCAATAAAAAGTTTTTTTACATACCACTTAATTTTAAAACTGGACAATGGAGGTCAAGGCGTTTGTAGCTCCGAAAAACCAAAAGAAATAATAAAACAATGCTCAACAACGAAAGCGAAATTGGCATAGATTACGGACTGATGGCGTTACTGGGCCATATTTTTTCGAAAATTACGGTGGAGAAATAAAAGTCATGTCCAACAGCAATAACCTTCATATAACTTCCCGCAAGTAGTACTACAGCCAAGTCAAAGTAAAATTGACGGAAACGCTAACCTGTCTGGCGCACATAATTAGCTCTAAAAGTGCATCCTGTTTCCTAAAGTGCGAACGATTCAATTAATATTAACGCTCTTTATTATTATTATTATTATTTTAACTTAACACTCAGCGAGTTTAAACAAAGCAATGCTGGGAATCTATTTGCAGCATAACGCCAGACTTCCTCTGCCCAAGAAAGAGATGTGTTGAATGCCACACACCAGTCGTAAGTCATTGACTCAACTTACTACAAGGAAGAATTGCAGTTTTTTTTCCCACTTCTTCTTAACGGAGGACACCTTAATTTCAAGTGCCCCTGAAACTCAAATGAGTGTTGCATTAATTAGCCTAGAACATAACTTTGTGCCACACCATGTGGCGATATTGTGGGCACTACTTCACATAGCTTATCACGTGCATTTATTTATTATTGCTTATATTGGAAGGTCTATCTGTCTGTCGTTCTACCTTCACGTTGTTGACTACCCATGGCTATCACAACACCATCTAAAATTGATTGCTTCTGGTTGGTGTGAAGATTGCAGGCACAAGTTGACCGACCAGAACAAGAGTACAAACAGCGCTCAGTCACTAGCAGCTAGTTGCTGTTGACTGCTGGGCTAAGTTATCATTTTTGCACGCATTCAACTACTTTGCGACAGACAATAAATCAAAATCATTCACGCTGCAGAATTTCAATATATGCATGCTCATATGTAGCTCATATGTATAACCTTCAGCGAGCTGGTAATACATCCATCCACCTTCTTCTGCTATCGCCAACTCATGCGCAGGTGGCTGCAAACACGAAAAAAAGGGTTTGGTCCCAAGGCGACTTTAATTAGTTGTTGTCTATGTTTGCGCTCAGGTTTTGATATTTGGTATGCGGTCTAGAGGTTTTATGAATAATCAATACGTTTTGAACGGCAGGAATGCAAAATCACAAAACATCAATTACAAGGCGGCTAAGGCCAGACAGCCTGTATATGAATAGATAATAGATATTTTGCGGCACAAATATTTTAAAATAGAGTTGAACTCAAAAATAGCTCACACATGGCTTTTAGCTATACACCAATACCTCACTTTGCGTCGTGGTTACGTTCCAAAAAAAAGGACGCAAATTGAAACGACGCAAAGTGAATGACGATTTTCTATAGCAAACCATGTAAAGATCGAAGATAGGTTCCAGGGTTACGAAAATACTACTTTTTGAAAAGAAAATTAAATAAAGTAAACATTTAAAAAACAAAAATACCCAGCAAACATTATGACTCTTAAAAGACTCTTTCAAAACTCATATATATGAGGGTTTATCATCATAATGCGCTCAAAAAAAGACTCTTTTATGAGTACAGTTTCGTATGTTGTGGGCTTCAAAATATTATTCATAAAAATGATTTTTTTAAGAGTCTTTTTGGACTCATAGTAATGACGGTTTTAAGACTCATATTTGATACTCTCTTAAGACTCATATTACGTACTCTTTTAAGATTCATATTTAGTACTCTTTTAATACACATATTTAATACTCTTTTAAGACTCATATAAGAAGTCTTTTTGGAACGTACATTTGTTGTAGTTCAATTTTAATGCATGTTTATCGCCATAAACAAACAATGGTCCGAAAAGCGACGCCTGGATAGCATGTGCTCATAACGGACAGTTACAAAGTTTTATTAAAATAAAAAAAAAAATACGCTCTTTCAAGTTCTTATTTATTTATTAGATATGGTTTTTTTGCAATAATTCGATTCTATCTTCTCATGAAACACTCGTTTATAAGACTCTTTATGATTATGCATATATCAATCAATATATGATACTTTTATGAGTCTTTTTTATGAACAATCGTATCACCGTCTTATTTAGGACTCTTTAATGAGTCTCTTTTATGCGTACTCATAAATCAGATACAATAATGACTCTTGTATGAGTCTTATTTTCGAGTAATCATTTAACAATCATATTAAAGACTCTTTCATGAGTAAATTTAATGAGTCATCATAAAACACGCATATAAAACACTCTTTTTAAAGTCTTTTTTTGGAGAGCCTCTTCAAATGTTTGTAGGGTAACATAAAATTTTATTACATACATACAAAAAACAAGAAAAAAAAATTAAATTTAAACAAAATAAAATATTCAATTTATTTATAAAAACAAAATAAAAATGAATCACTGTCAGATGAGTCCATAGTGGCTGTGGTCGTAAGTCGGCTTTCTTAAAAACAAAATTGGTTCAATGTTTGCTGAACAGCTTTTTTTCGACGTAAAAGAAATTTCCTTGTAGCAATGGATATTCGCAGTTACCGCCTGGGACACTTTCCTTCCGTTGTCAAGATCGTTTTTTTTAGAAAATCTACATAACTTCGTAAATCAAACACATCGCTTTGGAAATTTGTATGGAGGTTAAATTTTGTTCTTAGAAGATTTTTATTGAACGGTCACTGTCATCCTCTTCATTAGCAAATTGCAATACAAGTTGCAATAGTTCTTTATTAGACAATTCTTGAACAATTCACTTATGTCAGTTTTCTCCATACGATACTACTAGCAGCGCCCTTTTCACTCATTTGGTTAACAAAATTACAAGTGTATGAACAAAAAAAATAATATAACTCTGCCAATAAATAAATTGGTAAAATATTTACCTCTTTTGCAGCCAGAAACAACCCGAAAAAATTTATAAAAATTTATTATTTTCTTTTAAAAAAAAGCACAACACACTAATTTAAACGTTACAAAAGGCATAACACACCAATTGAAACTGAACTCTAAAGTTAGCAAAACAAAGTGAAAATAAAACTATTAAAATTGCGATGATTTTCAGTTAGAAAAGAAATCCCCGAGTTTTGATGGGATGGCGCAATTAGAAACAAAAGTCATGTCATCTTTTAAATTAAAAAAAATTAAAGACTCGAACCCAAAACAGCGCAACTTCGAAAATCTAACGACGCACAGTGAAAATTATTACTAATTCAGCAGCGACGCAACTTCGAAAAAACGCAAAACGAAACGACGCATAGCGAGGTATTGGTGTATTATCACTCAGAAAGTGACTGATCAAAATGAGCTTCTAAAATGGTAAAAATTAAGTTCTCTCGAAATTATAAAATAATTCAAATTGTATGTGACTTAGGAAAAACTTTGTGGTTATAACTTGAAAGAAATTTAATTTTGTTTTTAGCTATTAAGTTTGGTAATTGTTGTAGAGATATGTAAGTTATGGATTAAAACGTATTGACATCTATCTCTTTTTTTTTGTTGCTCTCACCTAGCTCCTTAGAGGGAGCTACCACTTTTTTTGACGTTATGCACGTATCATTACCAAAAGTTTATTTTAAATAAAAAATAATTACCAAGATTCGATTTTTCTTCGATTTTCCATTTACCCTGCTCCGTTCTCGACCTTTTTGCTATACTCAGCTGTCTTCGTTGGCCAAATCGTCGTTTGGCTATTTTGACCCCTTTAAGAGAATACGACCGCTTTAAGATTATTTTGGAGATTTTGTGTAACTATACAACAAAATATTCCTAAAATGTTTGTTCAAAAATTTTTAAACAGCGACTCACAAGCAATAGTAGAACACCGAAAAACGAGTATTTTGGAACTATATCCTCAAAAATTCATATGTTGGGACCACATAGATATTTAGAAGAAATATTTTAGGAATTTACTCTTCATTTATATGAAAAAACTTTTGAAAAACTTATCCAGATCTGGCTGCATTTCAAAAAGTGTAATTATTTTGCAATATGAATATTTGACATAAAAGAGAGCAACAAGAATTAAAATAGTAAATAAACTACTTTTTTTCTTAACAAAAATTAGGTTTTTGACGGTGAACCTATATTATATGGATCTTCTTAAAATAAAAGGATTTACAAGGATAAAGTATCTATTAAATTTTGAGTTACTGATTTGAGTTCAAAATGACATTTTTGTTCTACACTTAAAAAAATTTTGCACACTCAAAACCATTTTACGCAAACTTGCAAATCTTTTGCAAACCAAGATTTCAGTTTTTTCATGTAAAATTTTTTTTGTTAAAATTTTTTTTTCAGAAACGCTTAATGTAATCCATCATTGTGATCTTATCAACATGAAATAAACTAAAATGCACTTATTCTTTTCCCCTTGTTTTTTTCCATGATTTAAATTTATAAGTAAATGAAAATTTTTGATTTTAAAACATTTTTTTTTCGGTGTAAAAAATATTTCAGAATTAAAACTGTTTACCTGGTTATGATCTTACTAATATGAAATAATCAAAAATGCACTCATCCTTATTCCTTAACTTATTCCTGAAGTTACATTTTGTTGATCTGAGATCTGAGAGAGAAATTTTACTAGTTATCCTTAAGAACTTTTTAAAAAAATAAAATAGAAGTTTAGATTTTTCAGTATTTCAAAGAAACCAGAAAACATAAGGTAACATTTTTTTATGAAATAGTGTTATTTTGATGAAATATAGCCTTTGAAGGCTACAAAATTAATTTGAGATACTATCCGCGTCAGCAGACTAGGTTCACTGCTTCAATGAGATAAAAATGATTCTTTCTCACAAAAAGAGCATAACAGAAAACTTATTGCTGTTGTATTTTCTAAAGTGTTTTATTATAAAAAGTTATTTTGGTGAACTTTATAAATTACAACCGGCTGAAAGGTACTAAAAATCTAAAAAAAAAAGTGGCAATGTCGCAAAATCCACGAAAAACGTTTTTGAAGACCGAAGGGAGTTCAGGGGGCTTCAGGAAGCTATCACAACGCTCTTGGAAAGAGACGAAGGAGAAGAAAATGAATCGTCCGATTACAATATATTAATTATACCACCAGAATTAGACCAATTGACTGATTCGAATGATTTCGAAGACCAAGATTTCTTCAACGAATTACCAATTGATTTACCTGAAACTATAGATGTAGAATTCGGTAGTGTCCGTGGCATGCAGGTTAAGTGTGTGGCTTAGCATGCTCGGAGCCCGAGTTCGATCCCTAGTCATGGCAAAGTTTTTTCAATAAAAATTTTTCTGATCGGTCACCACCTCTCTGCCGACAATGGCAAAACTCAGAGAGTAAATAATGCCATGTAAAGCTTCTTGAGAACATTAACTTTAGCCGTTTGGAGTTCGCATAAAACATGTAGGTCTTTCAAGGGCTGAAATGGTCAATTTGTTTGTAAATGGCTGAAATGGCCAATGCTGATTGACGTCAACGTCAATGTGTATGCAACCTACAATTCTCATATGGGAGGTGTCAACAATGTTGATCAAAACATGAATGTAAGCCTCCAACTCTTGCCTGACGGCGACAAAAATCAGGCATTAAGCTGAGGAAAACGCCAGTCTTTAAAAAAAAAAGAAGTTCAATTTGGATGAACCAGCTGATTACAACTATTACTTTCATAATTTGCGAAAGAAGAAAGCTATTCTAGACTAAGATTTCCAAAGGTTTTAAAATGTGTTTGGACCCTTGGCAAGGATTTACCAACATAATAACGCTCTTATTCATACGGCACGTACCGTAACGAGCTGGATCAGTGAACAAAATATTCAACTAATATCATGGACTCCAAACTCTCCGGACCTAAACATTATTGAAAATGTTTTGGGTTGGTTATGTTGGAATATGTCCGATTTCGGAAAGCAGTTTGAAGACCAAAGGCTACTCATCTCTTCCATTATAATGACTTGGAGTGAAATTTCCTTGAACTACTTGGATCAACTTTATGATTAAATACCAAGCCGGATTTTTAAAACAACATAAGTAAAGGCAGTAGCACTCGTTATAAGAAATTATTAAATTTAACAAAAAAAAAACAAGTAAAGAAAGTCTAAAGTCGGTCTAGCCCGACTATGATATACCCTAAACCTACTTTTCAAAAACAAAAAAAATTTATATTGTAAATGGGTGTTTCCGTGAGCGGATGACCTCCAATTTTTGAACACACCTTAGTTTTGGTATAAAATAGATAAATACCACATTTAATTTCTCTTTGCCAAACACAACCTTATTTATTGAGTTTTAAACTTTTTGGTTTGTATGGGAGGTAGGCGCGTTCGTTGGCGAATGACGTCCATTTTTCAAAACCATCTTTGTCTTGTCATAAAAAACATACATTTTAAATTTTAGCTCTGTAGGTTAAAGAGACGCGTATTTATTGCGTTTTCAATTTTTGGGTTGTATGGGAGGTGGGTGTGTCCGTGAGCGGATGACGTCCATTTTTCACTGACATCTTTGTGTTGATATAAAACACATACATACCAAATTTTATTTTTGTAGGCTAGTTATGAGCTGAGTTATGCAGTTTTCAATTTTCGCGTTGTATGGGAGGTAGGCGTGTTCGTAAGCGGATGATGTCTATTTTTCGAAGACATCTTTGTGTTGGTATAAAACAAATATATATCGAATTTTACTGTTGTAGGCTAATAATGAGTTGAGTTATGCAAAAATATTCTGCACTATTGAATATTTTTGGAATCCGCCCACGGGCACGCCTACCTCCCATACAACGCAAAAATTGAACACTGCATAACTCAGCTCGTAGTTAACCTACACCTATAAAATTTGGTGTGTATGTGTTTTGTATCAATACAAATATGTCTTCGAAAAATGGATGTTACCCGCTCACGGACACGCCCACCTGCCATACAACCCAAAAATTGAAAACACAATAAATAAGCCTATGTTTAACCTACAGAGATAAAATTTGGCACATATGTTTTTTATGACAAAAAAAAAATGGTTTTGAAAATTGGACATCATAAGCCCACGGCCACGCCTACCTCCCATACAACGCAAAAACTGAAAACTGCATAACTCAGCTCATAGTTAACCTACACCTATAAAATTTGGTGTGTATGTGTTTTGTATCAATACAAAGATGTCTTCGAAAAATGGATGTTACCCGCTCACGGACACGTCCACCTCCCGTACAACCCAAAAATTGAAAACACAATAAATAAGCCTCCGTTTAACCTACAGAGATAAAATATGTGTTTTATGACAAAAAAAAAGATGGTTTTGAAAAATGGACGTCATCCGCCAACGGACACGCCCACCTCCCATACAACCCAAAAAGGTTAAAACTGAATAAATAAGATTATGTTTGCCATAGAGAGATCAAATTTGGTATATATATATATTTTATACCAAAACTAAGGTGTGTTCAAAAACTGTGAGTAATCCGTCATTGAACACGCCCAACTCCCACAGCGAAAGCATAATAAAGGAATAAAACTTGGTATGTATAAATTTTTCATCAAAATTTAAATGCATATTAAGTATGGGCTTCATCCACCCATTTTCAACAATATTATCGTATATTGAAAAAATAGGTTTAGGGTATATCATAGTCGGCCTAGACCGACTTTAGACTTTCTTTACTTGTTTTTTTTATTTTCATTGAGTAGAAAGTAATCGATTTATAGGAATTTTATTAATGTCATTAAATCAATGTTGTTTGAAAATACAAATTTTGAACCTGTGGTTTGAGTCTGAACCAAAACAAAAAACATTGGTCAGTCTAATAATAATATTCGATATGGATTCTGATCACATGAAGTATGTTAAATCATAAAATCAATGAAAAAAAGCAATTATTAAATATAATTTTATAACCTCTAGTGCGCGTTTTGACTGAATTTTCCATATCGTGCGTCGTTGTAAGATGATTTCGTCCGCGGGCCAACTTTGACAGCACCTTACTGACAGACAACACGACGTCTACAAACGGCCTTTGGGGGAACTTCCTTATATTTGATCAATTTTTTTTTAATTAGGAGTACCTACTCGCTTCGTGGGGAGTCATCGCAGCTATCTTAACAGCCGGGAAAATGTATGTCAAGATGGAGGTCCAACGACGTCTTAAAAGAATCTGTCCACGTACTCAATTCTTATAAATTACTAGCTGGTACCCGGCGCGTTGCTGCCGTCCTTGTCCAACGCCTGTTCCAGATTGTCAATAGACAAACTCCACTCTAAGTTTCAATATTCTTTGACCATTAGTTCCAAAGCTATTTAATAAAAAAATTTTCTTTTATTGGTGGAGCCGCCAGTTTTAGTTTGCGAGTATATTCGAATAGTAGGATATCACCAAATGGTTACTCCAAACCCAGTTTATTTGATCTGTGACCGTTATTTCCAAAGCGATTCAATTTAAAAAATGTGTCTTATATGGGTGGAGCCACACCCCCTGTACAATGCCCATTCTAGTCTTCCGGTAGCAGAACACCACCAAATAGTAACTTCTTTCTGAGTTAAAAGTTACTTTCAGTAAGTTCGTACCGACTTTCATTTATGTGCGATTTAGAACGAAAGTAAAACCGAAAATTTGTTTTCTTGAAAAACTGCCACGCCCCTCATGGGTAGGAAGATAAAAAATACTTTATAACCTATTCTCATACCTACTTAATATACAAAAAAAATTTCATTAAAATCGGTCCAGCCGTTTCGGAGGAGTTCATACACTAACACCGTGACACGAGATTTTTATATATTAGATTTATCAAGTTTAGTAAATTTTTTCAAGATTTTCAATTGAACGTATGTATATTCTTTATACAATAGTTCTTTCGATCCATTGAAGGTTCGCCTAACGTTTTTTCTAAGGTCAGAGAGATCCATATATCATGATGGTAAGGATTTCTTTCTTCCCTTTTTGAACAGGACATGATACTTTAAAGGCAATCTGCATGGCCTTTTGCAGGGCCACTTTAGAAAAATTAAGTTCAACTGCTGTTTATATCTGACTATCATTATTGGCTATTCTAAGAATTTTTGGGCATAAACATTTCCTAGTTAATTTGTTTGGGATTACGAAATGGTTGTGAAGCCTCTATCTGTATATTTAAATCGAAGAGCATCCAGCTGTTGTCAGGAATTAACATTTACTAGATACTCTCTAATTAACCACACTTAGAGAGGATGGCCAGATTACACACTTCGTAACAAAATTCAAGTGCTGAACGACCTTAAGCATCTGTAGATGGTTGTTGGGTTGGTGTTTGCGCAGGCTCTTCAATTCTCAACGTTTTGAGAATTTCATCCCCACCTAGGATCTCATCGGTGGTATGTTCCTTGAAAATTTTCGAATTTGGCACGCCGTTTGCCAAACTTAAGGCAGTTTTCCACCATTTCAAGTGAACCCAGTCTCTCCTCACTGATGATTAACGGTAGGTCACGCTGTTCTTCTGAAGGTTATCTTTCTTGCACGACCACTTTGTCGTGAATGGAGACTGTTGGGGTTGTGGAGTTGAAATATTTCATAAGACTATCACTCTCCAGATTCATCTTGGGCAACCAGATGGCAGTTATAATTGATCGTAGAAAAGTTTGTAGGTTGAAAAAAATCATCCCGTTTTCGTAAACGTAAAAACGTTTATTATTAGAAAAATTTGATATAAAATAGTTGAAAAACATATCTCAACTTTTATACAAAGCAATAAAACTAAGCTAATCTATGCAAATTTATGAATACTTTTCGACAGAATGTATGTTTTTTATCCAACAAAATATTTCTTTAATAAACTTAAATAAATTAAAGTGAAATTATGAATTCAAACAGAATTAATTAAATTAAACTTAAACTGAACTTTGCTTCTCAAATTATTTCAAGTATTGAGGACTTGCAACAGTTTTTACTTTCGTTAAAAGTCTGGCGTATGAGTCTTATGTCTATTCTTAATTGGCCAATATTAAGTAGAATTCTGTTTTTGTTTACTTGTCTTACCTTTGTGTGGAATTCAATCCAGAAAACAACCTCTTTAGAGATACTCTTCTCAAGAAGTTACAGAGCCCATTCTATATCATTGCCTGCTTCAGGGGCGCAACCAGAAATTTTTTTGGGGGGGGGGGGTTTTGTCAAATGTCGAGCTCATATATGAAAACGATTTTACGTTATTATGGCAGATGTGATGTAGCGGTTAATGCGTTCTATATTTGCACTAATGTTTCCTAGTTCAATCTTCTGGCAGGGCAAGCCACTTATTTATTTTTTTCAAAATCTTCATATCACAGCAATAAATTCCAATAATGTTCAAACAAATGTGTTTATTTTTTTGTTTCTTAATAAAGGGTGATTTTTTTGCTATTTGTTTTTTCAGTGTAATTTTTTACACCTCACGCGTGATTGGTGGTAAAGCCAAAAATGCTCAGTTGCCATTTCACCATGAATGGATTAACATTAAGTTGTTCTCTGAGAGTAATGCAATCATTACAGCAATTGAATGGTTGTCATAATCGACCCACCGAACAGGTCATTCAAGGTATCGTGACTAAATTTCGCACCAACTTCACTTTATTAGACGTAAATCCACCAACCCATAGGCGGAGACTGCCGAGTACCGGGAGAATATTGCTGTTGAATCGGTCAGTGTCAATGAAGATTACGAATTGCCGCCGTTCTCAACAATTGGGCTTGTGTTATTCGACCACATGGAACATATAACGTAATGACCTAGGTATGAAACCATACAAAAGTGCGTACAGCTGGTGGAAGAACTTAAACCAGGTGACTTACCACAACGTCGTTTGTTTGGTGAATGGGCCGTCAGAAAAATTGAATGAAGATCCAGTTTATTATTCAAAATTTGTCTTCACTGACGAAGCTTAGTTTTGGATCAATTTTGGTGTATACGTCAACAACCTGAATTGCCAAATTTGGTCTGAAGGGCAGCCAGAGGCAGACTAAGATCTGCCAATGCACCCAGAAATATGCACTGTTTTGTGCGGTTTGTGGGCCGGCGACATCATTAATCCGTTCTCTTTCAAAAATAATCAAAATCGTACTGTTACAAAAAGCAAGGAACTGTACGATGATAACCGACTTTTTTTTTACCCCCAATTTGGAAAAGTTGGACTTTTTTGATATGTGGTTCAATAAGAACATTTTCAAATAAATATTTTACTAACTATTTCAAATATTCCTTTATTCTGAAAAGTTAAACGCTTCAAAAATCGCCCTTTATATCATCTGAAATATTTAAGTCAATATGGAATAACGCAATCTTGTCCGTTGTCAAAATTTGATCTCTCCCCGAAAAAAAAAATTTTTAAACTCATGCCATCACGTTCGTGCAACGGCCGAACTAGAAAAAAATTATCTTTTTATGATGTTCAGCTTCTGTGTTGCTAGCTTCCGTTGTACTGCCGTTTTACGACTTGTTTCTTACATTTTGAGTTGAGTCCCTCACCACCTACGTAACCGAAGAAATTTCCTTCAAACTCGTTATTTTATGTCGTAATTTTTTGAACGCTAACGACTTACCCAAATGCTTTGTAAGAATCAAGTAACCAGTGAACCAACATGATACAGGTCAAAAACAATTCCGACTGCCTTCCGTAGCTGGTGAAAAATATTTTATAATTGATAATTGTCCATTTTCAAAACCTGTTTCAATAAAATCCCTCTTTGGAAAAGTGCCGTGAAGACATATCCTAAAAAAGATATTATTTCGATAGAATTCAGCAGTCAGTATTCCTGCTTATTGGTATAACTTTAATCAAGAAGAAAAATCAAACCAACACATTTTTTTTCTCTTAAGCCTTTATATCACAAAATCAGATAATATTTGGAAATTTAAAGAAATTTTTAATGAACCAGATTCGGGTAAAGTATGTTACAAAATTATGAATTGTGAATTTTTTTCTCTAGTTTCGGAAGTCAATCGGAATAATTTTTTTACTGAATCACAGGACTTCACTAATAACTTACTCCCTGCCGATTTTGGGTTTCCGTTTAAAAAAAATTAAGACAGAAACAGGACGAAAACTGACAAGCTAGAGGGGATTTCTTTAATTATTTTGATGGCGAGTGACTCAACCGATTGTCCTCAAATTCAGGCTTTATTAGTTTGTATTACAAAACTTAAGTTTTTCCCAAATATTTCAGCCGCTTTAGTGGTTTCTATGCTAAAAGTTAAAAAGACAACTCAAATCCAAGTATTGTCAATAACCCCTGAGTGGACAGAATCAGAACTTAACAAAAATTTAACAAAACCCAGATATTATAAATCAGCGAGAATTGAATTGAAATATACATTTGGGGTTTTTACTCATTTGATAAGACGTGTGATGCCTTTTTTTTAAACACTTTGATAGAATTCTATTTTGCTTGGTACTACAATAATTTTGGGGGGGGGGTTTAAGCCCCGAAAGCCCCCCTTTGGTTGCGCTAATGGCCTGCTTTATATGATATATGGGCTTTGAAGCATAGTTTGCTTCTCAGTTCTATTATTTTACAGTCATATCGTTATTCGTATTTTAGTTTCGAGTCGTCATATTAACATCAGTGCTTAACCGTGACAGTTATAAGATGCAAATTAAGTCAAAATTTTCAAAAATTTCATATAATTTCATAGAAAATTAAAATCAAGTGATTTAAATTCAATGCAAACTTACAATTTTTAAAAAATTTAAACTTATGCTCAGTCACTTCTCACATGTAGGCCATCAAGGTTATTTTTTGTTGTTCTGCTAATAAACTTCATAATTACCAACACTGACTGGCAACGATCAAGAAACATGGATCAGTACCAAAACTAAGTAATAAAATTTAAACTACGCAAGAGCACTAAGCCAAAAACGTGTTGAAACTAAGCCACAAGCAACAACAACACCATCATCAGCACGTTTCTGTCGCATCAACAAGCGAGAAGAAATTGCTAAGAAGAGGCTGAGTAGAGGACCTCGCTACAACCAGCTCTGCTTCTAACAGCTAAAGATATCATTTCAATCAAGTACTACTAACAATTAGCATGAATTTTGTTAACGGTGCTTGTAAGCCATAAACGAACATGATACCGAAATATGCTGGCAAGAATTCAAAGGCAATAAAACTAATGTTGTTAAAAAAACTAAAAACACAAAACATAGTAGAGCGAATTTTCTCACTTCTATGGCGGGTGGGCTATAGAAGAATTTTGCTGTCGTTTGTTTTTTTTTTTTTTGTTTTTTTTTTTTGTTTTCTTAGAGAACAACTTACAAACAGATTTGGAGAAATCATGTCCAAAATAGCATTTTTTATTAGACATATTTTTTTATGCTTTCCCTGCTTTTCTTAGGTAAATGTGTTTGTTTTTTTTTTTGTTTTGTAGATCGCGCTAGAGTCGACTTGAAGCCGTTAGACACGATCATCATTTTCTGTTAAAAGTTAAGGTTTTTGTAAGACGAGTTATTGTTGTTGTTTTTGTTTTGTGTGCTTGTATCCACCCACCGATTATATAGTTTAGATACAATTTTCTTAGTTGCTATTGTTGTTGTTGTCGTTGTAACAATATTCTTCGCCTTTGTAATAAAACTTCCTGTACTAAAAGGCAGCAAGTTGTTGGAAAAACTTAACAAAAAAAAAATTTATAATAAAAAAGGTGCTCCTGCACACTAACAATAGCTTAGTTTTGGACACAATAATAACAAAAACAACATCAGTACGACTTGAAGTCAGTCGTCGTCGTCGTCTTGCTGCTAACAATAACACGATCTTGCTTAGGTTTTTCTTCTTAAATTTTTCGTTTTATTCATTTTTATTATTGTAGTGATCGCGCTTGTTGCTTGTTGCTTGTTGGTTTCATTGGCACATTGGTGTAGACGGGCTCCAAACCAAAACTTCACACCAGCAATACAAGCGGAACAACCACAACAACCACGCCAACCCATAAAAATCAAATTCATTCATTCACACTTTCGTATGCTTTGAAGTTTGTTTGCCGCATCTTCAAGGGTCGATCAGCACAGTTGAAGGATCATTTATTTGTTGGTTGTTTTTGTCGTTTTTTGTTTTTGCCTGGCTTGACTTTAAATTCTTGATTTTTTTGTATGTTGAATTTTTTTTTTTCAAATAGTTTAATATTAAATTCGAATTTTATTGCACTTTAATAGCAGCTCTGATCTTTTGATCTAACTTTATTCTCATGTTGTTGCTGTTGTTGTTTTTGTTGTTATTGTTGCAGCATTCATAAGTTTATGTTGCACGATCGTGTCGAGTGTCGATTCTGGTGGCATTAGTACGCTGCCGGGTTCATCTATTAAAAACTCATTAAAAAATTAGTCTGATTATTGATTTCGAATTTGTTATGAATTTCGTTTTTGATATGTATTAAGAAAAAAATAAAATAAAATTGTAGCCTTTTAAATTTTTTTCTAGGTGCACTTGGTTGTTAGAAACTGCAATACTTGGGTGGATCATAAAAAAATGTTTTTTCTTAAGAGTTATAAGAAAAAAACACTCAGGATGCTGACTTCATTTAAGTTAACTTTTTATTATTCGGGTTTATTCTTTATTTCACATTATTTGTTACTCTGGAGTTGTTATTTTATTAAATAAAGGTAGATATGTGTTTGTACATAATCTAAATTTTGTATCTATATGTATAATCCGTATTAAGGGTGTTCCATTAAGACGTGTCGTACTTTGTTTTTGAATGAAACACTAAAACACAGTTCGTAATTTTTTCAAATATTTTATTTAATTCGAAAGGTCACAGAATAGGATTATGTGAGAAAATATATTCCCGCATATGTTTACCGCTACTATTCCGTAGATATCTCTTTTTTTCAGTTATATTTTTGATGACATTTTGCAGTATGGCCTATGGAATGGCCCGAACCATCGATGTAATATTGCTTTTCAAGTCTGGAACTGCCTTTGGATCATTCACACATACCTTTTCCTTCGTTAATCCCCACAGAAATTGCGTCAAATCGCATGCTATGGGCAGCCAATTCACATCACTGCGACAAGAAAGTATACGGTTTGGTAATTTGCACCGCAAAAAGTTCATATTAAGGCGAGTTGTATGTAGTGTAGCATCGTTCTGTTGAAACCACATACCGTACAGGCCCTAAGCTTCATCTTCCGGCACAAAAAAGTCCTCCAACATAGTGTGGTATCGCTCAGACTAGACATTATTTGTGTTTTCGTTCTTATTTTCAAAAAATAAAACGACCCATTGATGCCTCTGACCCATAAACCGCACCAAACAGTGACTCGCGGTGAATGCATTTGCTTCTCCACTATCAGTTGTGGATTTTGCGAGCCCCAGATATGGCAGTTCTTCTTGTTTACTTAGCCGTTGAGGTGTAAATGAGCCACGTCCGAAAAGATGATTTTTTGAATAAAATCATCATCTTCAACAATTTCTTGCAGGGCTCAATAAGCGAATGTATGGCATTGAAGAATCGAAGAATCAGCTGCTACGTCAATTGGACCTTATATGGTTGTAACTTCAAGTCCAAACGCAAAATTCGATGCATGGCGGTCGCAGAAATCGCCAATTGTTGCGAATGATGGTGAATAGACATCTTGTGGGACTCGATGGCAGTTGCACTTACGGCAGCAATATTGTTCACACTGGGTGATGTCTGCACTCTGGTTGGCTTCGGAATATCAACTACGGACCCAGTTTGATTTATTTACAATTTTGCGCATAGTTGTCTCCCCATGATTGCGACCCAGTTTTTGGTGAATCTATCGTAGTGTTGGCACCATCGACATAGAATTTCAGATTCAAAATTTGGCGATATCAATTCGTTGTTCTTTCGTGTAGTGATTCATAGCTTAAATCCTAAAATATAATTACCACCTACTATTGGAATACCCATGAAGTTAAAACTTCCATTGTATAAGTACCTTCAGTTCAAAATTGACCCGAACTGTGCGTATAAATTAAGATTATTAATTATTCTTCAATTTTTATGCCACATGTGCCAACGATTTTTCCTTTCTTGAAAGTATTTTTGGTATGCCGATTTCGGAGTGGCCTTTTGCTCAAGCAATTCTGTCATGCGCTTGCTGGCACCAGTTCCAACGAATCGCCTTTTTTCTTCACTGGAGCGTTGTCTTCCATTCGCACAACATGGACTAACATGACATGAAGCAGCTCAATTTGTATGCACTTGATTATGTCAATGTCGGCGTACGGCTCATACAGTGTATTTGTTTCTTCGAATTCGGTACCCGCCATTGACGCAGATGAGACCAATGATCTTATGAAGTATTTTCCTCTCGAACACTTTCAAAGTCTTTTCATCAAAACTACTCAACGTCCAGGCTTGTGATGCGTATAGTAGGACCGGAATGATTATTGACTTATAGAGCGTCAGTTTTGTTCGTCGAGAGAGAGAGCTCTGCTTCTCAATTGCCTACTGAGTCCAAAGTAACACCTGTTGGTAAGAGTTATCCTTCGTTTTATCTCAATACTGATATCGTTGGAGGAGTCAATGCTGGATCCCAGGTAGACGAAGTCCTTAACAACCTCAAACGAAGTGTTGTCAACAGTGGCGTTGTTACCAAGACGCTGGGACTGTTTGTTTGTGAATACAAGGTATTTTGTTTTCTCTGCGTTCACTGCAAGACCCACTCGACTAGACTCTTTTCGTAACCTGAAGAACTGACTTCACGCGTATTATGGCCAATGATATCGATATCATTAGCATATGCCAGTGGCAATACACTCTTATAGAACATCGAACATCGTGTTACTATTTCTCAGTTCAGCAGCTCGGATGATATTCTTCATTGTTTAATTCAAAAAGTCACACACTGAGAAAAAAACACATACCCTGCTCTGGTAAAAAATTTCTCTATTTTTGATAATAGCAATTTTCTCTTTTTCAAATAAAATTTTCTTCAATTAGAATAAATTTTCACATTTTCGAAGAAATATTTCTTTACTTCTAGGAAATGGAAATATTTCAATGTCTCTAATAATGATAAGTATTTTTCTCGCTCAAAAAATTTCTCATTTATAGAGAAATTTTATTGAAAATGAAAAACTTTCCTTATATTTTGATAAAAAATTCACTATGAGAAGTATTTTCTTGAATAACAACAAATATTTTCTCAAAAAAAAAAAGTATATTTCTCTAAAAAAGATATATTTTTCTATTTCATGGAACCTTTTTATCATTTTTAGAGAATTTTAAGTATCGCAATTAGAGAATAGCATTCTCTGGAGAAAAGTCTATACCATTTTTCTCTTAATATGATGCCTTTTTTATCATATGCCGAGACACTTTTTTCTGAGTGCACTAGAAGGAATCACCTTGTCTAAAAACTCGTTTGGTATCGAATAAGAGGGAGAGGTTTTTCACATTTTCATTGCGCTGGTGTTGCTCAGTGTCATCCTGCAGAGACATTTGCTTAACAGGAATTTGCTTTGCAGGAATACCATATACAGACATCATGGTGTAAAGTTCAGTCCTTATTGGACTGTCGAAGCAAAAATCATGATGGTGTGCGTCAGTGGCGTAGATAGCTTTTGGTTCTGGGAGGGGTCCGGAAAAAAGTTAAGCATATATATACTCCTTAGCGTACCCATTAAGTGCATGGAATTTTCAAAAGTAACTTTTTTTTACTCCCCGTGAACTTTCCTAGAGAATGGGTGTTAAAAATAAGGTCTGCAAAAATAAAGTTGATCTGGTGTACACAGAAAATTCAATCTCAGATAGAGTTTTTTTTTTTGTTATTGCAAAGAATCAATTGACAACAACTTTATTGTGTGCGTCGATTTGTTTCTCTAGGATCTTCTGCAATATTTATCGTAGCGTAAATATCTGGTCGATGGTGGACCTTCCAGGTCTTGAGCTATACTGGGGGGTGTCCGGACCCATGTACCCCATATTTATGCCACTGGTGTGCGTCGATTTGTTTCTCTAAGATCTTCTGCAATATTTATCGTAGCGTAAATATCTGGTCAATGGTGGACATTCCAGGTCTTGAGCCATACTGTTAACGTCCACTCAGTTGGTTGACAATGGACTTAAGTCTTGTACATAATACGCCCTACAGGATCTTATATGCGATATTAAGAATGCCAATTCCACGTTAGTTGGCGTAAAAAGTAGGATCACCTTTCTTGTGGATAAGGCAGAGCACACTGAGGTTCCAAATGTTTGGAATGTAATCTGCCACCATATTCTGCATAGAAGCTTGTGATTGAATCAGGCAGCGGAACTTCAAAAATTACATCCATTATTGTGGTTTCTGGAATGTGGTTTTCAATTTTCTCTCACTCGCGCTTTTCAGCCTCTTGTTTTAGGGGCAGAGTAACTTCGGGTTATGAGATACAGGTATTTTTAAATTTAAAATTACTAGTACGTTTCATACCTTAGCTTAAACCATATTACACAGGATAGTTTTGATATCACTTTACCCTCAATGAAATTGGCGGGTAAAGTGATATACCACGTTCGGATAATGTGATATACGATATATACCAATATCACATTACGCGAATATTGTAAAACAGCACTATCTATTGTTTTTTCAACCAAAATGAAAAAAACCATGTCGTTGAAAATAACAAATGTTGTTTTAGAAATACTAATAATGTTGTTGAAACAATTTTGTTATTTCAGTAGAATTTTCTAAAAAGAAAACAAAAATACAAACAAAATCAACGGAATACAAATACGGATATAAAATCTTAACCAATTATAACACAAAGTATAAAATGAATGGAATACATAGATGTGGTTGGTATATCACATCACCCAACTTTGACTATATCACAATAGTCGAATACGGGTTTCAAAATAATAGGGTTATTTTTGTAAAAATAATCTGTAGAAAATCAAAAACTAACCTCATTTGTGGCTAACTTAATTCAAACTCTGACAAATTTATCTATTTCAGCTTACAATTCTGTTCTATTTTTTGCATTTCACTCGCGAAGCGCACTCAAAACAAAAAAAATATCGACTACACCGATAAAATAATTTCACAACAGTGAGAGCGAACACAGCGAATGAGAGTGCGGATTAAACAGCAGAACGTGTATTTTTCTGTTGCCGTTATGTTCACATGTTTATGCTTGTCAAAAATTGTGTATTTAACAAAAGTTGCAAGTATATCACATTACCCGACCATATCACAATACTTCGGGTATTAACTCGGATATTTACTCTAAACTAAAGGATTCTATTTATATACCTCCATAATCACATAATTAAATATCAGATAAGGTCTTCAGACGTCCACTTTACTTTACATTTTTAACTGATTTTTCTTTTTTAAACTTTTTAACTATGCAAGTTTAGTAGTTGTGGGCCTTTTTTGCTAAAACTCAAAATGGCGAATAATGTTTTTTTTTGAGTTTATAAGAATTATCAGTACCCTTGCGGTTCATTATGAAAAACAACAAAAAAAATCGAATTAAAAATAAAAAAATCGCACATATTTGTAGCACAACTAAACTATTCATCTGTTTGAAATTTTTTCCATATGTATTAAAAATCAACCTAAATTAAGACAATTATATATTAAGTTAAAGAAAACGAAACATATTTTCATATAATTTAATTTAATATTTTAATCAAATCATGCCAATATTTTATTCCACATTTTAAACATCTGCAGTTCTACTGTTCCTTGGCAGTATTCAACATTCAGTGCAGCACCATCTGATATGACACAAAAAAAAAGCACACAAAACCCATTAATGCGGACTGACCAAATCTCATTGTGTAGCCATCTGTGCAAAGCAATCTTCAATGTCAACTTCTAATTTAAAGACAAATTTAGATGAATTCATCTTCGAACCCAGCAACAATGATATTATTCACAGAATTCAATTGAAGAAATGAATGTTCAAGATGTTGTTCAGATTAAGAGCTGCTTGCGTTGAATTTGAAATGACCACAAAGCACTTAATGAACTAGTACTAACCAAAATTCTACTACGTATCTTAAAAGTGACAGTTTTGGCCACTGCTGCAATGCCACCGACCAAAACGTTGCTGACACGTACGCCGCTGAGAAGGCGACAATGTTAGTCACTGACATGAATATTGATTAGTTGACCTTTTATGTATTTTTTTTTTCTTTTCCAATCCGAGCACACTCTATGCTTTCATGATATTAACACGCTGTAGTTCTGTGAATAAAATTTCTAAGCTATTGTATTCAATTTTAAGCAGAAGAAATATTGAAGATAAGGAGGTAAAATATACAAAAATACAGATGAAACCTTAATTTCAGTGAAATTTGTATAAGTTGTGATAAATGAGAACATCATGTAGGAAACAGTTTATTTGGCATTGGAAATAATGCTATGAATTGTAACAAGTGGTGGTTTTTCCATATTCTTTTTCAACACATTTTCTTCTTTCATAATTAAAATGCGTAACAATGCTTGAACACTTCTTTTTTGGCTTGGCGTTGATACCTAGATCTTATCTTCAGCTGTTTTTGATGTTTTTGAGTAACAACTATATTATAGCTCTCAGCTAACTTAATTGCATTTCCCCTATGAATTTTCTTTTAATGTGAAAAATCTACTCTTTCACTTAACTCCAGTAATGCACTCAAATGTGACAAATTAGAATTCACCTGCTTGTCACAATTCGTCATACCTTTCTGTCTGCTGATTGACATATCCTTTTTAATCAGCAAAACCCTCAAGCCTTAAGTTGTCATAATGTTGCTTGATTGTTTTATCAAAAAAAGAAAAATAAAAAAACTATTCATAATATTTTCAAGTATGTATATCTTTCTTTTCATTCTCTACGTTTACCTGTCACAATTAATTGTAACACGCTCTCTTGATCCTTTTACTAAATTTCAAATTGATGTTTATCTTATCATAACAAGCATTTGAAATATAGAAAAATGTGAAAAAACACTTTTCTTTATAATTTCATCAAAACTGTTCCACATCATTCTGAAAACGCAGCCAAGCATGTTGATAAAGCGTCTAAAGATCGTGGTATACTCGGAAAAATTGTGACAAGTCATTAAATGATGTGTCAGAGTGGTATTCAACTATTTTGACAGCTTAATAATAATACGCTACTTGAAATATGAGAAAGTGGTATGAGCGTAAAGTGTGATACAAGTGATAAAGTAAGGACATATGAATTGGCGAACTCATAATAAAGATAGACTTCTAAATAGTAGATTTTTTAGAGCAACGAATTTGCTAAGATTTATATTTGATCGTATTTGATTGATAAGAGCTGCATAAACTGATTTAATATTCTAGTGAATTACCGAACAAAGTTTCTTAACTTTTTACGATCTAATAACTTCCAAATTTGTCTTATGAGCATTTCTGATATCATCTAGCCGTTCAAACAGTGGCGGTCTGGCCACATTGTATTCTATGGAGAATTCCAGAAGAGCCATTGCCATTTTTAACCGACAACCACAAAAATTTGTTTTAAAATTGCAATTTCCATATTCCTACAACAGTAGTGCTTCTTCTTTAGAACACGTTTGAACACTTTAAGTACATTTTTGATGATATGATAAATTTTGTTGCTGTTTTTTTTATCTGTAAGAAATATACGAAATAACAAGAAGCATAAAATTTTCAAAATCAAGTTTAATTAATAAAAATATTAATTAACAAAACAAAATTACACAGAAAATTGCAAACGAAAAATAAATAGTATGGATAATGTTTGTTACTATTTGTTGGATTACATACTGCTTTGGCTTAATATTATTTAATACTTCTTAAGAAGAGCATCTACCCGCTGTCGACAACTCCTTAGACATTATTACAAAATCGAAGTTCAAATAGGCAAAAGAAACCTTCAAACCGTTTTAGTCACTAGGCACAGACGGTAAAGCCACAATCGAAATTCAAAAAAACTTACGATATCATAAACCAATGGCTTTTCATGATCTACTAAACGTGTTTTGACCTGAATCACATTCCAACTCGCTGGAGATACGTGAAGGTACATGTTAATCCAAAAGACTTCAGACCAATCAGTCTCTCATCTTTCCTTCTTAAAACTCTCGAGAGATTAATTGTTATCCACTTGAAACTATAAATAGAAGTAAATCCACTTTCGTCAGCGTAACAAGCTTATGCTAAAGGCAAAAAAGCGGAAACAGCTCTCCACTCCATAGGGTCTACCATTGAAAAAAGCCTTCACCAAAAAGAATATGAATGATAGCATTAATCGATGTTGAAGGTGGCTTTAACAGTGTCAAGGCAAAGGTTATCACTTATGCACTGACGGTGCTTGGATTGGATGCTGCGCTGATAGCAGTTTTAAGGCAAATGGTAGTAGGCATTCTTTGCAAAATTCAAAGATCAGCTTAGCTGTGCATTAGCGGTGCACTGAGAACCACTCCTACGGACGCACTCGACACAATTTTCCTTGTACCACTTGATATCCTAACAAAACAGATGGCTGGTAATACGGCGATACGTCTGAAAGCCACCTCTCTATGAAGTGGTGGTACAATAGAACAATCTAACATAAGGAAACTCTTACCTCCAATACCCAAAACCGTAGACTACATCACGCAAAAACTTTTCTTCCACAAAAAGTTTGATGTATCCATTCCCTCCAGAAATAAATAGAATACTGGAAGCCCTCCACCTAGTAATGCAATTGAAATCTACACCGATAGATCAAAATTGGATGGCAATGTGAGGGGAGAAGTCTACTCTGAATCACTAAACATCAATCTCGCCTTTAGGCTCCCTGACTACTGTAGTATCTTCCAAGCGGATTTTACTGTTATACATGAACTGTGACGTGGCTTCAGATGAATGAAATATCAGCTAAGGACATTTGCATTCTATCTGATAGTCAAGCTGCTTTGAAAGCCCTGGAATCTGTTCAAATAATATCAAAAACCCTCCTAAGCTGCCGCAGATCTCTAAATGAGATGGCAGAGCAGCTAAAATTTCCTAAGCTGGATACCCAGACATAAAGACTTTCCAGGAAACTGCAAAACTGATGAACTAGCGCTAACTGGAACTACAAAGACCTTATCGAGAGAAAAGGAAGTAATTGATATACCTCTTACCAGGTGTAAACTACCCACAAATGAGCAATCCCTTAAAAGAACCAACATAAGATGGTCTACGGGAAGCACATGCAACACGGCGCGTCAGGTTTGGCCAACTCTGAACTTGAAACGCTTGAAAGCACCTCAGAAGGGATCAGATAAATACTGTTATCAGTGTCCTAACAGGGCACTGCTTAATTGGTAGCCACGCCCGAAGATTAAGCATCCTCCATAACGATCTTTGCAGAAGATGTAGAAATGAGGAGGAGAAAGAATCCACATCACATCTTTTTTGCATATGCCCAGCGTTGGCAAATTATATTGGAATATCATATGCGTATTCAAAACTTTTATTAGACTCTTAAATTATTTAATAGACGTTTCAGTTTTTCAGTAGCAGGACATCATTCATTTGTAAAATATTTTAAGTTTCATTGTTCTGTACTTTTACTACCAAAGCTGTTCTCTATCAAAAATTTAGCTTGTATAATGCCAAGCCCCGTTTTCCTATGCCCATTCCAATTTTTCAGTAGATAGACCTGCTCAATTGGTAACGCCACACTGAGTTGCATTGTTAGGCGACATTCAGTTCCAAAACTAAAGATATCAAAAATTTGAATTGGATGTATGGCCACGATTCCTTGTCGTATGCTCTTTCAATTTTGCCAGTAGAAGGACATGATCAGTTAGTTCGTGGCGAGTTTTACTGATGAGTGACTTCTCGTTTGAAAGTTACACAGAACATTTGGGCTTCAGGCAAAGTCCCACGGCCTTTTTTAAACCTCGATTAAATATTTCCATTGGAATATTACGTCTAAATTGACGTCGAATACCGAATTCTGACGCTGGGCGTCCAATAACTTCATAGCTTTTCTATATCGCAATTTTGGGTTGCAGTGGAAATGTCACGCTCCTTGTTCCATCAACACTAAATTTTTTGGGAAAAGTGTCAATACTTTCATAAGGTTTACCTCAAAATTTCATAAAAATTGGTTTAGCGGTTTCGGATATATAATAATACTTTCTATCAATTATTGAATTTTTTTACAAAATTCCATCCATAATGCAGAATTTATCATACTAGAGTTCAACCGTGGCCGAAATTCGACCTTCTCACATGCATTTTCTGTTGATTGTATACAAAATTTATGTGAAAAACAAATTTTCTTCAAAAAAATTTGGCAAAAAAAATCTTTTTAAAATAGTCGGTGCACTACTTCTCCACACTATGATTCATTTAAAAATAAATAATCAAAATCGGCTGAGAAACACTTGAGAAAATGATTCTTAACTGTTTTACCTTCGCCTATTTATATATAGATTTTATAACACAGTCTCCGGGGTACTGCGTTGGCCGTAATGAATTATAAATCATCGGTCATATTAGGGCTAAGGTCAAAGGTTAATTGTATCAAATTAAGATACAATTAACCTTTTTTTGTGAGTCAAATTAGGATTTGACTCACAAAATTATGTGTGAGTCAAAAAAAGTTTAACTCTATTAGGATATTTGAATTCAGTGACAAAATTAGGCATAAAATATAGATTTTTTTCGTTTTTTTTTTTTTGACTCACAAAATTTTGACATTTAGCATGCACATTCTGCCGCGCAGGCAGATTCTGAAAAACTTTAACGAGATGAACCCAATAGCTTTACATTTATAATTAAATTACTTGATTATTCAATCTTCTTAGCTATTATTTTTAAATCAAACTTATAAACTTATTTTTTTAAGTGATATTTATTAAACAACATTATTATGCAACATTTAAGTATCATTTTCTCAAAACTAAATAAGCAGTTGCACCCCCAGTAGAGTTGGCAAATTAATTTTAAAAATGTTCTTCACCTCATTGGTACAATAATTTCAAAAACTTAATGTAACCTCAGACACAACAATGACAGACACTTGTTCAGAGTTGGCTGCTGGTAACTCAGTGTTTCCCCGGACTCTTTGTCATAATGTTACAAACTTACACGCTGTCAGATGAAAGTCACTAACTGACTGAAGGTTCAAGAAACTGCATGTCACCACAACGGGTGGTGCAATCGAAGTAGGTTAATTGATTTAAATTTGTAGACCACCTGCAGGCTGAAGGAAACAAAATATGCAGCAAAGAAAATTACGAAATTTTTGTGACGTTTGAGTAAAAAGTTTGATAAAAAGCTGAAATATTGCAAATAAAATTATATTTTAAAATGTATACTTGAATTACATTTAATTGATAAGATATTTCTTAAGAAGAATAAGTTGTACGTAAGAATGCAATGTGGATTGATGCTTATTTTAATTATGCATTATGTTGACTGTTCTTTGAATGCATGAATTGTAAAATTTCATATAAATTTCTTAAATGTCTGCCGCGTTTAGGGTACCGCAGCCAGCTACCTCAATTCCCAGTGCTAATAAATAATATGGAATTTGTGTGTGCGCGCCGCACCAACCTTCTACAAAGAACGTTTTGAAGAATGCTCTCAAACAAAGCGCATGCATTCATTCATTCATTCATTCATGCTCCACCCATGCTTGATCAATGCGAACGGCAAGCAAAGTGATCAGAATGATCAGAAATTGATATTGATTGCGTTCGGCTTAAACGATCGTTATGACAAAGCTGCACTTTGTCTTCCTCCTCCATCTATCTTGCTTTCAGTTATCGACGAAGAATCTCTTAAACTGAATTGTATCTGTACGTCTAAATAATAAAATATACGATCGTATAGCGTAAATTGTATCGTTAGTTTTATTTTTTCTTTTTTTTTTCTTTTTCATTTTTGTCATTGTAATTGTGATGATTCAGTATTGTTGAAATATGATTAAGAATGAAATTCTTTGCTGACAATAACTTAAAGGATTAAGAGCCGTTCTTATGGCCAGCCACATCTAGGCGTCCAAACAAATCATTTCTTTTCTAATATTTACGAGTTCTGCTGCGTTTTGTCAATTGTGTGTGATGCAGTTGAACTGACTTTAAGCTGTATATTTATATGTTATCAACTTGATTTTGTTTTTTTTTTCATTGTCGTTTCATTTTAATGCTCTAAAAATTTATTACTCATAGTTTGTATTATTTGGATAGGGTGAAATATATGCGTTTTATGAACTAAAGATTTCTCTCAACTGCCTTTAAACAGATGAAAACAAACAGAATAATTTTCTACAAAATGTCTTAGCAATACCATAACTCAAAGTAAAGTACTTCGGCATACATTCAAAGTTTTTGTGAACAAAACCTTAAAATTGTCATATTTGCTAAAAAAATTGCAGTTATTAGGAATGGCGACTTTAAAACCAATTTACTCAAATAACAATTGAACTTTCAACAGGTTCCATTTTCAAGATTCTTAGAGGGTTGTATTTCTTCGATAATATTTTTAAAAATTCTGTGAATACAGTTTTGATAATTTCTTCCTCTATGACACTTCGAAGATACTTGTACAGTAAGCCGGATCGATTTTGTATGTAGAAAAAAAAAGTCAGCCAGACACCGATTCAAAAGTTAGAGGAACTCTTAAAAACTATTTTTGCATCATATTTCTTTGGATCGGAAAAATCCCCATGGAGCGGTTTTGGTTCTCTTGAACACGTTTTTTAGCCAAAAAATAAAATTTTTTGACTATAACTTTTCTTTTTCTTCAGAATGCATACCCAAGATAAGAAAAAAAGTGAAGATTGTGATAGTACACAAATATTGGTTAAAACAAGTAAAGAAAGTTTTAAGTCCTAAACCTACTTTTTCAAAATACAATAATAGTATTAAAAATGGGCGCGACCGTGAGCGAATGAAGCCCAAATTTGATATGCATTTCAATTTTGATGAAAAATTTACAAACATTTAAAAAAATTTCAAATTTTATTCCTGTAGCTCACATGTTAATGCCTTAATAGTATTTTCGCTATTGTGAGTTGCATTGGAGGTGGGCGAGTCCGTGGTTGGATGACATCCATTTTTCAAAACCATCTTCGTTTTATTATAAAATACAAACGTACCAAATTTTATATCTGTACGTTAGACATATTCTTATTGATTGCGTTAACAATTTTTGGGTTGTATGGGAAGTGTGCAAACTCTCTGCAGACAATGGCAAACCTCAGAGAGTAGGTGTGGAAGACACCAATTTTTGGAAGACATCTTTGTTTTGCTATAAAATACATACGTGCCAAATTTTATCTCTGTAGGTTAGACGCGAGCTTACTTATTGAGTTTTTAAATTTTTGGGTTGTATGGGAGGTTGGCGTGGCCGTGGTCAGATGACACCATTTTTGGAAGACGTCTTTGTTTTGATATAAAATACATATATACCTAATTTTACTGTTGTAGGCTAATTATGAGCTCGTTTATGCATTTTTAAATTTTTGCGTTGTATGAGAGGTAGGCGTGTCCGTGGGCGGATTCCAAAAATATTTAATAGTGCAGATCCTTGAGTTCATGTGACCATGTGTACAGAGTTTCATTCAATTATCTCAACTCATTCTTCTTATCCTGTGTATACGGACAACACACAGACGGACGGATGGACATGGATAGCTCGACTCACGTGGTGATTCTGATCAAGAATATATATACTTTTCTATACCGGACTCGCTTTCTTCCAAGCGTTACAAACGTTTGCCCAAAGTTAATATACCCCGGTCTTTCAGGTTTAGAGTATAATGATTCATATGAGAAGCAATCACACATCTTATCAAATGAGTAAAAACCCCAAATGTATATATCAAATCGATTCTGTTTGATGCATAATCTACAAAATTTTTTATGTTTTTTTCCTTCAGACTAATTCTGACCACTTGAGGGGTTGTTGACAATACTTTGATTTAAGTTGTCTCTTCAACTTCTAGCTTTGAACCCACTAAAACGACTTGAATGAAAATTAATTCAAAAGTAATACAAAATAAGAAAGCCTGAATTTGATGAAGAGCGATCGAGTCCCTCGCCACCGAAATGATCAGAGCAATTTCCTCTTAAATTGGTTTTTTTCGCTCTGCTTTATAATTATTTTTTTAATTAAAAACTAACCCAAACTCTGCAGGAATTCATATTTTAGTGAAGTCACGTGATTCATTAAAAAAATAATTCCAATTGACTTCCGAAACTGTAGCAAAAATTTACAATTCATAATTTGTCAAAGTATTTTGTCGAATCTGTTTCATAAAAATTTGTCTTGTTGTCAAATATTATCCGATTTTAAGAAATATGGGCTTATGAGAAAAAATATGTGGGTTTGATTTTGCTTCTGTTCATCCGTTTATCAGTAATATAATAAAGTTATACCAATGATCATGAATTAGCAAATGCTGAGTTAAATCGAAATAATATCTTTTTTTAACGAAAGTTTTTCCGGCACTCATCTTAAAAGCTCTTATTCATGAAACTGATTTTGAAAATCCAATGGAAGATTATGAATTATAAAATATTGGAGTTTACTCCTTTAGAATCGATTTGCATATAAAGAAATTATATTAGGGGGTAAAGTCAAATTTTCAACTATTTTTCGTTACTTTTGAATTTTCAACTATTTTTAACCGACTTCAAAAAGGAGGAGGTTCTCAAGTTGGTTGGTTTCTCTGTTTTTTTTTTTTTTTTTTTTTTTTTTTTTTTTTGTGAATGTATGTACATCGATTACTCCTAAAGTACTTGCCCGATTGCCGTAATTTTTTGTCAACATATAGAGATTATCAACGCGGAGGTGCCCGTTTATGAAAGGGGGCGGTATTCGGAAAAGGGGCGTGTCTCTATAAGAAAAACACTGTATCTCAGTAAATATTGACACTACGGTAATAAAATTCACAGTAAAATTACAAGGGCAAGCACAAGTATTAAAAATGACGATCACTTAAGTGGGCGTAATTCTAAAAAAGGGTGTGGCAATATTGTAAAAACTCTGTATCTCGAAGAAAATTGATACTAGAGTACTGAAATTAAGTACAGAGGTAGGTACAATTATTGGAAATTACTATAACAAAAGTGGGCGTAATTCGAGAAAGGGGTGTGGCAATATAAGAGAATTACTGTGTTTCGAATAATATTGATACTAGGGTACAGAAATTTATTACAAAGGTGGGAAAAATTACTACAAATTTTTGTAAAAAAAAAAATGGGCGTTAATCGAGAAGGGGAGTGGCAATATTAAAAAACACTGTATCTCGATTACTATTGACACTACGATACTAAAATTTAGTACAAAGGTAGGTACAAATATAACAAATTACTGTCAGTAATGTGGGCGGTATTCGATAAAGGGGCGTGTCACTGTAAGAAAAACACTGTATTTCAGTAAATATTGACACTAGAGTACTAGAGTTAATAAAATTCACAGAAAAAATGCAAGGGTAGGTAAAAAATAACAGTCAATTAAGTGGGCGTTAGTCGACAAAGAGGTGGGGCAATATTAGAAAAACTCTGTATCTCGAATAATATTGACACTAGAGTACTAAAGTTAACTACAGGGTAGGCACAGTTATAAAACAATTAATTTCAATACAGTGGACCTTGTTTGATAAAGGGGTGTGGCAATATATAAAATACACTGTATCGCGAATAATATTGACACTAGAGTACTGATATTTAGTATGGAGGTAGACACACTTATAACAAGTTATTGTGAATAAAGTGGGCGTCATTCGACAAAGGGGTGTGGCAATATTAGAAAACACTAAATCGAATACTGACACTACTAACTGAAAAAGTACAGACGTAGGCACAATTATTACAAATTACTACCGAAGAATTGGGCGTTATTCAACTAAGGTGTGTAGCAGTGTGTAAAAAACTGTATCATATTGACTTAAGGGTGGTAAAATTCATTGTTAGAATGGGTAGAACTATTGAAAACATTATGAGAAAGAGTGTGATATTCTCGACAAAGAGGCGTGTCAATATTATAAACACACTATATTTCAGTCAAGATTGACATTGGGGTACTGATAAAAAAACAAGAGTAGGTACTGATAAAGATACTGACAAAGAACAGAATAAGAAACGACAGAAAAGCATTTTCCATATTATGAGCATAAATAAATGGTGTTTAAGTAATTTATACACTTTTTTAATATATATAATTTTCTCTAAAAAGAAAGAAATAAAAACTTTTTAACAAAAAAAAAACCTACTTCAAAATCACTAGAAAGTAAAAAATAATTTTAAATTACTTTTACTATTTATTTCTTGGTCAAATTTGTATTTTTATAATAAATATATTTATTTTTTTATGATAATAAGAGCTTCGAAGTCGGCGCTAATATAATCAGATTTTTTGTGCTGCTGCAACACACATATAGCATTTTAATTAAGATTTAAGAAAAATTAAGATTACAAATTAATACAGCGTCACCCAAGCAGGATATTTACAAATAAAAAAGTCTTAAATAGAGTAGGGATGGCAAAAAATCATGATTTTACGTCAATGATTAGCGCTGACTAGAAGCTTTTATTATCATAAAAAAATAAATATATTTATTATAAAAATACAAATTTGACCAAGAAATAAATAGTAAAAGTAATTTAAAATTATTTTTTACTTTCTAGTGATTTTGAAGTAGGTTTTTTTTTTGTTAAAAAGTTTTTATTTGCGTTATGGTTGAATTTTCAACTATTTTTGCGTTATGCTTGGCCAATCGAATGCAATGGAATTATCAAGGTCACAGGCAGATCATTGGCACTTTAATGGATTCCATGGAGAATTTGGACAAAAGTGGATGATTCTATGGCCATTCGGATGCAATGGGATTATCAAGGTCACAGGCGGGTCATTAGCACTTTAATGGATTCCATGGATTCCATGGAGGTGACAGGGGAGTCATTGGAACTTTTATTGGTTGAAGCAACATTTGGACCAAAATGGATGATTCTATGGCCAATCGGATGCAATGGGATTATCTGAGGTCAGAGATGGGTCATTGGAACTTTTATGGGTTCCATGGAACATTTCTACCAAAATGGATGATTCTATGGCCAATCGGATGCAATGGGATTATCTGAGGTCATAGGCTGGTCATTGGAACTTTTATGGGTTCCATGGAACATTTGGACCAAAATGGGTGATTCTATGGCCAATCGGATGCAATTAGATTATGTGAGGTCACAGGCGGGTCATGTGTCTTTTGTAGGTTCCAAGGAACATTTGGACCAAAATGGATGATTCTATGGCCAAACGGATGCAATGGGATTATCTGAGGTCATAGACGGGTCATTGGAACTTTTATGGGTTCCATGGAACATTTGGACCAAAATGGGTGATTCTATGGCCAATCGGATGCAATTAGATTATGTGAGGTCACAGGCGGGTCATGTGTCTTTTGTAGGTTCCAAGGAACATTTGGACCAAAATGGATGATTCTATGGCCAAACGGATGCAATGGGATTATCTGAGGTCATAGGCGGGTCATTGGAACTTTTATGGGTTCCATGGAACATTTGGACCAAAATGGGTGATTCTATGGCCAATCGGATGCAATGGGATTATCTGAGGTCATAGGCGGATCATTGGAACTTTTATGGGTTCCATAGAACATTTGGACCAAAATGGGTGATTCTATGGCCAATCGGATGCAATGGGATTATCTGAGGTCATAGGCGGGTCATTGGAACTTTTATGGGTTCCATGGAACATTTGGACCAAAATGGGTGATTCTATGGCCAATCGGATGCAATGGGATTATCTGAGGTCATAGGCGGGTCATTGGAATTTTTAATGGTCCCATGGAACATTTGGACCAAAATGGCTGATTCTATGGCCAATCGGATGCAATGGGATTATCTGAGGTCATAGGCGGGTCATTGGAACTTTTATGGGTTCCATGGAACATTTGAACCAAAATGGGTGATTCTATGGCCAATCGGATGCAATGGGATTATCTGAGGTCATAGGCGGGTCATTGGAATTTTTAATGGTCTTATGGAACATTTGGACCAAAATGGCTGATTCTATGGCCAATCGGATGCAATGGGATTATCTGAGGTCATAGGCGGGTCATTGGAATTTTTAATGGTCCCATGGAACATTTGGACCAAAATGGCTGATTCTATGGCCAATCGGATGCAATGAGATTATCTGAGGTCATAGGCGGGTCATTGGAACTTTTATGGGTTCCATGGAACATTTGGACCAAAATGGGTGATTCTATGGTCAATCGGATGCAATGGGATTATCTGAGGTCATATACGGGTCATTGGAACTTTTATGGGTTCCATGGAATATTTGGACCAAAATGGGTGATTCTATGGCCAATCGGATGCAATGGGATTATCTGAGGTCATAGGCGGGTCATTGGAACTTTTATGGGTTCCATGGAACATTTGAACCAAAATGGGTGATTCTATGGCCAATCGGATGCAATGGGATTATCTGAGGTCATAGGCGGGTCATTGGAACTTTTATGGGTTCCATGGAACATTTGAACCAAAATGGGTGATTCTATGGCCAATCGGATGCAATGGGATTATCTGAGGTCATAGGCGGGTCATTGGAACTTTTATGGGTTCCATGGAACATTTGAACCAAAATGGGTGATTCTATGGCCAATCGGATGCAATGGGATTATCTGAGGTCATAGGCGGGTCATTGGAACTTTTATGGGTTCCATGGAACATTTGGACCAAAATGGGTGATTCTATGGCCAATCGAATGCAATGGGATTATCTGAGGTCATATACGGGTCATTGGAACTTTTATGGGTTCCATGGAATATTTCGACCAAAATGGGTGATTCTATGGCCAATCGGATGCAATGGGATTATCTGAGGTCATAGGCGGGTCATTGGAATTTTTAATGGTCCCATGGAACATTTGGACCAAAATGGCTGATTCTATGGCCAATCGGATGCAATGGGATTATCTGAGGTCATAGGCGGGTCATTGGAACTTTTATGGGTTCCATGGAACATTTGAACCAAAATGGGTGATTCTATGGCCAATCGGATGCAATGGGATTATCTGAGGTCATAGGCGGGTCATTGGAACTTTTATGGGTTCCATGGAACATTTGGACCAAAATGGGTGATTCTATGGCCAATCGAATGCAATGGGATTATCTGAGGTCATATACGGGTCATTGGAACTTTTATGGGTTCCATGGAATATTTCGACCAAAATGGGTGATTCTATGGCCAATCGGATGCAATGGGATTATCTGAGGTCATAGGCGGGTCATTGGAATTTTTAATGGTCCCATGGAACATTTGGACCAAAATGGCTGATTCTATGGCCAATCGGATGCAATGGGATTATCTGAGGTCATAGGCGGGTCATTGGAACATTTATGGGTTCCATGGAACATTTGGACCAAAATTGTTGATTCTATGGCCAATCGGATGCAATGGGATTATCTGAGGTCATAGGCGGGTCATTGGAACTTTAAATGGTCCCATGGAACATTTGGACCAAAATGGGTGATTCTATGGCCAATCGGATGCAATGGGATTATCTGAGGTCATATACGGTTCATTGGAACTTTTATGGGTTCCATGGAATATTTGGACCAAAATGGGTGATTCTAAGGCCAATCGGATGCAATGGGATTATCTGAGGTCATAGGCGGGTCATTGGAATTTTTAATGGTCCCATGGAACATTTGGACCAAAATGGCTGATTCTATGGCCAATCGGATGCAATGGGATTATCTGAGGTCATAGGCGGGTCATTGGAACATTTATGGGTTCCATGGAACATGTGGACCAAAATGGATGATTCTATGGCCAATCGGATGCAATGGGATTATCTGAGGTCATAGGAGGGTCATTGGAACTTTTATGGGTTCCATGGAACATGTGGACCAAAATGGATGATTCTATGGCCAATCGGATGCAATGGGATTATCTGAGGGCACAGGCGGGTCATTGGCACTTTAATGGATTCCATGGATTCCATTGAGGTGACAGGGGAGTCATTGGAACTTTTATTGGTTGAAGCAACATTTTGACCAAAATGGATGATTCTATGGCCAATCGGATGCAATGGGATTATCTGAGGTCATAGGCGGGTCAATGGAACTTTTATGGGTTCCATGGAACATTTGGACCAAAATGGATGATTCTATGGCCATTCGGATGCAATGGAATTATCTGAGGTCACAGGCGGGTCATTGGAACTTTTATGGGTTCCATGGAACATTTGGACCAAAATGGATGATTCTATGGCCATTCGGATGCAATGGAATTATCTGAGGTCACAGGCGGGTCATTGGAACTTTTATGGGTTCCATGGAACATTTGGACCAAAATGGATCATTCTATGGCCATTCGGATGCAATGGGATTTTCTGAGGTCATTGTCGCTTTTATGAATTCTACGAAGCATTAAGACATAAATGGATGATTCTGTGGTCAAGCGGATGTAACTGGACTAGCTGAGGTCTAGGGTGGGTGGAAAAATGTTACTTCAAAGTTTTTCGTTTCCAGTTTTAGTTAATTAAATTTTACTACCTCAGTTTTTGGTAACGACATTACATAATGGTATTGAAATTAATAATTTTAACTGTTTATGCATGATGATATTATGTATTTAACCAATTTGCCTATTGTACATGATTATATTTAATTTCAAGGCAATCGATTTGAAGTAAACTCCAATCGCGCGTCGGAGCTGACACGCACACTTTTTTTTTTTTTCACTAGTTTCGGAAGCTAAACAAATATTTTTTTACTGAATCACGTGGCTTTCCTCGATTCGTGATCCCCCCCCACAAATTTGGGTTAGTTTGAATTTGATTGGTGTTAAATATGACGATATAAAACGTCGATTTTAGAGGAAATTTCATCGCTTATTTTGGTGGCGAGAGACTCAAACTATTTTTTTCATATTTAGGCGCTTAGTTTTTCATCCCAAGGTGTTAAAAATTTTGCGTTTTATACTTTCAGAAATGAGCTCCATTAGTACTCACCGAAGGACGAATTTTAAGGCTTCCGCCAATTGGTTATTTTTAAAACGAAGTAAAGTTTTGCAGAAAAATGTTCCTTGTGGGAAGAAAAATGCACTTTTGCTGCCTCTATTGGGATCCGAGTAAAAATGAAAACATTACAGCTCAAGCCTTAAAACCTTCGTATGACTACTTAAAACCTTCGTATTACATTCTTAGAACAAACAAAGTTAATGCAAGTTCATTTTAAGACGATCACTGCCACTGCTTTGCATTCTCGGAGCCCGAGATCGCTCCCAGTCGCGGCTAAAGTTTTTTTAAATAAAAAAATTTTTCTAATCGGTCACTACCTCTCTGCAGATAATGGCAAACCTCAGAGAGTAAATAATGCCATGTAAGGCTTCTAGAGAACATGAACTTTAGCCGTTCGGAGTCGGCATAAAATATTTAGGTTCAGTTCTCGGTCAATTGTGTGCAAACATTTAATAACACACAAAACACAATTGATCATAAGAAGCTCGGTCAAAGTCCTTTCAAGGGCTGAAATGGCCAATTTGTGTTTGTTTTTTTTTTCGTATCCAAATAATAAACGAAGTTTTGAACAAACAGATTCCGATAATCAATCTTGATTGCAAGACTTAGGAAAAATATACAATTGATTCATTTTTTTAATTTTTTTAATACTAACAAAATACTATTTATAAAATTTTAGCTTAAATTTTAAATATGAATGTTTTTTAAGAGATTGGGTCGGTTTGAAAATGAATTTTGTTTTTTTTATTTAATTTTAATTAATTTTACTATAACCGTAACCTTATGCGCGATACACACGTTGTTACATAATTAATATTGTAATTACGCAATATGCGTGAGGGCGTTAAAAGGACTTTCATAAAAACATAAAATCATCACAACATTAAGAGTTACTTTAACTTATGATATACTAAAGGAAGGAATTCCAATTTCAATCCGTTTAAATTTATTTTCATACTTCTTTCTGTGGAAATTCTGTTATTTTTACTTTGTTGCTAAAAGCTTTGAAAAATTGGGAATTTAATAAGAAATTAATAATTAAAGTCTTCTTCTATTTTCTATCCATTTGTCTGAGCTTCTTTAAATCTTTGCCTTGTAGTGTTCATTTCTATATAAACTTAGGTTTCTAATTATTGACTCATAATTTTCAATCAAGATTAAAGTCTAACTTAAAATTAACTCACAGTTGTTAGTTACAATTTATAACAAGAAGTTGAATAAAACTAAATTTTACCTTTATTTAATCGTTTAAGAGACTTGATATATTTATTGCGATGATGAAATTTATTGAACGTGCCTGTATTGTTGCGACTTTTGTCACCAACTGATTGCACACATTGTTTCACGAACAAATGAAGAATACCTTCTATTGATTAAAATACAATCAAAAAAAAAAAACTCATCACATCAAATACAGCCAAAAATCTCAACACCCACTAACAAACAGTGGAGACAGATATTGTTTATTATCAACAGTGGCGATAAAAGTGTCCATGTTGTTGTCCTTTTTTAGTGTTTTATTGTTTTTTTTTTTTCTTTCTGTTTGCCTTTTATTCTGTGCTGTCCGTTGAAGACATTATTATAAATTCTTGAGTTACCGTCTTAGATTGACAGTATAAATGAAGGTATAACAATTAATCTTGCCTTATTGTTGTAGTGTTTTTTCTTTTCTGCTGGTTTATTGTTTGACATAACAGTGTTACATAATAAAATATTTCTTTTCTTATGCCTGCCTAAATGTCATGTCATGCGCGTAGTGCGTTAGGAATATTGTCGGGAAGTTTTTAGTATGTTGAATTGAACATGAATAGTTCTAAGCCCCCAGAACTTGTATGCTTTACACACTACGCCACTGCGCAAGTGTCTTAAATTAAAATTTAAAATTATAATTGCTCCATGCATCCATTCACTTTGGAGCCAAAGATGTCACACCACATCAACATGCACTGGTCAGTTTTACCTTATTTATGCACTTAATTCCTGATCGTCCCTACATCGTAAATTATATTGTTACGAAACATTTATGACGTAATGTTAGGGTATTGTTAATTTATTACATTGAATACTGTTGGTGTTGTTGTTGCTTATGGAGGTCTGGGAGTGACTCTGTTTTAATTAATTCAAGGTAGTTTTATCAAATATCCTTGCGCAATGGCTCCTGCGTGTGTAAAATAAGAATAATTTAAATATAGCTACATAGCTTCACGTATGTTTCGAACAATTTTAAATAATGGTTTTGATAGTCAAGTAGTTGAAGTTGAATTTAGAACATTTTTTTATATAGAACATATTTTTTTTAATTTATATTTTAATTTTTGTGTATAATATTAACCATAAGATTATAAAAAAATCATCTGTGCTTTGGGTTTTTTGTAAAATTTTGCAATTTCCGTTACATATGTAGACTTATATGTTCTCAAAAGATATATTTTTGTTTCAAAATTTTGATTTTGTTTCTTACTTCTACAGAAGTCGATGATCACTATCAGTCAACCGGCTTTATTCTTGTCTATATTTCAGCTTAACCACTTCAAACTTAATTTTTCTGATTTTCAAGGGAACTGCAATGATGTTCAACCTTGAACTCATATTTAACAAAGATCACGCACTGTCTTCAACTATATCATTAAGTGACATCGCTTTATCGACTCTCATCGTAGCACACTAAAGTGCTTGTGAGAATAAGTGTATTTCACACGTGAGCGATGGAAGGTTTGCGATTGGGTTTGAACAAAAACAAATTTAGCTTTAAAACACAATTTGTACATTTTTGTAAAGTATAAGTGACAATCACGTTTCATTTTCAAAAAAATTAAGCCAAATCAACAATTTTTCTGGGAAATCAAAAATTGTGTGCCTAAAAATGTGTCACGTTGTTGCTTTATGAGAGCATATAACGACAATACCTGGCAATTTGAAATTAAAATTCAACATAAGTATTTTCGAGACAGTGAATCAAGAGCGTCTTTTGGTCTTTGGCGCCTTTGATACAGTTTTTAAGTGTTAAAAACAATGTTTGGTTTTGGCACTTATCTAAATTTTTATATTTATTCAACTCACATATGTTCCACAAATACTTCATTAAGTATGAAGATTAAGAATGAAACGGAAAATAAAAGGTTTGAAAAATTTACTCACACTGAAAAGAAAGTAAACAATAACTGTGAATTTTTACATAATCTCCATGAATCGCTGTCATGAATTTTGGTTTAGTAACCAATTACATGAGTCACATGAACTGTGTATATAGCTTCATGATATCAATACAAAAAATACACAAGCAAAAATAACTCGAGACCATGAATATTTCATAAACCTAGTGCTTAAAGTTCATAAACTGAGTGTACAAGATACACGAACCAATAAAAAATGTTGTTAATGCCATAAAATTCATGTACAAGTACGACGAAAACAATAGCAGTTCATTAAATTAATTACGAAAATGAATAGATATCATGTTGGTGCTGCCAACATGCGTGTTGTTGTTGATTTCTCTATCGTTCACAATACAAAGAGATGCTTGTTGCATTAAAATTCAGGTTTAAATTGAGTATCGCCTGCAAAAAATAAAAATATATATGATGTGAAGTCACAAATAGCCTATTATTCTACCCTAAACCTGAAAGGTCAGGGTATATTAACTTTGTGCAAACGTTTGTAACGCATAGAACGAAGCGAGTGCGTTATAGAAAAGTATATATAATCTTGATCAGCGTCACCACGTGAGTCGAGCTATCCATGTCCGTCCGTCCGTCCGTCCATCCGTCCGTCCGTCCGTCCGTCCGTCCGTCTGTGTGTTGTCCGTAAACATAGGATATGAAGAAGGAGTTGAGATAATTGAATGAAACTTGCTACACATGGTCACATAGACCAAAGGATCTGCACAATTGAATATTTTTGAAATCCGCCCACGGACACGCCTACCTCCTAAACAACGCAAGAACTGAAAACTGCATAGCTCAGCTCATAAAAAGCCTACAACAACAAAATTTGGTATGTATGTATTTTATATCAAAATAAAAATGTCTTCGAAAAATGGAGATCATCTGCGCACGGACACTACAACTCAAAAACTTGAAAACACAATTAATAAGCGTCTGCTTAACTCACAGAGATAAAATTTAGCAAATGGAGATTCCATTTTTCCACGGACACGCCTACCTCCCATTAAACGCAAAAATTTAAAACTGGATATAAAAGCTAATAATTAACCTACAACAATAAAATTTGGTGGGTATGTGCTTTATATCAACACAAAAATGTCTCCGAAAAATGGGTGTCATCCGTTCACGGACACGCCCACCTCCCATACAACCCAAACATTGAAAACGGAATAAATAAGCCTCTGTTTAACCTTCAGAGATAAAATTTGTTAAGCAGCTATGTTTTTTATGACAAACCAAAGATGGTTTTGAAAAATGGTTGTCATCTGCCCACGGACACGCCTACCTCCCATACAACCCAAAAAGTTTAAAACTCAATAATTAAGGTTTTGTTTGTCATAGAGAAATGAAATTTGTTATGTATGTTTTTTATTCCAAAACTAAGGTGTGTTCAATAATTGGGAGTTATCTGTCCATGAACATGCCCACCTCCCATAGCGAAAGCACAATAAAAGCATTAACTGTGACCTACAGGAAAACAATTTGGTAGGTGTAAATTTTCCATCAACATTTAAATGCACATAAAATAAAGGCTTCATCCGCCCACGGACACACCCATTTTCAATAATATTTTTTTATTTTGGAAAAGTAGTTTTAGGTTATTTCATAGTCGGCCTAGACTGACTTTAGACTTTCTTTACTTGTTCTTTTTATCAAAAAACACATTATAACCTTGAGAATTTTGAAATTTGAAGTCATAGACAAGCTAGATTTTTCACAATATTTAATAATTAGCAATGATTTTGCTTTTTTGACGTAGAATTATGTTTTATAGCGCGGTTTGTATTTGGTCGTTTTAACAGATTTTTTCAAGGTCATTAGGCAACTTTTTTTGCGCATACTTTAGGGTATACCTACAGCCTTTAATACTCTTCGTTCAAAGATAATATATATACTAAAATATCAGATATATCCTGCTGGATATATCCTGGATTTTATCACTATTATATTAAAGTCACAAAATAGTAAAATATAAGAAGAAAAGTTCATGTTTTTATTTAAGAAAATCAACCATCAGCTGCTAATAATGTGCTTCTTTCTTTGCTGCTGCTACTTTCTTTGTTTTTCTTTCGTTGTTTATGCTTGTAAGCTTTGGTTTTACACGAACTGATTGGTTCGCTTTGGCAGCACTGTAAGCATTAGTTCGCATTAGGTTTAGGTATGCACTACTGTTCTAGTATACTATTTTGAAACCAGAGGTCATGAACCTCTTTGCAACTCAGTCAATGAACTCAATGTGTCAAATTTAACGAAATGGGTCTGTGATCCGGTTAGATTTAACTCTTATGAAAAAAACGAGTTGGATCATATTTCATTTTATGTTTTTACCCAATAGATGGCGTAAAATTTAATTTTTTGTTTTTAATGCAAATTAATTGTGATTCCACATCCCACTAGCACAAGCGAGTGTAGTTCGCAAATTATACATCGAACAGATACGAATGTGTAGCTCGCAAGCTAAATATCAGACAGAGACGAGAGGAAAGGACATGTGCTCAGCGTGAAATATAGTAACCATACGATTTTTTAAAAATCGGGGTCTTAATTTTAATTTGAAATTAGTAGTGAAACTGACTGTAGCTCGCAAACAATATATCGGGCAGAGACGAAAGTGACACCAATGGAAAGTTCATTTGCTTCGCCTTCTTTTCAAATAAGTCAATGAACTCAACCTATCAAACTTAACAAAATGATCGAAAAAATTTTACATTTTGCTTGTTTCTTTTTGCTTGCTCATTAAATTAACTTAACTTTTTCTTTGTTTTGGCCTCGATAAGTAGTTCATAATTGAGTGTTATTAATTTATTTGTTAATTTTTGGAAGATCAATAAAAATACGTGCAAAATTAACAAAACAATCGGAACAAAGAGACAAAGTAGAAGAGGTAACGACTTAAACGGAATTATACGTCTAAACTTACGATACTATCGAAACTGTTTCTCTTTTTAATATATATTTTTGTAAATATAAAGGAAATACATATTAACACTTTATTCAATTAATCGATTGGGAAAATTTTTTAAAAATATTTCTGTTATTTGTTAGCTGCTATCAGATTTGAAAGAAAATTTAACAAACTTTAAGAAACACTAAAAAAAATTTAAGAACCGTTAGAATTCGACTAAGATATTGACGTGGAAAGTAAAAATTTTCAATTAAAAACACTTTTTTTTACAAATTGTCAACTGATGAATGCATAAAACTAAATTTTTAATAAATTCTAATTTTAAAGAAGAAGTCTAATTCGACCAACACAAAACCCTTCCAACATTTCGTGCCCTCGAACCGGAGTTACGGATTTATCTCCGTCTAACTACGCCATTCAAAACACTGTGCGGCGGTTTTGTTGCTGTTTTGACCTTTCCCGTTGGAAATGCGTTGATATGCGACAAACATGATATGAAAATTTTTGCTGTCGCTATTCAACAATTTGTTGTCAATGTTTCTTTTGCTGTTGTGGTAGTGCTCTTCATTCACTCATATAAACCAGGCCCGTAGCCAAGGGGTGGTTTTGGGGTTCAACCCCCCTTTGGTACTGAAGAGTAGACAAAAATCAATTCAAGTCAAAGTAATAAAATCGAATGTTGAGGTTTTCTATTAAAAAGTAATTATTTGAAGATGAAAACTTTTAATATTTTAAAGTAAAAATTTAAAATTTCTTATTTCAAAAAGTACTAAAATAATTTATAATTGGTAATTAATAAAGCTCGTTATAACAAAGATTCTAATTGAATTATGGTCTTAACACAACTGTAAGAAGTCACGAATTTTACTTTTGTATATCATCAGGATTTTATTTTATTCTTATAAAACTGTGTCAAGTTTGAATGTTTTCGGTAAAGTAGTTTCGGAGATATTTCAGATAATTTTTTTAACTTGTTGTAGAAAATCAATTGTTAGTCTTGAGTTTAATTGTTTATAAATTTAATTTATAATAAAAGTATTCAATAGTATACTATTTGAAATAATTTAAAAGTACTAAATTATTATTATAAATAGTATTCATAAAATATTTATTCATTTAATATAAAAGTTAAGACGTGATAGAAAAATGAGCGTCATCCATTCACGAACACGCCCACCTCCCATATAACCCCAAAATTTAAAACTCTATAAAATGGCTTCTCATAAATCTACAGGAAAACAATTTGATACGTTGCATTTTATATCAAAACTAAATCATAAACAAACACACCCACCTTCCATACAACGCATAATAGTGAAAATTCTAAAAATTGGCTAATATTTAAGTTACAGACCTGAAATTGAGTATTTGTGTGTTTTATAACATAACTGGCATCACATACGTTGGCATCAACCACTCAAGAACACGCCCACCTAAAAGATATTAATTGGAGTAGCTCTGGGCAGTCAATGGTTCCGCATACAAGCAAGTTGATGAATGAAGAGAACATCGGCAACTTCCCTTCGTTTTGCAAGTGTTTGCATGTTAATCAACTTAAACTGTCAGAACCGGGAAGACCACGAAGAGCGAAACGAATGAATCGTCTTTGAACGGCTTCAATTCGCATTGAATGGGTGTTGTAGATGGGAGACCAAACCTGGCTGGCATATTCGAGGATGGGTCTAACAAAGGAAAGGTAGAGAGATTTAGTGATGTAAAGAATGGAGAAATCTCTGGACCAGTGTTTCACGAAAACAAGTGAAGTGTTGGCTCTACTAATAATATTATCAATATGAGGCCTAAAGTTAAGTTCCTTGTCATCAAAATAGTAAAATTTTTTGAAATCTCATACAAAGATCTTGTACCATAACGAATCGGCCGTGGAGGTATTTTAACTTCAGCCAAGTCAAAGATAAGCCTTACTAGTTTTTAAGTACTTTTATATTATTTTTATCAAAATCAACCCCCCCCCCCCAACCTCATATGTCACAAGCGATACAATTGTACCTTTTCGGGTACACTTTCAGTACTGTCAGTACGAAAGTACGCCTTTTTTTAAAAGGTACATTTTTCGATTTGGAAATTTTCTATTTAATATTCCTATAAGTCCAATATTTTCTTATTTGCATGCCATAAACGAGCTGGTATGCTATGAATTTAAGCTCATTAAATCAAATTTTCGAAATAACGTAGTTAAACTTTATTAAAAACACCTAAGTTTTTGAATTGATTTTAAACTGATAGCACTTTATTTTGTTTTTAGAATTAATTTTCAATTAAAAAGGTACAATTAAAAAGGTACATTTTGAAAATCTCTTATAGCATCACATATGAGATATGATACATTAAAATAATTGGCCTTTTTAGCATATTTTTCTTTAAAAGTTTTTGGTAAATTTACTTTTTTGATTAATAATTTTAAAACTTTGATTTTCATTAATGTTTATTCTGTTCAAATATAAACTTTAACTCTATATTCCTATACAAATACTTGAAATCGCATTAAAAAAAATTGAAACGTTAGATGAAAATTCATATTTGTGGTTAAGTCTGATTAAAATTAAAAAAAAAAATTCATTGACATAATATAAGATTTTTGTAAAAATCGACAACTGCGCCACCTATCGGTTCGTTAACTATAGTTCAAGCTCAAAGCACCCTCATACGTTCACAAAATTTCTTTTAAGTCGGATATGTGGTTTCGGATATTAGCGAAAACCAACATAGTGACATGTGATTTTTATATATAATCATTAAATATGCAAAGAAAGTCTAAAGTCGGTCTAGCCCCACTATGAAATACCCTATGAAATATGAACTATAAGATACCCTAACATTTAAATATATATTAAAATACAAAAACAAATAGACGTAACTTCCTATCAAAATCCATGCAATTCCACACGCATACGACTGACCTTACAGGTTAAGTGTATAAAAAACCCTCTGAATCATAACAAAATGCACCCAATTTTCACACAATTATTCTAAAATTTGGTGCTTTTCTATGTACAAAAATCCAAAACAATTATGCCATTTCAGGCCTTGAAAGGACATTATTAGAGTTTCTTATGAGCTATTCTGCTGTGCGTTTTATTAAATTTTGTACACAATGCATCAAAAACTGGATCTAATTGTTTTATAACGACTACGAACGGCTAAACAGCATGTTTTCAAGAAGCTTTTCATGGAATTTATAATTCTCTGTGGTATGTCATTATCTGCAGAAGGGGAATCAAGGCAACTCGACGACAAAGCCACACACAGTTTGTGCCTCAACAGCCACGTTTTTATCCATTTATACCCAAATTTTGACATTTTTTGACATCGCCAAACATACTAAGGTACTCATCCAATTCAGATTCGTTCGAACACCTTAAATATGTAAGGTTAATAATTTGCCTTGCAAGAATTTTCAGAGATATGTTATTGCAATTTGGTGGTAGCATACCTTTGTGGTAAGTAACATTCTTGGTTAAAAAGTATTTTATTCGACAAATTTCGTTTTCTTCAAGAACGTTTCTTAAGTTTCCAAGAAATTGACTCCATAAAAACGTTTGTTCCTAAATAACACAAAAATTTTTTTGTAGTACTTATTTTATTTTCTGTTGAAATAGAAAATAAAATCAATCCAAAATTAAAATGCTGACTTTGAAAGTGAATAACTTGGTCATTGTACAAAGGATTCCATTCATTTCTTTTTTGTTTGAAATTTTGACTTATTGTCCGTTCAATCATTTTTCCATTTTTTTTTATTTTCGTTTTCCTTCTAATTTTAATTATTTTTAAAAAAAACCTTAACGGATTTCTTTATTTCGCAAAAAACTTTGATAAATGCATAAATATAGGGTTTCTTTAAAGTTTCTATCATAAAAATTTAAAAACGGTTTCAACGATCGAAAAATCAAGCTTAACTATCATAAAAATTTTTGGTTTTTTGTTTGTTTATTTTAATTAATTTTGTATTTTTGTAATTTTGTATGCATAAAAATTAATGGTATAGTAAAAGAATCATGACAATTTTTCAATTCGTTTCTGAGTTATAATCCCAAATACCCCTTTAAACACTCCCACAGCAATAACAGCGTCACCTACCGAGTCAAACTTTAGATACAAACCATCTACAGGCCCAGCCGCATGTACTCACAAAATTTCATTCAAATAGGTTTAGCCGTTTAGGAGGAGTTCAGTGACAAAGCCATGTACAGAAGAATTTTATATATAAAGATATATATTATATTTGAGATATTTGAATAGATATTTTGAAATAGTGGAATAGTAAATAGGCTTTTAAAGTATTTTTTTATCATCGATAAAAATTTAAATTTTCAAATAGATTTTATTCATCAAAAAAACATTCTAAAAGAGATGAATTGTGATGAATTAAATTTTCAATTTAAAAAATTTCACATACTATAATTTTTACTTAAAAGAGGAGGTTTCAATATCTCTTCCCTATGATTATTATAAAATGCAACTGCTCATTTTTCAGCAAGTTCTTGAAATGTGGTCTCATCTGAAATTGAGACTTACACACTGGATGCACTTAAAAATATATTGAAATAATCATGAGATACGATTAGCTCACGTAAATCTGAAATAAACGGCTAGCAACATAACGATCGAACAATGGAAATGCTGCTGTTTTACATGTTGTTAAAAATTAATGTCGAATTCGGCCGTAAACATGGCCATCACTGTCAGCACACTGACAGTATGTATGTGTAAATGTCATTTAATACTGCAGCGGCGTTGTGCGTCAGTCAAAAACTCAGAAACTACTTTAACTACAATTGCCAACACCACCAATTAGTGCAGAATAATGGCTATAGTTTTGGCAGCAGGTGATCGACTCAACGTTTGGTCATTATGGTGACCTTATTTTCATGTTGTTGTTGTTACAACAACAACAACAATTGCCCAACTTGCTTGTCTGGGATTTGCAATCAGTTTTTCCCAATCAAATATGAATGAATGCGTGCGTGGGTGGGCGAAAGTGGTTAGGCATAACGATTAGCGGAGAGTTGTTTCGAAAGCTAACACTCATGTGCATTATGCTGTTAAGCTTATGTAGCAGTACTTTAGAGCTTTAGTTATAAATAGCTGATATATACGGTATAACTGGGTAGTTTAAATTGTTGAAACAGTTTAATTTTCATGCAGTTCTCGTTTGAATTTTACAAAAATTTTAAAGTAATGTAGAAAAAATGTTGCGATTTTTGCAAAATTGTAAAAAAAACATTCCCATAATTAAAAAACTCAAATTCCGTTGTTTCAAAATTTAACCTCATCTGAAATAGTCATTCACAAAAGTTAATGTCATGTTTTCCACATGCATTCGTTATATGTTTATGTTATATTATTTCTTTGAAATTACAAACCTTGATAAAAGTAGAAGAATAAATCTTATAACCACTCCAAAATCCGAAATCAACATTGGCCCTAATCAAACCTTATGTTGGCTTAAAATGCCAAACAAAAAGCGTTCTCACAGGAATAATTATACGGAAACGCACGTGATTGAGACACAACAATATGGACCACAACAAGCAGCAAACAAAAATCACATCCTTTGAAATCAAGAAAAAAAAAAAACCAAAACCCACAAACAAAATAAAGAATAATCCACAAGAACTCATACATTTCCCTAGAAACATCTGAACAAATCTTTATAAATACGACGAAAGGATATAGTTATAAATAAAGGTTAACAAAGAAGAAGCTGCCACAAACAGCAGCAGAATGACCAGAATGACTTAAGCCACAATCACGTAACTAATATCAAAATGACAGCAATTCGCTATAATGACGTTGCTTACTTTTTGGAATTTTTCAGATGCTGTGCTGCGGTGAGCTAGTGTTAATATATTATATCTTTTTAACGTATCTCACACCCGCTTGAAAGCCAAAAATTAGGAAGTTTCATTCAGGAATTAAAAAAAAAGAAGAGCAAAGCTGAATTCTGCTTATAGATACTTTATCTTTTTCTTCTTTTTTTTTTTTTTTGGTACCGTTTGTTGAAGAAAAGCAACTAATGATAACATCTTAACTAACCCGCACTCGTATCTGCACGTAACGTGAGTCACGTTCACACACAAAAATGTGTAGGTAATGAAAATATATATAAGAAAAGGTGCCAAGAAATAAAAGTTAATAAATAAAAATTGTTTTTTTATACATATATTTCAAATATGTTTTTGTTTTTTTTTTTTTTTTTTGCTCTGCTTTTTATGTTGGTCGACTTGAGTTGAGTTAATTTATGACTTGCCGCTCATGTCGTACCGGGTACTACTCCACTCTACTGCTGCTATATGTATGCTACTTATGTTTGTTTTTTTTTTTTTTCGCTGCGTTGATGAGTTGATGTCCCACTGTGGGCTTGTTTACAGTTTTACGACATAACGTTATAGATCAGCATGCCAACATTTAGAACACGTAATATTCTCTTACGTTCTTATCAATTCCGTCAATTTATTTATCGTTATTTTATATAACTCTCAGTACCATTACAGCATCTTGCTGAGAGAATATTGGCTAGTTGTTGTTGTTGTTGTTGCTGTTTAAGTGAAGTTGGCTAAGTGAAAAAGGGCATAAAATAAAATTCGGTAGATGCGTTAAAATATTTTTGGTCTTTTGCAATTATTATGCGTAACACGTAGTTTGTAGCTACAAGTTTTTGGACTCTTACCAGCAGCATAGCTCTTAGTTTGTTGGCCCGGCAGGCGGTCAAAAATGTTAACGAGCCCAATTTTATGGCAACGTTGTTCGTATTGTAGATGCTTTCTTTTTATTTTTATTTGTTTTTTTGCTTTTTTGCTGTGATGTTTTTATGTTTTGATTGGCCAATATTTGCGATTAAATGACAGTGATAAGTTTCATGTTATTGAAAATGTTGCATATTTTAAGGGTTTTTTTTTTTGTTCATACATTGTTGTTATTTTTTAAACAAACTTCATAAAAATGAGGACATGATTAAAAACAAAAAGAGATAATACGCATCAACAAAATGCTTGGAGAAAAGTTATCAGCAGTTTCAGAAAAGCATGCAAAATGCATTGAACAATAACAAGTAAAGAAAGTCTAAAGTCGGTCTAGGCCGTCTATGAAATACCCTAAACCCACTTTTCAAAAACAAAAAAATTTTTATTGTAAATGGGCTTGTGCTAGGCTGGGCTTGTCCTATATTTTATATCCATTTAAATGTTGATGAAAAATTACACATACCAAGTTTTATTCTTGTAGCTCACAGTTAATGCCTTTATTGTGCTTTCGATATGGGAGGTGAGCGAGTTCATGGACGGATTACTCCCAACTTTTGAACACACCTTAGTTTTGGTATAAAATACATACATACCATATTAAATTTCTCTATGACAAACATAAGCTTATTTATTGAGTTTTAAACTTTTTGGGTTGTATGGAAGGTAGGCGTGTCCGTGAGCGGATGACGTCCATTTTTCAAAACCATCTTTGGTTTGTTTTAAAAATCATATGTGCTAAATTTTAGCTCTGTAGGTTAAACAGAGGCTTATTTATTGCGTTTTCAAGTTTTGGGTTGTATGGGAGGTGAGCGTGTTCGTGGGCAGATGATGTCCATTTTTCGAAGACATCTTTGTGTTTATACAAAACACATACCCGCCATAGTAAATAGTTATAGGTTAATTATGAGCTTATTTATGCAGTTTTCAATTTTTGCGTGGTATGGAAGGTAGGCGTGTCCGCGGGCGGATTCCAAAAATATTCAATAGTGCAGATCCTTGAGTGCATTTGATCATGTGTACAAAGTTTCATCGAATTATCTCAACTCCTTCTTTTTATCCTGTGCTTACGGTCAAGACACAGACGGACGGACGGACGGACATGAATAGCTCGACTCACGAGGTGACGCTGATCAAGAATATATATACTTTTCTATACCGGACTCGCTTCGTTCTATGCGTTACAAACGTTTGCACAAAGTTTATATACCCTGACCTTTCAGGTTTAGGGTATAAAAAGATACTTTTTACAAAATAGTGTTTCTTCCAATCAGTGTAAGCTTCTTACTACTCGGATAAAAGAAAGTAGATGCAATAATGTCGGAAGAATTGGAGAGTCATGAATATATTGCATGCATTTTAGATAAGCGCTGCAGTTTCGTTAGAACTATTGATTAAAACATGTTACCTTATTTAATTGCCTCTATGATGAATGTGCATAAGAGAATATGTAATGGGTGGACTTCAGGCCTGAAAACCATGATCAAGGCTTGATTATTGCTTAGGAACAGCCTGGTTTTTTTTCAATTTCAGGAAAGGATTTCTTTTTCAGAATGTACATTAAAGGTATTCAAGATCTGTTCAGATATTTTTGAGTTTCAGCATTCCGTACAGCTTGTAAAATAAAATTTGAGCTGTTTGATGAGTCGGAGTAGCGTCCGACGAAACCATGGTTTAGTCTGATCGGTTTGTTCTTCAGAGAAGATTGTTATTGTAGCAACCTGATTGGATTCTATAAAGTATTTGACATCAAGCTCTAAAACTAATTCTTAAAAACTATGTTGTTTGCCAAAAAAGAAGAAAGTTTGTTTAAGAATTATAAACTTTAAAAAAAAAAAAAAACAAATTGGCCATTTCAGCCCTTGAAAGGACTTTGACCGAGCTTCTTATGATCAATTGTGTTGTGTGTGTTATTAAATGTTTGTACACAATTGACCGAGAACTGGACGTACATGTTTTATGCCGACTCCGAACGGCTCATGTTCTCAAGAAGCTTTACATGGCATTATTTACTCTCTGAGGTTTGCCATTGTCTGCAGAGAGGTGATGACCGATCAGAAAAATTTTTTATTGAAAAAAACTTTTCACCGCGGCTGGGGATCGAACCCGGGCTCCGAGCATGCTAAGCCACAAACTTAACCTGCATGCCACGGTCACAACAACTTATAAACTTAAAATAAACAATTAAAATGCCACAATTTTATAAGTTAATTGCGTTTTTGTCTACTCGTCAGTACCTTTAAGGAATTTTAAGCCCCGAAAACCCCCTTTGGCTGTCGGAGTAAATTGTACTATGTGTTTCTAATTCCAACTTTATATTTTCGGGCAATTTGCCAATAGTTGTGATTCTTAGTTGTGATAACTTCTTCCAGAACTATCAGGAACAACAGCGCAGAGGGAATGCATCATTCAACATTCCATTTAGAAGTCCACTTTAACATTAGGTCGACTCGGAGAGATAGTGGCAGGACATAGGACCAATCGACATATTCGCGATTTTAAATACCCTTTTCTGGAGAACATTATCCCAGAAATTGTTTAACTTTGGAGTTATGTCCTTTTAGTTGGTAAATGGTGATGACAATTTATCTTACCAGGTCATATCCGTTCCTCATAAAAATTTTGATTTGCTCTTATAAGGAATTATGATAACATCATGTTGTATTAATCCCTAATCAATTTTAAAGGATAAGGATAAAATTGATTAGGGAATGATAAGATAAGGAAACATCATTCTTAATTTGGGACTATGAATATTTGGGGTCACGTGATAGATCGCCATTGAGAAGAATGCAATGTTGCTTGTTGGTTTTCTTACATTTTAACGGTTTAAAAGTTTTTTTGGTATTACATTTCTTTTCAAGTTTCACCAAGTGCTGTTATGTCTTAGCATATTGAAGGCCTTTTAAAAATCATCAAAAACCAAATGAAAACTTATTGGCATTTGTTTACTAAAGCAGCGATAATTCGTGGAGTGTTGATTTGATCTATGTAAGACTTGTCAGCTCTAAAACCCAATTGGTTTTCTCTCAGTGCAGTCTCAAACTTCTTATCAGTTCGGTTTTACAAAATTTTGGGAAGCATGATTCACAAGTTGATTCTCAAGTTAATTCCAGTTGGCACACAGGCTCAAGTGAACCTGTTTGGGTACTTAAACGACAAAACAGGGAACCTCCGATAATCCGGCCACTGTCTATACAGGCACCACCTGTAATCCGACACATCTATTATTATTGAATACATATTTTTTGACAATCATCGCTTATCATTGAATCTGTAATTTGTCGGATAACAAGGTACTCTTTTGCAAAAACTTCCGGTCTATAGGGGGTCTACTATACAGTACTCTAAAATCCGACAAATTCGATAGTTTGACACTGCCTTGCAAAACGTTTGTCGGATTACCAGGGGGTCCACTGTAACCTGTTCTATGGATATTATTATTCTTCATATGTTCTTGATAAAAGAAAGACCTGAAAGAGATGTACTATGCATTGATATTAGAAAATATTTAGCAGTATACAACAATAATATTTCACTATAAAATCAATATAGGAAATATGATTATTATATTGTAGAAACAGTTCCGATATTTTTCTGGGTACCTGGTGTGAACTTAGAAATTGATATTAATACGAATAAGTTTTTATCGGCCGAAATGAAAATTTACTATTAAAAATTGAAAAACTTGTACACATATCAAATTAACAAGTTCAATTAAAATTAGGGCTAAGTAATTTTTTTTCTTGAAAACAAAAGACTAAAATCGAAATTTCATATGAACAAAAATTTTTTACGTTTGGTCAGAAAATGAGCCCATATTTTTAAGGGTTTTTTTGATATTTTTCAAAATTTCGATACCGTGAATTTTCGAAAAATCAAAACCAGGCATGCACGTCAACGTCAATTTTAACGGTAACCGACATATTTTTTTTGTTTCGTTGAAATGAAAAATTACGTTAATTCAAAAAACGAAAAATATTTATTTCGTTTCGGAGAAATTTTTTCGTTTTTGTTCCCAATCAATCGTTGAAAATAACGTAAATTTCAACAAAAAAAATTTCGTTTTTCAACGAAACGAAATTTGATTTGATTAATTTTTAACGTTATTTAAAAAACGAAATAATTTTGATAATTTATTATTCTGCCTCAACGAAACGAAAAAATTTTGTTGATTTCGTTGTGCATGTCGGATCAAAACTTCAAACAATTTGGCAATTAGTATTTTTTGACCAATTGTACATTTTCCTATAAAAAAATTTTTTCCGAAGTTGGAAGTTATTCTAGTCTAGGGGTAAAAAAATGTTGGGTGGTATTTTATAATTCGATAAAAATAAAACTAAGAATATTTTAGTTAACTTACTGAGAGCACCCTCAAAATCATAAGGAACAATATATTTTATTTGTTTTTCGCCAAACTCATTAAGTGTGGAAATGCTGTCCTGTGCGCAAATGGGTTAAAGTTTCGTTTATAATTCTAGTATTCGTTTTTTATTTGTAATATTTTTTACAATATTATGCAAATAGGCAAAAGTTGTCTTACTTAGAAGGCAACCGGCCAGAAATTGCTTCAATTCTATACAGAGATATGGTTTTTCTAACCAAGCCCCGCCCTGAGATGCCCTCAAGAATTAAAGGTAGGTAGAAAAATTGCAGTGAATGAATTGAAATAACAGCGAATGGAAGCTGCTTTAAATAGCATTTGTTTAATCAGATGATGTGCGCAACACCTGCTTACAAGCTCGCTTGTGGTTGGCGCAGTAGCAGCCGACTTGTTTCCATTCTCTTTTTAACGCTTTTTGCACTGTTTTTTCTTTTCTTTTTCTTTTTTTGGTAGAAATATAAAGTCTTCAACAAACGCCTCCACTTCCTTCTTTCACAATGTGCTGTCGATTGGTGTGCGCTGCGCGGTGCCTGAAGTTCTAAGCACACGGAAGCCATACACTAGCTTTCACACTCCGCAGGCGGGCGGCTAACAACTATGGCCAATGTTGCCATATCGTGCTGCCTGCTGCTTTGTTTTTCTTTCTCTTTTTGTTGGTTTTGTTTTAAGTGCACGTTTTTTACTGCCGGTAGACGTAAAAATTAATTAAGTTGACTTCTGGCTTTCGAGGTTATTGGCTAGTGATGCTGCTGCTGCTGCTTCCCTGGCTCTAAAAACAAATTCATTCCTGGAGTGCTTCTTCCTGTTGCTAGAGTTTGAAGTTTGCTCTACTGCTTCCTTGCTAAGTTATTTGCTCCTAATTTCAGTGGAATGCCTATGTGTGCATGTGTGAGGAAATTATGAAAAATGATTGTTTGACTTTGTATTCCACTATCTATCTGTTCATGTCCATAACGTTACTCGCAGTCTCCAGTTAAATATTTTGTATGTGCATGTGTGTGTCTGCTTGTCTAACTGCTCGCATAGCTGTGTGCACTCGAAATGTTTGCCTTTCAGAAACACATGCTGAATGCTTAATTGATGGTTTTTGTCCAGCACAATGCTCTAATATGTGTACCATTATATATGTATGCCGGGGCACAGGTAAGTTTGCCTCACCAAGTTATTGCTAGCGGCCATATCGCCTAGCGTGTAGGCGATGCTTAAAATAGCACAAAAAAATTAATAATTTTGAAAAATTGTCCTCATGAGCTTTTGAAATGAAGCCAATTTTTTAGGCTTCACTTTGGTTTCATTGATAAACTTTGCAGGTGGAGTCGGCATAACAAGTAATTATTTTAATTTTTTACAACTATATTCCGAGGTTTGTAGAGAAAAACATTTTTGATTTTGGTCTTCATCTTCATCTTCATCTTGTTGTTGATCTTGATTTTGATCTGATCTTGATCTTGATGTTGTCATGAGCTTGATTTTTGTCTATCTTGATCCTGATCTCGATCACGATTTTAATTTCCATGTTGATGTTGATCTTAATCTTGCTCTTAATTTGATCTTGATCTTGGTATTGATCTTGATTTTGATCAAATCTCGATATTGGTCTTGATCTTGAACTTGGTTATCATAATGATCTCAATCTTGATCTTCATCGTGATCTTGGGTTTGATCTTGGTCTTTATCTTGGCCTTTATATAAATCTTATTCGTAATCTTTTTCTTGATCTTGACTTTGATCCTGATCCCGATCTTAATCTTGCTCTTGATATTGATCTTGATTCTAATCTTGAACTTGACCTTAACATTGCTAACCCTGATCTTTATCCTCATTGCTCTTGATCTTGATTTTGATCTTTATTTTAATCTTGATCTTGATTTTTATATTGAACGTCATAATGATCTTTATCTTGTTCTTGATCTTGATCTTGATCTTGATCTTGATCTTGATCTTGATCTTGATCTTGATCTTGATCTTGATCTTGATCTTGATCTCGATCTTGATCTTGATCTTGATCTTGACCTTGATCTTGATCTTGATCTTGATCTTGATCTTGATCTTGATCTTGATCTTGATCTTGATCTTGATCTTGATCTTGATCTTGATCTTGATCTTGATCTTGATCTTGATCTTGATCTTGATCTTGATCTTGATCTTGATCTTGATCTTGATCTTGATCTTGATCTTGATCTTGATCTTGATCTTGATCTTGATCTTGATCTTGATCTTGATCTTGATCTTGATCTTGATCTTGATCTTGATCTTGATCTTGATCTTGATCTTGATCTTGATCTTGATCTTGATCTTGATCTTGATCTTGATCTTGATCTTGATCTTGATCTTGATCTTGATCTTGATCTTGATCTTGATCTTGATCTTGATCTTGATCTTGATCTTGATCTTGATCTTGATCTTGATCTTGATCTTGATCTTGATCTTGATCTTGATCTTGATCTTGATCTTGATCTTGATCTTGATCTTGATCTTGAATTTGATCTTGATATTTATCTTTATCGTGATTTTGATCTTGACCTTGATCTTGATCTTGAACGTCATTTGTATATTGATATTTATTTTGTACGTGATCTTGACATTGATTTTAATCTTTATCTGGATCTTTTTCTTGATCTTGATCTTGAAGTTGGTCTTGACCTTGATCTCAATCTTGACCTTCATCCTTATCGTCATTTTGATCTTGTTCGTAGTCTTGTTCTTGAACGTAACCTTGAGCTAATCCATATCCTGATCCTAATCTAGATCTGAATATTTACCTTGATCTTGATATTGATCATAATCCTCATCCAGATCATGATCTTGATCTTGACCGTGATCTTGTCTAAAGAAGCGACATCTGGTATGAGTGACATGTTTTCTTGATCTCCTGATATTCCTTTGATTGTGATTTTCAGTGATATTTATTTGATTATGATATTTCAGTTGCTTTTGATATTGATACATATTGGTTTTGATTTTGACTTAGATTTTGAATTTGATTTATATTTCGATTTTGATTTTGATTTTGATTTCGATTTTGATTTTGATTTTGATTTTGATTTTGATTTTGATTTTGATTTTGATTTTGATTTTGATTTTGATTTTGATTTTGATTTTGATTTTGATTTTGATTTTGATTTTGATTTTGATTTTGATTTTGATTTTGATTTTGATTTTGATTTTGATTTTGATTTTGATTTTGATTTTGATTTTGATTTTGATTTTGATTTTGATTTTGATTTTGATTTTGATTTTGATTTTGATTTTGATTTTGATTTTGATTTTGATTTTGATTTTGATTTTGATTTTGATTTTGATTTTGATTTTGATTTTGATTTTGATTTTGATTTTGATTTTGATTTTGATTTTGATTTTGATTTTGATTTTGATTTTGATTTTGATTTTGATTTTGATTTTGATTTTGATTTTGATTTTGATTTTGATTTTGATTTTGATTTTGATTTTGATTTTGATTTTGATTTTGATTTTGATTTTGATTTTGATTTTGATTTTGATTTTGATTTTGATTTTGATTTTGATTTTGATTTTGATTTTGATTTTGATTTTGATTTTGATTTTGATTTTGATTTTGATTTTGATTTTGATTTTGATTTTGATTTTGATTTTGATTTTGATTTTGATTTTGATTTTGATTTTGATTTTGATTTTGATTTTGATTTTGATTTTGATTTTGATTTTGATTTTGATTTTGATTTTGATTTTGATTTTGATTTTGATTTTGATTTTGATTTTGATTTTGATTTTGATTTTGATTTTGATTTTGATTTTGATTTTGATTTTGATTTTGATTTTGATTTTGATTTTGATTTTGATTTTGATTTTGATTTTGATTTTGATTTTGATTTTGATTTTGATTTTGATTTTGATTTTGATTTTGATTTTGATTTTGATTTTGATTTTGATTTTGATTTTGATTTTGATTTTGATTTTGATTTTGATTTTGATTTTGATTTTGATTTTGATTTTGATTTTGATTTTGATTTTGATTTTGAGTTTGATTTTAATTTGAATTTAATGAAATAGCTATTTTGTGGTCTACTAATTAAATTTAAAAAAAAATTACTCACTTATTTAGACTATATCAATTATTACTTCAGCATAGTGAAGTCATACCTGGGCTAAAACTTATTTCTTTCAATTAAGTTTGTTGCGAATGTGCAGCATGTGAACTCTGCATTTAAAATTCAATTTCTAAACTCTGTTCAATTAGAATTCAACTTCTTTTAATTGAAATTCAACTGATCTTATTTTATATCAATAGCTCAGCTCACCCATGGTTCCGTTTCACCCTCCCATGGTGTGAATGAATGTTTGTTTTGAAAAATCAATAAATTATTTTATTTAGTAACTAATTTTCAGCAAGACGTGCAAGTAAATTTTAATAAAGGTGGTGGAGCGAATTCAATAAAATGCGTCTTGCGGCAGTTACATTTCTCAATAACTGTGCAATAAAAATAGTTGCAATTTAATTGAGTTAGTTGAATGCGAGTTGGCTTAGATAAAAGCCGGTTGAATATGTAAAAATTTAATGAGAACTAATTGAGAACTAATATGTAGTGGTTAGCGATGAACAGCAGATAAATGTGAGCGTGGTCAGAGAAGAAGAATGTTGAGCAGTGTGCTCTGGTTCGAGCACCTACCCGTTTATGATTAAAACCACAATGTTGCCTAAAGACATCATTGTGTGACACTTTTTTCGCTTTATCATAAATTTTAGCAATTATGTATTTACTTAAGTTATTTCAACTTCATATATAAATTGTACTGTGAGCTTAAAAAAAATTTAATTTTCAATTTTTTCCTGTAAAATACTTTGAAATACCGCTATTGTACTGCTGTATTTTCCGCTTTAACTTAGTACTCGCCTTGCCTGCAACGCATATGCAGCAAATAGGCTTGTTCAATTTCATAATAAATCGTTTCTAGTTCTGAAACGTAATGCATTTTGCACAATCGAACTACAAAAATTTATACACACCAAGCAGAGGGCGACAGAGAAAAATTTAAAAGCATGCAATACTGTCGTGGGACAAACGAGTTCATTTTTCATTTCATATGTAGCAGCGGCTGTGGTGATGACGATGGCTCCTCTTCGATTGGTTATTTCGTTGCTAGAAATGCTGCGTGCTTGTCTGTTTTTTGCTATTTTTTTCACTTTGTGTATTTTACCCTTTTTCCCATTTGAGCCCAAAAGCCATTAACTCTTTTAAATATTTTTGTATTTTGTTTGGCCAAATACTATAGAGGTCTTTGGTCTTTGTACGTTTGTCCGACTATCTGTCCAACCATAAGTCTGCCTGTGCTTAGGTCTTGCATGCCTATCGATGGGCAAATAAATTGCAATTGTGCCAAATTCCATTAATTATTCGAGGAATAGATTTTTGTTTCCTCAGCAACCATTATGTTTGACTGTCCTTGCAAATGTAAATATTTGGTTTTAATAAACATAAAATACATAAATAAATCAATTAAATACATATGTCTAGTATAGGTTTAATGTTATTTTTTGAAGTATTTTACAAATATTAAATTGTAATTTATTTTCTGTAACAGTTGTTGCAGGAAAAATCTCTGGAATATACAGTTTATTAATTTACCTTTTTACTTTCCAAATATCTTAAGTGTACACATTACAAAAATTACTTTTTCACAAATATTTTTCTGTTTAAATGTGATGTTTTTTGTAAAATCATTTAAAATTTAGTCCTGTATGATTTAAGTTATTACACGATTATATAATTAAAAAAGCAAATCAAAAAATCAAAATCAAAATGAAAATCAAAATGAAAATGAAAATCAAAATCAAAATCAAAATCAAAATCAAAATCAAAATCAAAATCAAAATCAAAATCAAAATCAAAATCAAAATCAAAATCAAAATCAAAATCAAAATCAAAATCAAAATCAAAATCAAAATCAAAATCAAAATCAAAATCAAAATCAAAATCAAAATCAAAATCAAAATCAAAATCAAAATCAAAATCAAAATCAAAATCAAAATCAAAATCAAAATCAAAATCAAAATCAAAATCAAAATCAAAATCAAAATCAAAATCAAAATCAAAATCAAAATCAAAATCAAAATCAAAATCAAAATCAAAATCAAAATCAAAATCAAAATCAAAATCAAAATCAAAATCAAAATCAAAATCAAAATCAAAATCAAAATCAAAATCAAAATCAAAATCAAAATCAAAATCAAAATCAAAATCAAAATCAAAATCAAAATCAAAATCAAAATCAAAATCAAAATCAAAATCAAAATCAAAATCAAAATCAAAATCAAAATCAAAATCAAAATCAAAATCAAAATCAAAATCAAAATCAAAATCAAAATCAAAATCAAAATCAAAATCAAAATCAAAATCAAAATCAAAATCAAAATCAAAATCAAAATCAAAATCAAAATCAAAATCAAAATCAAAATCAAAATCAAAATCAAAATCAAAATCAAAATCAAAATCAAAATCAAAATCAAAATCAAAATCAAAATCAAAATCAAAATCAAAATCAAAATCAAAATCAAAATCAAAATCAAAATCAAAATCAAAATCAAAATCAAAATCAAAATCAAAATCAAAATCAAAATCAAAATCAAAATCAAAATCAAAATCAAAATCAAAATCAAAATCAAAATCAAAATCAAAATCAAAATCAAAATCAAAATCAAAATCAAAATCAAAATCAAAATCAAAATCAAAATCAAAATCAAAATCAAAATCAAAATCAAAATCAAAATCAAAATCAAAATCAAAATCAAAATCAAAATCAAAATCAAAATCAAAATCAAAATCGAAATCGAAATCAAAATCGAAATCGAAATCAAAATCAAAATCAAAATCAAAATCAAAATCAAAATCAAAATCAAAATCAAAATCAAAATTAAAATCAAAATCAAAATCAAAATCAAAATCAAAATCAAAATCAAAATCAAAATCAAAATCAAAATCAAAATCGAAATCGAAATCGAAATCGAAATCAAAATCAAAATCAAAATCAAAATCAAAATCAAAATCAAAATCAAAATCAAAATCAAAATCAAAATCAAAATCAAAATCAAAATCAAAATCAAAATCAAAATCAAAATCAAAATCAAAATCAAAATCAAAATCAAAATCAAAATCAAAATCAAAATCAAAATCAAAATCAAAATCAAAATCAAAATCAAAATCAAAATCAAAATCAAAATCAAAATCAAAATCAAAATCAAAATTAAAATCAAAATCAGGATCAAGATCAAAAGAAGATGTCACACATAGCAGATGCCGCTTCTTGAGTCAAGATCAAGGTCAAGATCAAGATCAAGATCACGATCAGGATCAGGATCATTATCAGGATCAAGATAAATATAAAGATCAGAACAAGTTCAGGTTTAGGATTTAGCTCAAGGTTACGATCAAGAACAAGATCAAGAAGCAGACCAAAATCAATATCATGATGAAGATCAGATGACGATCAGGATGAATGTCAAGATTAAAATCAAGGTCAAAACCAACATCAAGATTAAGATCAAAGAAAAGTTCCAGATAAAGATGAAAATCCAGATCAAGATCAAGATAAAGGTCAAAATAAAGATCCAGATGGCGTTAAAAACAAAGGTTTAAATTAAGATCAAGATTAAGATCAAAGTCAAGATCTAAACCAAAATCAAGATAAAGATGCAAATTAAGATCAAGAACAAGATGAAGATCAAGATAAAAATGTCATGCAAAAACAAGATCAAAATCAAAATAAAGATCAAGAAAGATAAAGATCAAGATCAAATTCAAGATCAAGATCAGGATCAATATCAAGATCAAGCTCAAGACCAAGAACAAGATAAATATCAATATGAAGTTCAATATCTAGATCAAGATCAAGTTTAAAAAAAAGATCAAAACCAAGATCGATACCGAGTTCAGGATAAGGATCAGGGTTAGTATCTTGATCTAAATCAATATGATTATCAACATCAAGTTCAAGATTATCCTCACCAGCATCAGGATCAAAGTCAAGATCAAGATAAAGATTACAAATAAGATACATATAAAGACCAAGATCAAGATCAAGATTACGACGAAGATCAAGATTGAGATCATAATCATGATCAAGTTCAAGATAAAGATCCATAACAAGATCAGATCAAAAGCAAGCTCAAGACCATGATCAAGACAGAATTGAAAGCAAGATCAAGATCAACATCATGATCACCATCAACATAAAACTCGATATCAAGATCAATATCGAGATCAAGATCAAGATCGATAAAAATCAAGATCAAAATCGGATCAAATTCAAGATCAACAATAATAAGAAGATGAAGATAAAAATCAGGATTCAGATCCAGATCAATATCAGGATGAAGATAAAGATGATGATGAAGATTGAGATTTAATTTAAGATAAAGATTAAGATTAAGATTAAGATTAAGATTAAGATTAAGATTAAGATTAAGATTAAGATTAAGATTAAGATTAAGATTAAGATTAAGATTAAGATTAAGATTAAGATTAAGATTAAGATTAAGATTAAGATTAAGATTAAGATTAAGATTAAGATTAAGATTAAGATTAAGATTAAGATTAAGATTAAGATTAAGATTAAGATTAAGATTAAGATTAAGATTAAGATTAAGATTAAGATTAAGATTAAGATTAAGATTAGGATTAAGATTAAGATTAAGATTAAGATTAAGATTAAGATTAAGATTAAGATTAAGATTAAGATTAAAATTAAGATTAAGATTAAGATTAAGATTAAGATTAAGATTAAGATTAAGATTAAGATTAAGATTAAGATTAAGATTAAGATTAAGATTAAGATTAAGATTAAGATTAAGATTAAGATTAAGATTAAGATTAAGATTAAGATTAAGATTAACATTAACATTAAGATTAAGATTAAGATTAAGATTAAGATTAAGATTAAGATTAAGATTAAGATTAACATTAAAATTAAGATTAAGATTAAGATTAAGATTAAGATTAATATTAAGATTAAGATTAAGATTAAGATTAAGATTAAGATTAAGATTAAGATTAAGATTAAGATTAAGATTAAGATTAAGATTAAGATTAAGATTAAGATTAAGATTAAGATTAAGATTAAGATTAAGATTAAGATTAACATTAAAATTAAGATTAAGATTAAGATTAAGATTAAGATTAAGATTAAGATTAAGATTAAGATTAAGATTAAGATTAAGATTAAGATTAAGATTAAGATTAAGATTAAGATTAAGATTAAGATTAAGATTAAGATTAAGATTAAGATTAAGATTAAGATTAAGATTAAGATTAAGATTAAGATTAAGATTAAGATTAAGATTAAGATTAAGATTAAGATTAAGATTAAGATTAAGATTAAGATTAAGATTAAGATTAAGATTAAGATTAAGATTAAGATTAAGATTAAGATTAAGATTTAGATTAAGATTTAGATTAAGATTAAGATTAAGATTAAGATTAAGATTAAGATTAAGATTAAGATTAAGATTAAGATTAAGATTAAGATTAAGATTAAGATTAAGATTAAGATTAAGATTAAGATTAAGTTTAAGATTAAGATTAAGATTAAGATTAAGATTAAGATTAAGATTAAGATTAAGATTAAGATTAAGATTAAGATTAAGATTAAGATTAAGATTAAGATTTAGATTTAGATTTAGATTTAGATTTAGATTTAGATTAAGATTAAGATTAAGATTAAAATTAAAATTAAGATTAAGATTAAGATTGAGACTAAGATTAAGATTAAGATTAAGATTAAGATTAAGATTAAGATTAAGATTAAGATTAAGATTAAGATTTAGATTGATTAAGATTAAAATTAAGATTAAGATTAAGATTAAGATTAAGATTAAGATTAAGATTAAGATTAAGATTAAGATTAAGATTAAGATTAAGATTAAGATTAAGATTAAGATTAAGATTAAGATTAAGATAAAGATTAAGCTTAAGATTAAGACTGAGCCACAAAATACCATTTTGCGAATTTTAAGCGAAAAGTACTAAAAAGTTATTTTTGTTTTCTGATGAAAAATTTTTTGAATTGATCAGTAGAACAAAGTAGTACAATCAGACTCTGGCAACTTCAGTGAAACAGACGTCATTTTGTGCACGACGTTTCTGTTTTGAAATTTCGTTATAAAAAATGTAATCTTTATTACGTGAGCATTTATCTAAGACTCGGCAAAATGGCTAGAGATAGTTTTTGTTCAAAGAATCTTATTATTTTATTAATTATTTTTTTTTTAAGAAAAAATATACAAGCCCTGAAAGTATGTCTAACAAGGTACTGTATGCTTGTATATTTATGGTTTGGTATGACTTTCAAAAATAGTGCAATCTATTGTTTTGTTTGGTATATTTGGCATGTGTTTATTTAAAAATAGAGCTTTATCCGGTTGGACAATCAGATGCACAGACAAGTTGTTAAAAAAACTCTTTCATTTTATTCAAATTAAATTATGGAACTTGATATATCATCTTTTATTAAGAATTTTTTATTAATTCTTAAACTTTTAAATTAACATTGCAGTATCGGCATTATCACTCAATTCCAGATATTTCTTGATTGCATACTTGTGTGACATGGAAATTTTTGTTCTCCAAAAACCATGAAAATGAAATAAAGTATCTTAAAATAAAGAAATCAAAAATAATCCACGATAATGTTTAAGTGCCGGCAAGATTTATTTGCTAAATCGCTGCACCGCCGTTCTACAGAATCAGTCACTCCGGCACAGCTACTTCACTTCACTTTGCAACAATACAAAATCCAATCCACTCAACTCCACTTACTGCACGCCTAAGCAGATCACATAAATTACAAGCCATTTTCTGGGGTGGCACTTGTAGTAGGAGAGAAGGTAACAGTGACCGGAATGGCAGGGCTTTACTGTACATATATTGGGGCGCATTGCTTGCGTATAAAAAACGGCAAGCATGTGAAAATCCGCTTAAAAAACAAACACAGTATAAAATTCACAAAATTCTACAGTTCTTTTTTTCTTTGTTTTAAATTTTTCATTTTTTTCGAAGTTGATGAAGTATCCTGCAGCCACTTATGCTGGCGCAAAAGCAGCGCGGAGTGGAATAGCAAAACGTGAAAGCTGAAGAAAACACATGTCACAGATTTGTTTCCACAACGGAAGCACTTAAAATGCGTTTTTCTGGGGGACCCGGCTGTTGCTTTTGTGCCGCCTAAAGCTGAATGAAAGAGACAACAGAGAAACGGTTTTTCGAATATATATATTCTAAATCCTATAAAAAGTGTCGGCATCAAAAGTAGCAACAGTGCCGAAACAAAAAAAAAAAAAATTTTTTTAAATTTTAATAAAAACACCACAAGAAACAAATCGATTCTCTCCCCTTTGACACTGTAGTCCATTATTTATGCGCGTTTCTTAAGATTATTTTGTAAATCAACAGCGAGCACATTATTTGTTTTGGTGGCCACTTAACGAAACTTTTGTTTCAGCTACTCCATGTTTTTTTTTTCATTTTTATTTTTAACGCAACAAATGCTACTGATTTGAAGACAAAATGGGATTAAAAATTTTGAACTTATTTTTGTGTGCAGTCAAAATCTGCTTAACGGTGTTTAAAGTTGTTCGAAAATGTTTCGTTCAGTTTTAGAGTTTTGCTGATTATGTTCATAAATAAGCTTATTTCAAGTTGAGTCTTATTTTTGGAAGTCATATTTTAAGGCATTTAAAGTGGCGGTTAAATGCTTTTTATGCCATCTGTTAGGCTTAATTATTTCCTTTTTTTTTTTTGTTTTGTTTCACTTGTTAGTATTTGGAATTGATGCTGATTAATTTAGCAATGAATTTATTGGGTTTATGGAGGGTAAAAATGTATCTTTAGAAATGTGTTTTTTTTTTTTTAATTACTTTTAATACTGTGTGGGATGTATTTAACTTTACATTGAGTAGTTATATTGGTTTTATTTATATTTTTTATTGTATAATGGTGTAAAATCTACTATATAGAATTTTGGTTTAACGATTTTTTTTACTTCATTAACTATTCATTAAATCGAAGTAAAAGTATTTAATAATACAAATTATGACTAACCAATATCTTCGGGTTAAACAAACGAAGAAAGTATTGTCACAAAGACCAGTTCAAGTCCATTCAGCTTCATCATATAAATTTCTAACATAATCTCAAATCGTTTTCAATAAAAAGGGATATTCAAGCCTTTAAGAAAATAATAATAATTTGAAAATTACCTGTTTTTTTTTTCTTTTTTGTTAGAAGAAACGTTTTCTTCAGTAAGAGTTCGATATTTTTATATAAGTTTATTTTTGTAAATTTTTCAAAAATGGAGCATTATATCCCTTTTTTTCGAATTTTGGTGTGTTCCAAATTAACACATGAACTTCGGTTATGTTAAGAAAATGAATAGTCATCAGCTGAATTTCATGAATGTCGCTTCAATGCAGCGCTTCTAAGGATCATAATGAGTTGGGGGCCATAAAAACAAAACGGTCACCAAACTCTCGAAACTCATTTAGGGTTTTACTCACCTCTGATCATAGTATCGAACCTTTATCGTACAATCCTGTTATTTTGTTGACTGTTGCAAAGTGTTATTGAATAAGGCTTTAATAAACTAGCTTTTTATCTCGGTAACCGATGCAGTGATCTGCAACCATCACAGAAGTTTAAGAGGTATTATTAAATATTTTTTTTTATTTAGTAGAGATTAAATTCTATTTGCTTATAGTTATCAAACTACATTCTTGAGCGGTCACAATATTTTGTGAAATGAAAAATTCACCAAAATTACCAATGAAAAAAAAAATAATGTGTATCCTGCTAATTGAACTAATGACCCGCCACACATGATTATAATGTTCTAACTTTGTGTCGTTTGTCTGAATGATTGATTAGCAACGAAATGCAAACAATAACAAGCAATCGAATATATATTGTAAGACAGACGGCATTAAGTTCATGAAACAAAACTTTTTGCCCTGTGTAGAACAGTGGTAGGCACACATGAAGCACATGCTTTGCCAAAACTCTCAAGTATTTTCATGCTCTTTAACTCACTCGACAAACAACTATTGCCGAAGCAGCATTGTTTTGAATGAAATGCAATTTTTGTGTCTCACTTTCACTTACAGTCTCATTTTTAATTTTGCCGACCTCTGGTGTAGAACAACGTTAACAAATCGTGGAGATTTATTTCCACAATTCGCGCTCTGATCGTCAAACATAGAGCCCGAACAGAACCAAAGCGGCTGACGGCTGGCGGCCTTCTCTCGGCGAATTGAGCTGAAAATACGTCTGCAGCAAGAGCGGCTGGCGGTTGTCGGAACAGAGTTGCATTTTATTACGTTAGTGGTACAATTGATAGATAGGGGTGCAAAAGACGGACAACATGATAAACATAAGCATCAAAATCCATTATAAAGAAAATTATTTTGTATAGTTTTGCGAATTCACATAAATGTCACACAGACACAAAAAACAAAACGTCAGAATATGTCAAAAACTGAAAAAACTAAATTAAACACAGCCAATTCTTAGCAAAAACATTTATGTTACCTTACACACACCAATAGGCCCTCTCAAACTATACTACATCTCCATCGGACACTGCATATCGTACGACATAAAGAAAGTCTGAAAGCAAAAACTGGGGTTATCGAACATGTAGGATGAAAATTAAAATTTTTTGATTTTTCGGTCAGTCCATCGGACATGTACTATTGTTTGAACGCAAGTTCATCGGATTTATCATTCTGAAAAAATCGTCAAGGAGTTAACATCAAAAGAAAATAAACAAAGAGGAATACTAAAAATGGCAAATCATTCACATAATGACTTTTGGAGAGAATTCATTGAACTTTATAGGAGTTTTCCTGAAACATGGAAAATCAAAAGTGAAATCTACAATAATAGAATTTTAAAGGACAAAGCGTACCAATGATTTTTAAAAACATATCAGGAGCTGGAACCGAATGCTTCGCTAGACGTGGTTAAAAAAAACAATTAACAATTTAAGAGGATGCTACAGAAGGGAACTGAAAAAAATGCAGAGTAGCTTAAAATCTGGAGCTGGCACAGACGATGTTTATTCACCATCGTTGTGGTATTTCGAAGAGCTTGCATTTCTTAAAGATCAGAAGATGCAAATGCAAGGAGCATCTTCAATAGAGGCAGGCAATGATGAAAGCTTTGAAACTATTGAGAAAGTGAGTGAAAGTGAAAATGAGTGTTAAATAAGAAATTTATTTCAGTTGAGAAATATATTTTATAAAAAAGAAACAGTTTCGATAGTATCGTAAGTGTAGACGTAGAATTCCGTTTTAGTTGTAGCCTCTTCTACTTTGTCTCTTTGGTCCGATTGTTTTGTCCATATTGCACGTATTTTTTATTGATCTTCCGAAAAATAACAAATAAATGAATAACACTCAATTATGGACTCATTGAGCCAAAAAAAAAGAAAAAGTAAAAATGTAAGTATGATTAAATGAGCAAGCAAAAGGAAACAAGCAAAATTTCAAATTTTTTCGATCATTTCGTTTAGTTTGATAGGTTGAGTTCATTGAATTAGTTGAAAAGAAGGCGAAGCAAATGCACTTTCTATTGGTGCCACTTTCGTCTCTGCCCGATATATAGTTTGCGAGCTACAGTCAGTTTAACTACTAATTTCAAATTAAAATTAAGATCCCGATTTTTAAAAAATCGTATGTTGTCTATATTTCACGCTTAGCACATGTCCTTTCCTCTCGTCTCTGTCTGATATTTAGTTTGCGAGCTACACTTTTGTCTCTGTTCGATGTATAGTTTGCGAACTACACTCGCTAGTGCTAGTGGGATGTGGGATCCAAATTAATTTGCATTAAAAACATAAATTAAAATTTTACGCTATCTATTGGGTAAAAGCATAAAACGAAATATGATCCAACTCGTTTTTTTCATAAAAGTTAAATCTAACCGGATCACAGACCCATTTCATTAAATTTAACAGTTTGAGCTCATTGACTGAGTTGAAAAGAGGTAAATGACCTCTGGTTTCAAAATAGAGCACTTAGTTAACTAGAACAGTAGTGCATATATAACCCAATGTGAACCAATGCTTACAATACTACCAATACGAACTAGAACTTCCAGTTTCACGAAAACACGAACCTCAACTACACGTGTATTTTATTCATGAACTTCACGTGAAGTTCGTATTCACGTGAAAGTGCCAATGACCCGCCTGTGACCTCAGATAATCCGACTGCATCCGATTGGCCATAGAATCATCCCTGTTGGTCCAAATGTTCCATGGAACCCATCAAAGTACCAATGACCCACCTGTGACCTCAGATAATCCCACTACATCCGATTGGCCATAGAATCATCCATTTTGGTCCAAATGTTCCATGGAACCCATCAAAGTACCAATGACCCACCTGTGACCTCAGATAATCCCACTGCATCCGATTGGCCATAGAATCATCCATCTTGGCCCAAATGTTCCATGGAACCCATAAAAGTGCCAATGACCCACCTGTGACCTCAGATAATCCCACTGCATCCGATTGGCCATAGAATTATCCATTTTGGTCCAAATATTCCATGGAACCAATAAATGTGCTAGTGACCCACCAGTGACGTCAGATAATCCCACTGCATCCGATTGGCCATAGAATCATCGATTTTGGTCCAAATGTTCCATGGAACCCACAAATGTGCCAATGACCCACCTGTGACCTCAGATAATCCCACTACATCCGATTGGCCATAGAATCATCCATTTTGGTCCAAATGTTCCATGGAACCCATCAAAGTACCAGTGACCCGCCTGTGACCTCAGATAATCCCACTGCATCCGATTGGCCATAGAATCATCCATTTTGGTCCAAATGTTACATGGAACCCATAAAAGTACCAATGACCCACCTGTGACCTCAGATAATCCCACTGCATCCGATTGGATATAGAATCATCCATTTTGGTTCAAATGTTCCATGAAACCTGTGACCTCAGATAATCCCATTGCATCCGATTGGCCATAGAATCATCCATTTTGGTCCAAATGTTCCATGAAACCCATCAAAGTACCAATGACCCGCCTGTGACCTCAGATAATCCCACTGCATCCGATTGGCCATAGAACTATCCATTTTGGTCCAAATGTTCCATGGAACCCACAAAAGTACCAATGACCCACCTGTGACCTCAGATAATCCCACTGCATCCGATTGGCCATAGAATCATCAATTTTGGTCCAAATGTTCCATGGAACCCATAAATGTGCCTATGACCCACCTGTGACCTCAGATATTCCCACTGCATCCGATTGGCCATAGAATCATCCATTTTGGTCCAAATGTTCCATGGAACCCATAAAAGTACCAATGACCAACCTGTGACCTCAGATAATCCCACTGCATCCGATTGGCCATAGAATCATCCATTTTGGTCCAAATGTTCCATGGAACCCATAAAAGTACCAATGACCAACCTGTGACCTCAGATAATCCCACTGCATCCGATTGGCCATAGAATCATCCATTTTGGTCCAAATGTTCCATGGAACCCATAAATGTGCCTATGACCCACCTGTGACCTCAGATATTCTCAGTAAATCCGATTGGCCATAGAATCCTCCATTTTGGTCCAAATGTTCCATGGAACCCACAGAAGTACCAATGACCCACCTGTAACCTCAGATAATCCCACTGCATCCGATTGGCCATAGAATCATCCATTTTGGTCCAAATGTTCCATGGAACCCATAAATGTGCCTATGACCCACCTGTGACCTCAGATATTCCCAGTAAATCCGATTGGCCATAGAATCTTCCATTTTGGTCCAAATGTTCCATGGAACCCATAAAAGTACCATTGACCCACCTGTGACCTCAGATAATCCCACTGCATCCGATTGGCCATAGAATCATCCATTTTGGTCCAAATGTTACATGGAACCCATAAAAGTACCAATGACCCACCTGTGACCTCAGATAATCCCACTGCATCCGATTGGATATAGAATCATCCATTTTGGTTCAAATGTTCCATGGAACCCATAAAAGTACCATTGACCCACCTGTGACCTCAGATAATCCCATTGCATCCGATTGGCCATAGAATCATCCATTTTGGTCCAAATGTTCCATGAAACCCATCAAAGTACCAATGACCCGCCTGTGACCTCAGATAATCCCACTGCATCCGATTGGCCATAGAACTATCCATTTTGGTCCAAATGTTCCATGGAACCCACAAAAGTACCAATGACCCACCTGTGACCTCAGATAATCCCACTGCATCCGATTGGCCATAGAATCATCAATTTTGGTCCAAATGTTCCATGGAACCCATAAATGTGCCTATGACCCACCTGTGACCTCAGATATTCCCACTGCATCCGATTGGCCATAGAATCATCCATTTTGGTCCAAATGTTCCATGGAACCCATAAAAGTACCAATGACCAACTTGTGACCTCAGATAATCCCACTGCATCCGATTGGCCATAGAATCATCCATTTTGGTCCAAATGTTCCATGGAACCCATAAATGTGCCTATGACCCACCTGTGACCTCAGATATTCCCAGTAAATCCGATTGGCCATAGAATCCTCCATTTTGGTCCAAATGTTCCATGGAACCCACAGAAGTACCAATGACCCACCTGTAACCTCAGATAATCCCACTGCATCCGATTGGCCATAGAATCATCCATTTTGGTCCAAATGTTCCATGGAACCCATAAATGTGCCTATGACCCACCTGTGACCTCAGATATTCCCAGTAAATCCGATTGGCCATAGAATCTTCCATTTTGGTCCAAATGTTCCATTGAACCCATAAAAGTACCATTGACCCACCTGTGACCTCAGATAATCCCACTGCATCCGATTGGCCATAGAATCATCCATTTTGGTCCAAATGTTCCATGGAACCCATCAAAGTACTATTGACCCACCTATGACCTCATATAATCCCACTGCATCCGATTAGCCATAGAATCATCCATTTTGGTCCAAATGTTCCATGGAACCCATAAATGTGCCTATGACCCACCTGTGACCTCAGATATTCCCACTGCATCCGATTGGCCATAGAACATTTGGACCAAAATGGATGATTTTAGAGCTGAAGCTCTTATACGAACCAATCAGTTCGTGCAAAATAAAAACAATGCGAGCATAACCAACGAAACAAAAACAAAGAAACCAGCAAGCACAGCAGGTACATTATAAGCAGCTGATGATCGACTTTCTCATATGCATTTTTCTTCTTATATTTTACTATTTTCTGACTTTCATTTAATAGTGACAAAATCCAAAATTAGATATTCATTCAGCGCAGGATATATCTGATATTTAAGTATATATATTATCTTTGAACAATAAGTATTAAAGGCTGTAGGTATACCCTAAAGTATTCGCCAAAAACGTTGCATGACCTTCAAAAAATCTGTTAAAACGACCCCATACAAACCGCGCTGTAAGACGTAATTCTACGTCAAAAAACAAGTAAAGAAAGTTTAAAGTCGGTCTAGGCCGACTATGAAATACCCTAAACCTACATTTTACACAAAGCAGCACAAAGTAAAAAATAATTTTAAATTACTTTTACTATTTATTTCTTGGTCGAATTTGATAATTTATTTATATTCATCATTATATTGGAAATCTTATGATATCAATTATTCTGAGTTTTTTTTATTTTTATCATAGATATATAAATTTTTTATGATAATAAAAGCTTCTAGTCAGCGCTAATAATTGACATAAAATCATGATATTTTTGCCATCCCTACTCTATTTAAGACTTTTTTATTTGTGAATATCCTGCTTAGGTGACGCTGTATTAATTTGTAATATTAATTTTTCTTAAATCTGAATTGAAATGCTATATATGTGTTGCAGCTGCACAAAAAATCTAATTATATTAGCGCCGACTTCGAAGCTTTTTTTATCATAAAAAATTAATATATTTATGATAAAAATAAAAAAAATTCAGAATAATTGATATCATAAGATTTTCAATATAATAATGAATATAAATAAATTATCAAATTTGATCAAGAAATAAATAGTAAAAGTAATTTAACATTATTTTTTACTTTGTAGTGATTTTGAAGTAGTTTTTTTTTTGTTAAAAATTTTTTATTTCTTTCTTTTTAGAGAAAATGATATATATTAAAAAAGTGTATAAATTAATTAAACACCAATTATTTATGCTCATAATATGGAAAATGCTTTTCTGTCGTTTCTTATTCTGTTCTTCGTCAGTATCTTTATCAGTACCTACTCTTGTATTTTTATCAGTACACCAATGTCAATATTGACTGAAATATAGTGTGTTCATAATAGTGACACGCCTCTTTGTCAAAAATATCACACTCTTTGTCATAGTGTTTTCAATAGTTCTACCCATTCTAACAATGAATTTTATCACCCTTAAGTCAATATTATTTAGTTTTTTTACACACTGCCACACTCCTTAGCCGAATTACGCCCAGTTCCTCGGTAGTAATTTGTAATAATTGTGCCTACGTCTGTACTTTTTCAGTAAGCAGAGTCAGTATTCGATTAAGAGTTTTCTAATATTGCCACACCCCTTTGTCGAATGACGCCCACTTTATTGACAATAACTTGCTATAAGTGTATATATACTTGCTATAATCTTGCTATAATCTATAATAAATATCAGTACTCTAGTGTCAATAATATTTGAGATACAGTGTGCTTCATATATTGCCACACCCCTTTATCAAACAACGCCCACTTTATTGAAATTAATTGTTTGATAACTGTGCCTACCCCTGTAGTTAACTTTAGTGCTCTAGTGTCAATATTTTCGAGACACAGAGTTTTTTTAATATTGCCACACCTCTTTGTCGACTAACGCCCACTTAATTGGCAGTTATTTTTTATAATTGGACCTACACTTGCATTCTTGCTGTGAGTTTCATTAACTCTAGTGTCAATATTTACTGAGATACAGTATTTTTCTTATAGTGACACGCCCCATTATTGAATACCACCCACATTACTGGGGGTTCATATCCGAGGCTGATTTTGTTTTCATTGGGAGGTTTTAATGTGGTTGGGACCCAAACCCTACGCACATTCCATTTTTAAGGTCTTGAAGAGACCCCTCAAGTTTATAGTCTAGAAGAGACCTCGCCGGTCAAACTAGCCGCCAAAATGCCCGACGATTGGAATCTCAGTGTACTTTGTCCTATACTTAAGAAAGGAGACCCGACAATCTGCGCCAACTACCGAGGTATCAGTCTTATTTCCATCGCATACAAGGTTCTTTCGAGCGTATTTTGTGAAAGATTGAAGCCGCAGACCAAAACACTGATTGAACCTTATAAGTGTGGCTTTCGTCTTGATAAGTCCACCATATACCAAATTTTTACACTACGCCAAGTGCTGGAGAAAACCTACGAAAACCAAATCGACACCCATCATCTCTTTGTTGATTACAAAGCTGCGTTCGATAGCCCGAATCGGGATTGCCTGTATGCAACAATATCTGAGTTCGGTATACCTGCAAAGTTGATAAGGCTCTGCAAGATGACGTTGAGCAATACATGCAGCTCCGTCAAGGTAGGAAATGACCTCTCCGAAACCTTTAATACCGAACGAAGTTTCAGACAAGGCGACCCGCTATCATGCGATCTCTTCAATATCATCATGGAGGGGATCCTACGAAATTGCTTATAGGTGCTACTATGGGCTAAGTAAGCAATTAGGTTCCAGAGCCCTCTCTCGATCGACAAAACTAATACTCTACAAGACGCTCATCATACCTGTGCTTCTCTATGGCTCTGAGGCATGGGTGGTATCGCAAACAGATGCAGCCGCTCTTGGGGTGTTCAAGAGGAAAGTTCTTCGCAAAATATTTGGTCCTGTTCGAGTTGGCGACGACTATCGCATTCGAATGAACCACGAACTGTACGAGCTCTACGACGACATTGACATAGTCCAGCGTATAACAATTCAGCGACTACGTTGGCTGGGTCATGTCTTTCGTATAGATGAAGAAGCTGCAGCGAAAAAGGTGTTTGAGGCGAAAGCCGAGGGTCGACGACGAAGAGGAAGACCATGCCTCCGATGGATTGACCAGGCCGAAGAAGCCCTTACCGCGCTTGGTGAAAGAGATTGGAGACGACGCGCGCGAAGCAGAGAAGCCTGGCGAGAACTGATGAAGTCGGCCGTAACCCGTCAACGGGTTGTCATGGCCACCTAAGTAAGTAAGTAAGCCCACATTACTACAGTAATTTGTTATTTTTGTACCCACCTTTGTATTTTCCTACCGTTGTAATAAATTTCTGTACCCTAGTGTCAATATTATTCAAGACACAGAGTTTTTCTAATATTGCCACACCTCTTTGACGACTGAAGCCCACTTAACTGACCGTTATTTTTTATAATTGTACCTACCCTTGCATTTTTGCTGTGAATTTTATTGACTCTAGTACTTTAGTGTCAATATTAACAGAGATACAGTATTTTTCTTATAGTGACACGCCCTTTTATCGAATACCGCCCACATTACTGGCAGTTATTTGTTATATTTGTACCTACACTGAGAGAAAAATGTGTTAAAATTAAATGAAATTGTGTTCATATCTAACGAATTTGTTTTTGAAATAGAGCTTGAAACAAATTCATTAAAATTAAACACAACTGTATTTAAATTTAAATTCAAAACAAAAGTTTTTGTTTTTAAAAAAAAAGTTTTTGTTATGAAAAACAAATTTAAAACAAAAATTTCAAAATTTAAAACAAAAATTTCAAAATTTAAAACAAATATTTTAAAGCATATTTTCGATGCCATTTTTGTAGCTTTACCAAGTTTTTAACATCAGATTTTCAGACAGCTACCCTCGAGACCTCCGAATGTTAACTCCATTCGATGAATTTTACATTTGATATATTTTATTATTTAAACAATTAGTTCTTATTTTATCGTATGTTCGATATTTTTCAAACTAATTCAAAAAATTCAAAAATTTTCATTGTATTCAAATTTTTGTTAATTTTTTCAAAGAAATAATGAGAGAAAAATTAAAATGAAAATTAAACACATTTGTTTTAATTTTTGTTTTGTAGAAATGCAATGGCGTTAAATTTCTATTTCAAAATTTTTGGTTTAATTTTAAAGTATGTTTTTTTTCTCAGTGTACTTTTGTACTTAATTTTAGTATCGTAGCGTCAATAGTAATTGAGATAAAGTGTTTTTTTTTAATATTGCCACTCCCCTTCTCGAATAACGCCCATTTTTTTTTTACAAAAATTTGTAGTAATTTTTCCTACCATTGTAATACATTTCTGTACCCTAGTGTCAATATTATTCGAGACACAGTAATTCTCTTATATTGCCACACCCCTTTGTCGAATAACGCCCACTTTTTTAAAGTAATTTGCAATAATTGTGCCTACCTCTGTACTTAATTTCAGTACTCTAGTGTGAATTTTCTTCGAGAAACAGAGTTTTTACAGTATTGCCGCACCCTTTTTTAGAACAACGCCCACTTAAGTGATCGTCATTTTAAATATTTGTGCTTTCCCTTGTAATTTTACTGTGAATTTTATTACTCAGTGTCAATATTTACTAAGATACAGTGTTTTTCTTACAGAGACACGCCTTTTTGCCGAATACCGCCCACTTTCATAGACGGGCACCTCCGCGTTGATAGTCTCTATATGTTGACAAAAAATTACGGCAATCGGGCAAGTACTTTAGGAGTAATCGAAGTACATACATCACCAAACAAAAAAAAAAAAAAAAAAAACAGAGAAACCAACCAACTTGAGAACCTCCTCCTTTTTGAAGTCGGTTAAAAATATCAGCATGAATAACAAACAAAGTATGGTCAGAATTGTAAAATATATTTACAGTAAAAAAAAAAAAACAGAGAAACCAACCAACTTGAGAACCTCCTCCTTTTTGAAGTCGTTTAAAAAGAAACATGTTTGCTATAATCAAAATCGAAAATGTAATTTTTCTGCGTGTATAATTAATAGGCTAAGGTTTTTTTTGTGACTTCAACTCCTCCCAGACCAATGGACTGATTTTATCGATTCAGATGTCATTAAATCAGGTTTAGGCTGTAGATGTGCAAACCACTTTTAAAATGATTTCGCTTCAGGGGGTTCAACCAACCTTTTAAAAGAGAATTAAAATTTTTCTACAAAAACTCGCTATTTACTCGATTTGAAATTTAGTTTGAGTAGAGCTTATAAATTGATCGAGTTTTAATTTTTTTCAAAACTAAAAATTTTTCACAAAAATGATCTTTTATGCATTCCTCAAACGTCAATTGTCCGAAAAATGCAGTTTCAAAATCAAAAGTTGCACTTTCCTTCGAAAATTTTTTGTTTTTTTATCAAAATGTGTTATAAATTGTTGTTGTAGGTGTTCTGGAAGTATTTTTTATTAAGTTTTGAATTATATCTTATTATTAATTTATTTCTTAAATGAATTTTTTATTTAGTTTTTATTAAAATCAGTTATGTTTTATAGCTTGAAAAGTTAAGCAGCGATTTTTTTAATAGTAATAATGTTTATCTCAGTAGTAATATTAGTGTAAGTCCGTCTTCGTATTTTGACAGTTAAATTTAAAAATTTAGTGTCAGATCATACGTTTTAAGTCAAAGCATTCAAATAATGATCTTTTATATTATTATTGAGACTGAATATATCGTTTTTGAGGAAAAAAGCTTCTTGAATAGAATATCTTATATTAAATGTCCATAATGTTTCTTACATTTAATTTTTATTGAATTGCTCGAATTCGGGCAACAAGTTTACTAGTATTTATTATTGACCGTGTAAAGGCCGCATAAGGCATAATTTCGAAAGATAAATATCCAAACTTTACTTAAATGTATATAAATTAGAAGTTTTGGGAAACTTTATATTGATTTGGAAGTCATAGATTTAATTTTATCCTAAAATGTACATTTTTGAAAATTTTTAATCATTTGCAAAAACATAAAAAAAATATGTTCATAACTTGTAAAAATTTCATCAAAATGAAATGAAAAATCTTCGAAATACCGGATTTTATGAGAAACTCCAATTATTGCAACCTCTTCCAAAAAAATCTTAAAAAAATACTTATTCCCAGACGCTTCCAAACAAAGATTAAGCAGTTATGAATGTACATTAGGCCGTGTCGGAAAAAAGTGTTGAATAAACTCGTAATAAAATAAAGATGTTTGCAGAAATGGAATATTTCGTAACCTCTAACTTGCTTAGGTAGAGCAGAAAATTTAGATATTCTTCTAATATTTAAGATCAAGAATGTTTGGAAATTGTTTATCAAAAGTTATATCCTTGAAAATAGATATTTTAATTAATATAACGCCAACATAAAATAACCATAAGCTAAGAGTGGAAAACAAAATTACTAGCATATAACAGCAGTTTAAGTTTTAATAAAGTATTGAAACTCACCTAGTGCACTTTAAAATTACATTTATTTCCAAAGTTTGGTGTTTTTATTGTAAGCCTTAAGGCGCTTATTTAAGATAATGGTTTCATCACGTCATGCTTACTTAGATAATTTCTTAAGAATTATGCAAAATTGCAGCATGCATCGGAAAAGGTATTAAAAGCCAGGAAGTTGCAATCTGTCTCGAAGGACATGGGCAAAGCGTCGTCCTACTTGCAGCATGTCCATCAATGCCTGACATTTCTATAAATATGCATTCTTATGCATTATATCCTTTGCCTTGGGCAGCATAGATACATATCAACTCGAAGTTTTCTGTATTTGTTTATAATACTGTAGAGATAATGTATTTGTAGTAAGAAGAAGCAAATCAAGATGCAGTTACAAAGATACAACAAACAAAGCACTTACGAAGAGTAGCAAAACAATTTGATTTAAATCATGCGAAAATTTATTCCACCTCAAGTCATAAAGTCAAGCATTATGATTTGTCAGTTACACTATTCACAAGAACATGCATATTTATGGAGCTTAAACAATGTCGGTTCGTAATAAATAATATATTATGTATGATAAAATATATAATTTAAGCATTGTCGTAAAGAAGTATCAAATGAAGTTTGCTGGAATTAAGCAAACTTTATAAAATAATTAAGTCAACAGAGCGCAAAACAACCAGACTTATTGTTTTGTTGTCAAAGAATGTGTTAAGCATTCTTTTCATTATGATTTGACTATTTCTAAAAATCTAAAAAATTAAAGCTTTTAGCATAAACTTTGCTTAACATGTCTGCGGTAGCTTTTAGTTCTAGCGATTGACAATGTGTTCTGTTCTATCTAAAACATCACAGCCAGTGAAATGCTTGGATTTTTTTTTCCTTTTTAGTTTTATTGTTCAACGTTTTTTTGCATTTTTTTGCATTTTTCTCACATTCAGTTTCTCACTGTCATACAATAACCGAAAAAGCGCAGCAACTGGCCATTGGCTTAAACCTTACATACAGCATGCTTTTGTCGAAGCACATTCGTTGCGCATTTCAAATTGGAATGCATAAAGTTCTCCTTCAGCAACACCAGCAGAATAGACTGTAACAAAATCTTCTACTTGAGTGCTTGCTACTTCGTCCTTTTCTGTCAAGTTGGAGCAAAAATATATTGCCGGCTGCAGCTCAATACATCTAGGTACATTCAGCCATAACTCGGCTTAAAACAGTTTCAGCAGATTTTCTGATTTTCAGCTGGGTATGAAACATTGATCCGTTACGGTGGGCTGCATGCAGTGTCCTTTGCTTTAATTGTCTGATGGATCTCCATGTGGGTGTATGTGTGTGTGTGTGTGTGTGTATGGCCATAAGTGTGAATATATTTGTATGAGTTTTCGTCACTATGACGGATTTTGTTTTCCTCTCAATCACTTTTTTTGTGATGTTGTTCGTCTTCTTTGCCAACCATTGTTTTCTGCATTGAGTTCTGTATTTTTGCTGTATATCCTTTTTTATGTATACTTGCTTGCTTGGTTTTCAACTGTGTTAATTTTGCATGCATTCATGATGTTGAATAGGATTTAGTGTTGTTGTTGATGTTGTTGTTTTGTTGGCGTTGCACACAAAACTGTGTCACTGTGCAAGCGGTTGAGTGACTGACTGATGTGCCTGCCGAGTCGTTGATTATTCTTAGTTTTTTGGCCATGTTGTTGTTGTTGTTGTTTTGTTGCTTTGTTCATGAAACTTTGTTAATTTGATTTATTCAGCTCAGTATTGATTGAGTAGATTTTATCGATTGCTGGCAGATTCGCTACATCCTTCAATGCGGTGATAAAATGTGTTTTTTTAGGTTATTTACTACAAATTTCTGAAAATTTCATTCAAAGAAACATTTTGTGAAAAATTTAGAAAATTTTATAGAAAAGGCTATAGAAAATGGGCTGGTAACCCGGGTCAAGAAATTTCTGAACTAAAGTTTTTTAACGATCGCTGGAGAGTTCAATATTGAACTCATTGGTTCAAAAAAGAAATAATGTGGCAAACATTTCATGAAAATATAAATCTTCTCGCCGTGACCTCTGAGGTTTCACTCAAAACTTATGCAAAATAACTGAATTTGTACTACTTAAGAGTACAGATAGGCCGAAAATTAGGCAATTCTTATGATTTGTTTTTGGAAAAAGGAAAATATATAGTTACCAAAAACTTTTCAGGTATGTGTAAAGTACTTTGAAAAATATCATATAAAATGTTCAGAATATTAAATCAATGTTCTTAAGCAGCACACTGGGCGACGCACAGTGTGAGATTTAATCAATCTAGCATCTCGAAATTAAAAAAAAAAAATGTTTTCGTAACTCGCTCATATTTTTTGTCACGTGAGAAGAGACCCCAATTGTTACGAAAACAAACACAAAAGAGAATTAAAAAAATGTTATTGGCGTGATAACAGCTATCAAACACGTGCAATTGCATAGCATGCAAAAATTGATTTGCAAGCTTTCATTGATCACAAAACTTTGAGTGATCAGGTCGAAGTTGTGAGTGGTTTTTTTGGCCTAAAATATTTTTTGTATTGAAGGTTATTACTTAAACTTAAAATTTTTGCTTTATACAATATTTATTCTTGCACTCAAGTATTTTGAAAAAATTTTTTTATAACCAGCTAAAAGGTAAGACAAATTTTAAAGCTTTCAAATCTTTGATAGACTAGAACTTCCAAGTCCCACGGAGTTCCGTGATGAGAATGCCAGCAGAATCTTTGTTAATGTGCCCAAAACAAATTTCAAAAATAAAATCCTGCCCATTTTTTGCCTCTTTTTAGTATGAGTGAAATATTGCGAGAGGAGCTTTTTTGGATTTGGTTGAACAAGGTGAAAAGCGAAAAAAAGAAGCGGTCGAAATGCACGTTATATCAATTTTTGGACCAGATGTGGACGATACCAAAATTAAAGATCGTATAAAAAGCTTTGCTTCCAATTTGAATCGCGATGGAGCAAATCTCACCGTGACAAAGCAAGATTTATGCATGACAATGCTATTTGGCTAAGTTCAAAAATTATTGCTGTTGATTTTGCTCTTGATCTCGCACCATCAACTAAAAAACAAATACCGCAACGCGGAAGACGAGAAAAAGAGTTTGCTGAAAGTGCTTCGAGTACACAAAAACGGAAATGCAAAGAGTTAATATCAATTCTAGCTTCGGAACAATTAACTATGGCTACCGCAATACATCTGAGATCCTGTGGAAAAAGAGACGCAGCAAACATTGTCAAAGAGTTGTCGGCTGCATCCCCTTTGAGAGGTACAGCTATAAAAAGAGCAAGGGTAAGCATTACTGAAAAGAAAAATCTTACACCAGATCAAGCACTGGCCATGATCGTAGACGAAAATTTATCAATTGAGCAATACCGTGGAATACGATTGCATACGATACCTTACAGTCCGAAATTGTATCCATGCTATGATCTCGTTAAGCAATAAAAATTATTGTGCTACCCAAGTCTTGTTACTGTTACTGAAACATATGCCGAAATCAATTTACAATCCTTAATAGACCACAAATTAATTAAATTAATTTTTTAGTTTTTCCTCTTTATTATGTTTTCGATATTAATAAATTTAACATTGAAACAAGATTAACTTTTTATTTTTCTCATTTGCAAAGAATCATCGAAAACTAAAGTTCGAAACTTGAAGCATTTTATAGAAATGGTTGTATGAGAGTACTTATATCAATATATCGACAAGTTTTAGTTAGAAGAGAAAAAAAAAGAAATTTTGAATATAAATGTGTAAAAAAAAATTGTCCCGAACTAGTGTTTTTGAGGATAGTTCGGAACTAGTCCCCTTGGACACTAGTTGGAACTAGTTATCTTTCACCATATTGAAACTTATAATCTCCTTAACAATCGTGCCAAATTTCAAGTTGATATCTTGTAAACTTCATATAAAAATTAATTTTGAGATGCTAGATTGACTAAATCTCACACTGTGCGACGTGGGCCAGTGCGCAAAATACGATTCGAACTGGCGAACCTCAGTATGAAGTGCCCATAGAGCTAGTGGACAAAAATAAAAGGAAACATGCCACAGAAACATGAAATTTTGTGGGAATAGCTTGAATAGAATTTAAGTGTTAAATTTGTTTTAATAATTATTTTATTGTTAAACTATATCTTTTTGTGGGCAAATAGTTTAACAATAAAATAATTATTAAAACAAATTTAACACTTAAATCAGATGAACAACACTCACCCGTCTCAAATAAGCAAAATCGGTAATTTTGCATAAGTCCCCACAAAAGTAAATGTAAAAAAATTAAGATTTTTTCTGTTCTAGGCACAATCTTGTGAAACATACGCAAACAAAAGTACACTGAACCAAACTGTACACAATAATTATGAATTATTACATGACCTCCATGCATTGCAGTCACAAAATATGGGCCATATCGATGTACAAAATACACAAAAAGTGGTTTTGTTAGGACGTTGTCAGTTATGTCACTCGTTCGTATATGTTGGACATACAATTTGGACTTTCATTGCATCTCGAATTATGTGGTTCCTGTATTAAATATTTTTTGTTCTTGTATTGGTGTGAGACGAATTTTGTCATGTTTTGAGCGCTCTGAGAATCACTATAGATCAGTGGTCGGCAAAATTAAAAATGAGACAAAAAAATTGCATATCATTCAAAAGAATGCTACTTCGGCAATAGTTGTATGTCGACTGAATGAGAGAGCATGAAAAAACTTGAAAGTTTTGGCAAAGCATGTGCTTCATGTGTGCCGACCAGAGCTGCCAGGTGGCGGGATTTTCCCCGTTTTTCGGGATTTTTCGTTCAAATCGGGATGGCGGGGAAAACATTGATAAAAACGGGGAAAATAAAAATAAAACGTAAAGTACCTTGCTTTATATTTTAGAGCTACCCTGTCGAAGGAAAATATGTAATTTCTAATGCCATCTTGTAGACAATTCCTTATTGCCGCTTGCGAAGAAATTTTCAAAAAGTTTGACTTAACGAATGGTAGTTTTGAAGCTAATTGATTTAAAAATCATTTTCATCATCGGTCCCATGTCCTCTTATTTTCCACACGTTTCCATGTTTAAAAAAAAAATTAGTTTCGTTTAGTTTTTGCCTTCACCAAAGCGGCATGTACTGAAAGGGCTTTTTCGCTGTTAATTCCCAGCAGTTATTTTGGAGACAATTAGAAAAACCAACTAGTGTATTTCTAGTGAAATTGAAGTTAGCTTGGAACTAGTGCAAAAGACGCTCAGCATAGAACAATTTGAATTTCTTTTAATATTCTTAGTTTTTCTTGTCAGCAGGCACTAACTAACAAAATCAAAAACCAAACACGCTCAAAACGTGTCGTGGACCGTTTTTATTTTTAGATTCCGTACTTCTTTTAATTTTCGCAAACATATTCGATGAAAATAAAATGGTAAATGGTAAATGGTAAATATACAGTTAAAACTATACAATAATTAAATCAGTTATACCGTACGAACCCGTGTTCCAAATAAGGCTGATATAGGGCTTACAAATGACCACTTCTGGACTGTATTAAAACGGATCAGTTTAAAACCATTGACAATGGAACTAGCACAGATATAGGGAAAAGGAATGTTTATAGGGACAATTGTCTTTTCCTATGACATCAACTCGTAAAAATCATCAGTTCGTTCAATGCAAAACGGTATTGTAGTGGGACCAGTACTATCCCTTTTGGGAACTAGTTCAGAACTATTCTAAATCTGGTCCATTTTTCTGCAGGGTTTAAACAAAACAAAAATAAAGAACGCTCTTGATAATAGCTCTCTATCCGGAACTCTCCACAATAAATCTTTGATGAAATTTCAAAAATGTTTTGAAATTAAAATAAATACTGAGTGTTTAAGTCTTCATAAGAATAATGTATATATTTAAAATAAATTTAAACTATTTTTGCAATGATTGTTAGGTTGATCTCAGACTCTAAAGGTTCTATCCCGAATATCGATAATATGTCTCTTATAATTATTGTATGTTTTTATGGGTACGTACGTATTTGATCTATGTATTTATTTTTGTTATAATGAAATGAAATAATTAACCCTTTCAATGGATTTGTCCATTATATTGGACACTTCAGAAAAATTTTTTATTTTTTATTTTCCAACGTCTTTTCTAAAATCAAATAGGTTGGTACTATGAAATGAAGTTGTGCTAACATGACAAAAATAATTTTAGGGAGATATATAACGTTTAACTTAGTTAGATTTTCGATTTTATGCCCAACAGAACCCTTCAATTTTTTTATATCGCGTGTTAATGAATTTTGCAAAAAAAGAAGTGATTATTGTGATTGGTGTGCAAAGTATAATTTTTTTTTTATAATAACAATTGCATTAATAACGCATTTGCATTTGTCTCCGATTGTTTTAGTTGAACAAAAATATTATAATACAACGTTATCATGGTTTTGTCCATTATATTAGACAGCCTGCCAAAAGCAAAGCAGCTCATGTAAAAATCAGAGGGATGTTTTTTAATCTTTTTATTGCTTAAATGATGGGAATATAAGCTCAAAAAAATTGTCCACGATTATTCTAGGCAAGCTATTGAAAGGGTTAATTTTTTATTACATTAAAATCATACTATTTTCTACATTTAAAAACGGGGGAAAAAACGGGAAAACTCAAAGTAAAAAACGGGGAACATTTTTTTTGTGTATGCAAAAATGGGGATTTATTTTTGCTGACACCTGGCAGCACTGGTGCCGACCACTGCTATAGATTAATATTGGGCTCTGATGTAATTTGTCACAAGCTCTTCTAAAAGATATTCCAAACAACCAGTGGCGTAGGTATGGGTGTGCTCCACGGATCCTTAACCCCCTCCCCCCCCAGAGCCATTAGCCAAATAACAGGTGTTTTTTTTAAGAGCGTGCTGATTTGAAATTTAAATAAAACAAATTATGAAATGGTCAAAAAAAAATTTTTTTTTTTTTTATAGATAATTTCTTGGTATTTAACATTTAAATATAATTTCGGGCACATGGTCACCACGACTATTTTGCACAAGGGTCATTCTGGAGTTCCAATTTTCGACCACCTTTTCAAGCATTTGAGGGCGTATTTCAGCAATGACACTTTGAATATTGGTTTCCAAAGCGTCAATCGTTGCTGGTTTATCCACATAAACGAATGACTTCACGTATGCCCACAAATATAATCAAGTGGCGTCAAATCACACGAACGCGGAGGCCAATTCATAGGTCCATTTTTCGAAATAATGTTGTCGTTGAAATGTTCTTTCAATAGGCTCCATACTGTTGGCTCCATACTGTTCAAACCACATTTCGTCCACGTCCATATCTTGAAGATTTGGTAACAAAAATTCATTGATCATGGTTTTGTATCGATTTACATTCACGGTAACGCGTCGTCGTACCTCATTTTTAAAGAAATAAGGACCGATAATTCCACCAGTCCATAGACCGCACCAACACGTACATTAATCGGGATGCATTCGTAATTCTTGACTTGGCTTGGCATCCAAAATAGTGAATGTAGACCGAAATTTGGTAATTACGTTCTTTATGGTGGTCTCAGACGAATTATTATGTGCATCATAAAATTCACAGTGCTCTAAAACATTTTTAATTGAACACTGTTTTTGAAAATAAATTTCCAAATTTTAGATTTGGAAGCGTTGTTCTATAGTTAACCTATTCATGATAATTTGCCAAACAATGAGTGGAGACGTTACTTTAAATTGTCAGACAATAGAGTAATAGATATTGAAAAAAACCTCATAAAAAAACACCCTTTATAAAAATTGTTCTGAATTGATTCTATTAAGTTAAAAGTTGTTTTTCGATTATTGAAATAATTTTATGATTGGAAAATATTTAAGATATGTTTTATGATAACTTTGTCAAAAAAAAAAAAAATTACGGACTTTTTTATAAAATTCTTTAATTAAAGTTTATTTTAAGGCAATTAAAATTACACTGAGAAAGAAAATTATTTCAAATACAAATTTAATGCATGCACAACTGTTTCAACTGTTTTTGAAGTTAAATTTAAAACAAAAGTTTTTTTTTTTTAAAACAATTTTTTAAATATCTTATAGCGTTTTCTTTTCTCAAAAAAAAATTGAATTTTTTTCTGCCCTGTTTGATTTTCTTGCATTTTTTTTCGTTCTTTCTCAAATAAAATTCTGACCTTTGAAATTGAATCGTGTTCATTTCTCGAAAATGTTGACCTTAAAAGTGGAAAAAATGCAAAGTTTCTGCCCCCTTTACTTCGACGGTTCGAAAAATTCTGACCTCAATTGCTACCAACTGAATAAACAAAATAAATGACATATGTAAAAAATAGTTAACGTTACAATTGACAGTACAGAAAAGATTGAGCTCATCTACGGAAAACGTCAAAATTTTTCTATAAAAACAAAAAAATCTTTTTTTTTTAGCGGGAAAAAAATTTTGAATTTGAAATTTTAAAAAAAATTTTGCGTTTTTTGTGATCTATTCTCAGCTAAAAACAGGTCAGAATTCTGTGGTGTCAGGTCGAAATGGAAAAAATTCTGCATCTTCAGAGGGCAGAATTTTTCGTTGAGAAAAAAAAACACTATTAAAATCTTTTTCATTATTGCAAATAAATAATAAAAGAAAATTATAAAAAAGAAAAAATTGACTTAAATTTTAAAAAAAATTTTAGTTTAACCTTTTTAACAAACCATAACCGACATGATAAAGAGGAAAAGTGAGAACCAAAAAAATCTTTACCGATAAATTTTACATGAAAACTTGTGTGTTCGTTTATTTTTATTTTTATTGTAAAACTCAAAAGCGATCAGATCAAGTTTCTTTTGCAGATTTTATTTGTAGCACCCATTCTCTAGGAAAGTTCGCGGGGAGCAAAAAACACTTGTCACTTTCGAAAATTCCATACACTTCATGGGTTTCTCTAACAATTATGGCTGTACTAAACTTAGCATATTACAGTTATTACTTTTTTTGGACCCCTGCCAGAACCAAAAGCTATCTACGCCACTGCAAACAACAATCTTTTTTCGGTGCTTCAGTAAGTGCCATATACTTGGCTTCAGCACTTGACGACGCGACCACTCGAGAAGAAAACCAAAACAGTTTGTGATTAATATGGCTGCTAGATCATTAGCATCTTAAGGCCAATGGCGTCAAAAAATCCAGTAAGTGATACCTTTTTTTTCCAAAAGTCAAAACGCAACTTTTAGTTTCTTTTAAATATCATATTATATGTATAGCTGCATTCCAGTGTTGCTTTCTGGAACTTTGGCAAAACTGTAATAATTTATATCTGGGCTGCTTAAAACTGCTTAATGTACTAAAGACCCAATAATTTCATAGTATTGAGTATATATATATATACTTATATTCCTTTATTATGACATATATATTTCCTCTTGCAGATCATAATTAAGGAATGCAGTCGAAATATTTAACTGCCATAGTTCTAGGTCTTTTTCAACTGCTTATTCATAATTAAGTTGAAGAGGACTCTGTCTTACTACTGTTGCCAATGTGTCCAAATAGCCAACACCATATTCCTGAGTATATCCGTATATCCTTTCGGGATAAGTCTTGCCTTACGTTTTTCTATAGAACCTTTTTAGAATGGCCTTTACTTCGTTTTTAAAACTCATTTACATCCTACTAGTGATCTTCCTGTGGCCACGTCTACCAGGTCCCACTTTTGATTTTTAATCAAAAAATTGTTCTCTGTATCTAATGCATCTGTACATTCTCGTGCAAACGGTGATGCTAGTGCAACTTTTTGGATCACCTTCGCCCACGGTAGTTGCAGTTTGCGAAAGTCCAAGAACGAAATCATTTTTTGACTGAATTTTTCTGAAGTTCTACACATTTTGAACCTATTGACAGAGGTTGATTTTCGTCCAAAGCTACTTCTTAACTATAAAGGTATATTTCGTCCTCTGATTCTATAACTTTTTCCTCTGACTCTTTTGACTATTGTAATTTTACCTGTTTCCTGTCTCTTTGTAACTTAATCCTCTTTGGGATTCAACTTAAATTAAAATTCGTAAAACTTTTTACTTTCACCTTTAATTTCCTCTGTAGTGGCATTTAACTTATCTTCAAGATATTTTACGTCTCTACTTTTAACTATGGTTCTTGTATCACACTGTCATAGGCGATACGCTTTAGATTCAATGGAATAACCGACTAGGATAAACTGTTAACTGACTAATCCATCTTCTTGTCTAATACTTTTTTTCGCCATTTTCAAACGGCAAAAAAAAAAATTACCACGTGTTGCCATTTTTCATAAGACTGACAACAACTGACCATTAAAACTGACATAGTGAAAACCAGGCTTAAGGAAGTACATTAAGCTACAAAAATGACGTAGAATTCATATTGTATACCTATACCCTACATTCAGCAATTTGCAATGGATTATATGTCAATATTTGATAACAGGGCAAAATTTTCTGAAGGATAATTTCAATAATATTCGTTATTTTCATATCACAAATATTCACATACTCTGACTTTTCTCAAAAACAACAATTTCAAACTGTTGACTTAAAAAAATTCAAATATTACCCTCGGTGCAGTATCTCTTAGTTAATAATTGGAGCCAATCCAAGGTTGATGATTCAATTTGCCCTACAAAACCCACTTTTATTTGAGTTAAGCTCAGAATATGCTTCTTTAATTGCAGGAAATTGTTTTCATATATAAAGGTACACAAGCGAAAAGCTCACAAATAAATTTAAAGGAAACCGCTAAAATATCTACTTAGTCATATTCCATAACTGCGTTGCTTTCAGCTCAATGCATAGCAAATTTAATCAAGCGAACTTTTGCAAATCTCAGCGTAAATTTTTGCCTATCATTAGCGTACCTATAACAAGATATTTCCGTTGTATGAAAGAGCTTCAGCTAAGGGCAGGCAACAAATTCAACCCGAGGTATAGCAATTGAAGCAAAAAATAGAAGTGAATTTTATAGAATTGTTAGAATAAGCAAAATTTTTGTTCGTCCTTAACAAGCTACTTTTTCTAGCCTTTTTTGTACTGCTGAGTTTTTTTTGTAATTTTTGTAACTTAATTGGCTGTAACATAAGCTTTGCAAGCAAATTTAGTAGATTTTTGCATAAGCTAACGGCATTTGTTTCCTTTGGCGTAACTGCCTAATTAGCTTAATTTTCTCCATACTTTGCTGAAATATGTGGATAAAGCTTAAAATTTTGTTTGCAAATTTGAACAATTTTGTTTTTATTTCTGTAGAGAAAAGTTTTGTTGTAGCAAGGAACAATGATTTTTTATAACTTTGAAAGTCGACTACCACATCATCTCTACTAATCAGTTAACTCTGATTAAAACGAGCTGAAAAATGTTGCTCTGTTTATCATAGAGATTTCCAATTGAGGCTGAAATTTGTAGTCTACAAAAAGAAACAACAACAAATCATGTAATTAACCAACTTGACGCTTTAACACCTTATCAAGTAATCGCAGCACCGAAACAGAGGTCAAAACGCACAAAAGCAAAAAAAAAAAGCAGCAAAAAATGAGATCTGTTAAATTATGTTTTAAAGCGTAACCGCCTATAATCGACCAAAAACAAAACAAAATTACAAAAGTTGGCAACACTTTGTCGGTCGCCATATAACAGAAAAAGTCATTAAATAGCATTTAGGGTTGCCAGCATTATTTAAGCAAGCTGCAGAGTGAGAGAGAGTTATCACTCATAATTTTACACGCTTGTGATTTTATTGGTGTGAAATTGCTTATAATTACAACAACAAAAAATGCGAACTGAAGTAAGCAAAAAAAAATTTAATACAATATTAACACTTACTTGAAAATGTCACGGCTTCATTTTGGAAAAAAGAAGCTTTTAAATGAAAAATAAGCAAGTATTTGCTTAATAAAGCTATTAAGTAATAATTATTTATTATTCAGTTCTCAGCATTAAGGATTTAGTATTTACTATTAAATATGATATAGTTCTGGTACTTGTACTAGTACTAGTGCTGGTACTTGAACTGATGCTAGTACTGGTACTGGTACTGGTACTGATACTGGTACTGGTACTGGTACTGGTACTGGTACTGGTACTGGTACTGGTACTGGTACTGGTACTGGTACTGGTACTGGTACTGGTACTGGTACTGGTACTGGTACTGGTACTGGTACTGGTACTGGTACTGGTACTGGTACTGGTACTGGTACTGGTACTGGTACTGGTACTGGTACTGGTACTGGTACTGGTACTGGTACTGGTACTGGTACTGGTACTGGTACTGGTACTGGTACTGGTACTGGTACTGGTACTGGTACTGGTACTGGTACTGGTACTGGTACTGGTACTGGTACTGGTACTGGTACTGGTACTGGTACTGGTACTGGTACTGGTACTGGTACTGGTACTGGTACTGGTACTGGTACTGGTACTGGTACTGGTACTGGTACTGGTACTGGTACTGGTACTGGTACTGGTACTGGTACTGGTACTGGTACTGGTACTGGTACTGGTACTGGTACTGGTACTGGTACTGGTACTGGTACTGGTACTGGTACTGGTACTGGTACTGGTACTGGTACTGGTACTGGTACTGGTACTGGTACTGGTACTGGTACTGGTACTGGTACTGGTACTGGTACTGGTACTGGTACTGGTACTGGTACTGGTACTGGTACTGGTACTTGTTCCTTGTTCCTTGTACTGGTACTGGTACTTGTTCCTTGTTCCTTGTACCCGGACCTGTACTTCTGCTTTTACTTGTTCATGTAAGTGTTCTCTTTCGTATACTTTTATTTTTACTTGTTCTTATATAAGGTCTTTTACTTATGCTTTTACTGATATTTGTGCTTGTACTTGTACTGCAGCTTATATTTGTACTTGTTTTAATACTACTTATTTTAAAACTTTTTTCCGTTTTCTCCTTTTGTCCAACTTTCATAACATCCAGAAGAATTCATAACATGACAGAAGGTACTTCTGTCCTCCATTCATGTGTTAATGTAGTCGTGCATTTGTACATATTTCATTTTAACCGTCTTATTCATCCAAGGGTTAAACTTGATGCTTATCGTCTCTTATCTCAGCTGCTCGAAGGGAAATCGTTGCGTAGTACTTCCCGCGTCAGCGTACCTTAGTCCAGTTATTGCAAGTTGGTGCAATTTTTATTTTTTATCGCATTAATCATTTTGTCGCTTTAAACTTTAATAAGCTGCTTTGGGAACGTGTTAAATCGATTGTTCGCATTTTTCAGATAATAACTGCTGAATCTCACTCACTGCTGGGATAAGTTAATAAAATGTATTAATCGCTGGGTATGCTATGCTATATGAATATTTTGTAAAAAAGTCGAGAGTCTTCATTATTGTATTAAAGACCAAATTTATATATTATAATTTTTTATATAGAAATATTAATTTATGGTTCTAAATAGCTCCTAATGAGCCTTAATGTGAGCAACGTGCTCGCAGAGATGTAGTAAATAACTAAGTATATCGTACGTTGTAGTGTTTTTAGCCAACTGACCTATTTAAATAAAAATTTGGTTGATGCATAAACTTTGGCTTGGTGCAAATACAAAATCGATTTATGAGGGTGAAATTTTTGGTTATGGTTTTGGTAATAAGTAATATATTTGTAATAAATGTGGATGGAGATCTAGATAAGAAAATATAACATATTATTCTAGACGTGTAATGTTTATTATAAAAGTATTTAGTAGTATATATGATTGATACATTTTGGTACTTTGGTGAAATGGGTACAATGAAAATAATGTAAGATTTTAATAAATAATTTTTTTTTTTTGGAATTATTGATTTGAATTTAATTTAAAGACAAAAAAAAAAAGTACCATCAAAGTAGTTTCAATTTCAATTTTATAAGAACCTAATCAAAATAAATTATACAAATATTTCATAGTAAAAACTTAACACATGTTTTAAAATAATGCACATAAATACTACAAATTAAAAATTAATTTTATTGGATAATAATCTTTTTATTATTAAGTGATTATTTCATACATTGAAGGCAAATAAAATAACTTTAACGTGGTCGGTTTTGCAAATATGTGTTATACAGTATCCCGCCAAAAAATTAGAATAACTTTACAATTTTTTTCAAACACTTCTTTTATGTCATTTTTTGCTAGGCGAAATTTAAAATCAGCGAACTTTTTTTAATTGAGTTTTTAGCAAACAATTTGTTCGATTGTTCGCATTTTTCAGAAATAAAACTTTTTTTTTAATAATTTGTGTTATTACCTCTCATTAATATGGTTCAATCAAAGATCATACAATATATTATATGATCTTTGGTTCAATGTTAAAATGTGTGAAGAGATAAGAATTATGCAAAATATTTTTTGTTTTTAAATTTGCAAAATTATCAAGGGGCTGAAATTCAAAATTTTGAATTAAAGAATAATTAATAAAAAATTCCATTGAGTGGTACTTTCTTAAAGATCTCTCAAATATATAATGTTTTTTTTTTCAAAAAACCATATCAAAACGAATTTAAGCCAAAAAACCTCTTTAGAGGAAGTGTACTTATTTTAAAATGAATGTTTTTTTATTATAAAATTTTAATAAAATATATTATTTTCATATCTGATGAGTTATTCATTCACAAAGTTGTGGTTTTGAAATTAGAAGAACATTTTTTGATTTTTCCTGCTAAAAATCAAAAAAATGTTTTTTAAAGAAATATGAGAAAATGCATTCCATTTATTTTGGATATCGTAAAAATGTCTATATTTGGTACTTTGGATGATTAAAACTATTGTTTACTGGTGCGATGAGACTTACAAGAAAAAAGCACACATTTTGTATGGAAGCCCTATGAAATGTCAATTTTTCCGATAAAATATTTAAACATGAAATAAATAAGCCATGAAAAAATAAAATTGTTGATACCTATATTGGGTACTTTTAATGTAATGAATTTTTTTTTCTTCAAGGAAAATAAATGCATTTCAATAAAACAAAAATTTTATTATAAACAGTAACAAATTTAAAAAAAAAAACAAAAAAAAAGGTAAGTTTACAAATTGCCTTAAATCCAACATAAATTAATATGAAATAATTGTGTCAACAAACTTCGTTGATATCAACTAAAAATTTTACTAAAAAATACTAAAAATTACAACAACAAAACTACAACAAAATTTTCTTATGAAAAATTAATGCCATCGTGTGTGATTTTGTAAGAGTTTTCGTTTGGTACCAAATTTGTAAATGTTTCCATGGAAAATAGCGAAATTATAGCAAAAACACGAAATTTTCGCTGATTTTTGAACGCGAGTTTGAAACCCTTAACCATCGATTGAGCACGTATAAAAAAATATGTCAAACTTAGATTTTTGTCTTATATCAAAAAAAAAAAAAACAAATTGGCCATTTCAGCCCTTGAAAGGACTTTGACCGAGCTTCTTATGATCTATTGTGTTGTGTGTGTTATGAAATGTTTGCACACAATTGACCAAGAACTGGACCTACATGTTTTATGCCGACTCCGAACGGCTAAAGTTCATGTTCTCAAGAAACTTTACATGGCATTATTTACTCTCTGAGGTTTTCCATTGTCCGCAGAGGAGTGGTAACCGATCAGAAAAGTTTTTTTTAATGAAAAAACTTTTCGCCGCGACTGGGGATCGAACTCGGGCTCCGAGCGTGCTAAGCCACACACTTAACCTAAAATCATTCGAATCGGAGATTGTTACCTGAGGACCTCTCCTTGTAAGTCACATTAACTTTGCATTTAATTAATGCTTTAATAATTTTATTGATACTTTCATAAAGTTTTTATCATTATCCTTATATCGGGGTCGTTTTTCCATATATCTTGAAAATTTTTGTTTTTACATTTGAATGGTGGTTTGCATGGTGAGCATAAACTTTAGTTTTGAGATATGAACAACTGGAGAATTGGTCCAAGGAAAAACTTCAACTTGATTATCGTTAAGTAATTAACTACTCTTTTAAGAGGTATTGCAAGTTGTGTCATCCTGCATAAATGTAAATGGTGTAGAAGAATGATTCAGGCCTATCCAAATACTGTAAAAATACATCATTAAGTACTTAAATGTACTACTTGCTATTCAGGACCCTCCGAAGAATGCAGCTCCAAATCATTACAGCTGGTAGATCCATTATACTGTTTTGGATGCAGTCGATAGAATATAAATCTCTAACAAATTTGACTGATTTTGAGTAGTTTCTAGACGATACTCGCCGCTGAAGTTGATTTTTCACGGAGAATATTACTTGCGTGTGCTCCTCCTATTTTTCAATTCATACGACTTATATCTTAGTGTTAGATTGTTGCTTTAACTCACATGTGCTGGCATCCTTATGCATCATTCTTGCAAAGCCATGCACATAAAGTTATGCACATGGTTACTGTTCGCATACACCATACTCAAAAATTCACGTGTTAAGGTATACTTGCTCATGAATTTTGAGAACTATTTCATAAGCCATATTTTTTGTTAAAACTATATCAAATTTTTTTGAGCAACTATTGCATGAATCATGTTTTATATTTTTACAAATATTTTGTTTATGATTCTACATTGAAATAGAAACATAGAAATCCGTTGCCTTGTTGGTCGAGCGTGCTGAACGTTGAGATTTAATAAAAAATGGGCGCAGGTTCGAGACCGGGTTTGACCAAAACATTTTTTTTTGTAATATTTTTTTAAACATATATAAATGTCAATATTAATAGTAATAAAAAAAGCAATTATATGGTTCATAGCTATGCTAAAATTATATATCAAATACAAGAACCTAAGTATTTTTGTTCGAATTTTCTGACAGTTTTTGTGATGAGCAGTTCTAAAATATGTTTTGCTACACTTAATTTATCGTTACCAACATCTCAGTGGAAGTGTGATGGGCGGCTATGTGGAGGACGTAGGTTCGAATTCCAACTGTGTAAGTATCAAAATTTTAATTTAATTATTAGAATTCCAATTTTATGTCACAATAGTTGCCTAGTCAGAAATATCATCTGAAATTAGATTGCACTTGCATCCAAAAAACATGTTGTCTTACATGCAATTTATTATTTTATTTAAAAAAATTATTTTTAAAAAAAATGTTGTTGTCCTCATCCGGGTTTGAACCGAGGCAGTCCAGTGTTTATAGCAAACACCAGCAAGCCCGGCTAAACTCGAACTTTAAAAATTGTGATTCAATTTCAATAAGAAGTTCGCAGTTCGTAACAAAATTATATCATTTTAGTATTTAAGTGTAAGTAACCACGAATCATGCGATCATAAGTTATTTGCTATGAATTGTGTTTTAAAGCATAGAATCATGGCTAATTTTTGTATGAATTGTATGCTATATGCTTTATTCTTGCGCTCAATTCTCTCCGTGTATGGAATTAAAAAAAAAATTTTAAATACTTCAGAAAATACTGTCATTGCCATTGATTTCTTAGTATTTTGACTTCTTTCCTTATCCCAATCAGCTTTGGTGTAGGGTTAATGCAGCTTAGCCCAAATCAACCGCTATTTGATCGTAAGATATTGACATAAGCTTTTTTGTAATAATTACACTGTGCTCGAATCGAACACTTTTTTACTCATCAAACGAGGGACCAGGGGGATAACCTAATTCGAGTATGCTGATTCTAATGGTGCTAAGCGTTTTTTAAAGGTTATCTCTTATTTTAGAGAATTTTGAAAAATCAAAATTTTAGACCCACCAAGAAAAAATTTGTAATTCTTGACAATTTATTTAATCCTCTGTGAATTGTAACGAAAAATTACATCCGTGTACTTAACCAAAATACTCTTTGTAATACCCACCATCAGACTAAATCAAATAAGTTTCTATTTCAACCCAAACATTCTATTTAGAAGTTTGCTTTTGTACCCAAAAATCATGGAGTCATAACATAAAAATGTTCGAACCTGTTAAGCCATTGGCCATTTGTAAACAATTACGTGGTATACTTTTTTTTTTAGTTTTTCTCAGTTAAGAATTATATATCTCTCTCGCAGAATGGTTTCATGCCTGGTCGTTCGACTGTCTCCAACCTGGTAATTTTTTCTGAATATTGCACATCATCGTTTCGAGAGGGATGTCAAGTTGATTACACAGACTTTTCGAAGTCAATCATTATATGTTAATAAAGAAATTATAATATATAATGGGAGTATCCTTGGACCGCTGCTGTTTATTCTCTTTATTAATGATATTACATCTCTTTTTTCTCACAGTAATTTTTTGTTGTATGCTGATAATCTTAATCAGTACTGTTTATAATATTGCACCATAGTGTTGGTTAGGCTGGGTCGATTTGTATGGAGGCAAAAAATCTGAGGGGGACATGATATTGACCGTTCTTTTAAATCGACTTTTTTATAATTTTGTATCTTAGTTAATACTCTTAAAATTCTTTTTTCCGGGCATTTTTAATTTTAACCTTTTTTTTCTTTGTTCACAAACTTCGAACGCGTTTATCTCGAAACCATGTTTTTCGTACTGGTTGCGGCACTAGCGGGTTCATTTTTTGACGAACAAAAAAGGTCCTATCATACGAAAACCAATTTTGTTAAGATTTAAAAATAAATCATATTTTTCCAGATCGTACAATTTTTGCGACTCCTAGCGCTGCAACCACGAGGCCCCGTTTTTTTTTCTGCCGCCTGTTTGGAGCTCTATACCAGTGATGCCCAGAAAAATTAGTTGAAGAGTGCTACAACAATTACAACAAAATGCCAACAACAACAACAAATCTTTGGATTCGTGGCACAATAATTTTTCTAACAACAAAAACACATAAAACAACAACACGCATAAAACCTACATCTGCGCCAGTGCAAAAGTTCATAAATATTGAACACACAAAACAACAACACGAATCCTTCAATGTGCGCAAATACAACAATAAAGTAATAAGAAGTAAGGGTGAAGCTGAAAACTGAATTCGGCGAATAACAACAATCATTGCAATATTGAAGTTGTTGTAAAGAGTGCAAAGAGTGGAGCATGTTAAAAACAACAACACGAATTCTGGCAGCGCTCAAGCAAAAAAAATGACATACAAACAACAACACGAATGCTGACGGTGCCGAAGCGCACAAGTTAAATTGTTGAACACACAAAAACAACAACATGCAAATGCAAGAAGCGTCATTTGATGGCTCTTAAAAAACAACAAAGCAATAAGAAGCAATGATTTTCTTCAAACTGAATTTGTCGAATTACAACAATCATGAAAACATCGAAGTTGTTGTAAAGAGTGGAAAGAGTAAGGCGCTGGGCATCCCTGCTCTATACAACCATGTTGGAGTAAAAACTTCATTTTTTTTAAAATTTTTTTTCTTGTAATTTGTTCAATTCTCTACAAAAATAAAAAAATTTTGGAAAAATGTTTGTTTTTGATTGAGTTATGAATTTTTTAAAAAAGGTCTGTTTTCTCTGCCTCGAATGTAATGTCCCCTTAAATCAACTAATTCGAATAAATATTCTTCAAATTGTTTTTATTTGATGTATATTTATCGATACAATTGTTATTCTATCTATTTAAATCGATTTAGTTTCAATAAATTGTAAAAAATAAAAAATAAATTTGCTTCGGTTTTTTATTGTAAATTTTATTGTAAATGGGCGTGTCCGTGGGCGGATTAAGCCTATATTTTATATGAATTTAAATGTTGATGAAAAACTTACACATACCAAGTTTTATTCCTGTAGCTCACAGTTAATGCCTTTATTATGCTTTCACTATGGAAGGTGGGCGTGTTCATGGACGGATTACTTCCAATTTTTGAACACACCTTAGTTTTGGTATAAAATGCATACATCGCCCATTCCTAGCATAACGCAAAACGGGTCCGTCTCATGGCTTTCGATTTCTTTTATTTTTGGGCTATAGATTCCTATTCAAATTCTAAGAATATAAGTTCATTTATTTTTTTTTATCGTATAAAATTAAAAAATTTGATTGCCATATTAGAGATTATTAAACTCTAATTGGTTTTGCAGCAAAAAATTTTAAAATCGGTTTTAAAACAAAGAAGTTACGATGGTTACTCTGACGCTCTATCCATACTTGTCAACCCATACAGATCATTGTAACTTTTTTATTGATAGAGCGTCAGAGTGACCATCGTAACTTCTTTGTTTTAGAACCGATTTTAAAATTTTTTGCTGCAAAACCAATTAAAATTTAATAATCTCTAATATGGCAATCAAATTTTTTTAATTTTATACGAATACAAGTTAAAAAAATAATTTGTGTTTTTTTATTTTTTTTTTCGGTTTTTACCAGTTTTCCATACCAAGGTCAAGTGTAAGGTCATCAAAATTTATGAATAAAATGTTGGTCTTAACAAGGTTAACCATTTTCCAGAATAAATTTTCGAACATCTTAGCCATTATAAAATTTATAAACGATAAAGTCTCTCAAAATGGTAAGGTATGTGCACAAAAATTGAAATTGCGAAAAAACATATAAAAGCTCCATCATTTAATTGCTTTTGATTTAAAGGCAACATTCTTTTTCAAATTTAAAAAATAAAAAATCAAAAAAAAATTATGCCTGTTTTTGAGATATTAGCAAATACATTTTTTTTTAATTGGTTGGCAACCCTAACATCCAAAATTTTAAAATTATATATTTTTTCCAAAAAGTTCTTTCCAATACCTTTCCAACGGTACCTTATTTATAAAAATTGGATAAAAACTGACGTAGATACAATTAATTGAATATTTCCCGATTCTGGCGTTTTCGGACGATTTGCAGAATTGAGAGGTCCATAACTTTTCAACGAATGGCGATAAAAAAAAATAAATGAACTTATATTCTTAGAATTTTAATAGGAATCTATAGCCCAAAAATAAAACAAATCGAAAGCCATGAGGTCAATTTTTGAAAAAAGTATTGCGTTATGCGTGAAATGGGCGACATACCAAATTTAATTTCTCTATGACAAACATAACCTTATTTATTAAAGTTTTAAACTTTTTGGGTTGTATGGGAGGTAGGCGTGTCCGTAGGCGGATGACGTCTATTTTTCAAAACCATCTTTGTCTTGTCATAAAAAACATACGTGCCAAATTTTAGCTCTGTAGGTTAAACAGGCTTATTTATTGCGTTTTCAATTTTTGGGTTGTATGGGAGGTGGGCGTGTCCATGAGCGGATGACGTCCATTTTTCAAAACCATCTTTGTCTTGTCATAAAAAACATACGTGCCAAATTTTAGCTCTGTAGGTTAAACAGGCTTATTTATTGCGTTTTCAATTTTTGGGTTGTATGGGAGGTGGGCGTGTCCATGAGCGGATGACGTCCATTTTTCGAAGACATTTTTGTGTTTGTATAAAACACATACATATCAAATTTTATTGTTGTAGGCTAATTATGAGCTGAGTTATGCAGTTTTCAATTTCTGCATTGTATGGGAGGTAGGCGTGTCTGTGGGCGGACGATGTCCATTTTTAAAAACCATATTTTTTTTGTTATAAAAAACATATTTGCCAAATGTTAGCTCTGTAGGTTAAACAGAGGCTTGTTTATTGCGTTTTCAATTTTTGGGTTGTATGAGAGGTGGGCGTGTCCGTGAGCGGATGACGTGTATTTTTCGAAAACATCTTTGTGTTGATATAAAACACATACGTACAAAATTTTATTGTTGTAGGTTAATTATGAGCTGAGTTATGCAGTTTTAAATTTTTGCGTTGTATGGGAGGTAGACGTGTCCGTAAGCGGATTCCAATAATATTCAATAGTGCAGATCCTTGGATTCATGTGACCATGTACCAAGTTTCATCCAATTATCTCAACTTTTTCTTCGTATCCTGTGTATACGGACAACACACAGACGGACAGACGGACGGACATGAATAGCTCGACTCACGTGGTGACGCTGATCAAGAATATATATACTTTTCTATACCGGACTTGCTTGGTTCTATGCGTTACAAACGTTAGCACAAAGTTAATATACCTTGACCTTTCAGGTTTAGGGTATAAAAACGCATAGCACCATTAGAAACAGCGCACTCGAATTATGTTATCCCCCTGGGTCCTTCGTTTGATGGATTTTGCAACTAGCACAGTGTTATTATAATAATAAAACTACTGACGATCGTTTGTCGTGCTTAAAGTCTTTTTTTTTTGCGAAAGTTTGAATAGTTGTCATAACAATGGCCAGTTGCAAGAAACGCATTATTTAGTTGCGAGAAATAAATTTCGTTTGCCATTAACGATAGTTATTTTTTTATAGCAGCAACCGAAACTAGTTAGTAAAAAGATCCATTTGTCACAGTTTACTAGACTGTCATGCGGAAGGCGTGGGTTCGAATCCTGGCTGTGTAAGTTACAAAAAATTTGATTTAATAACTGAAATTCTAATTCTGTTTCATTAACTGCTTGTTCCAAATAAGCGTCAAAATAAATTTGCTTACTATCTAGAAAAAATTGTACATATAATTTTTACTTAGAAAAAATTATTTTAAACAAAAAAAAAAATCTCTGATGTTCTTGTCGGTGATTGAACCCAGGTCAATCGAGTTCTAGACTCGCATGCCAGCACACTCGGCTAAATTTGAACTTCCATAACAGTGATAAAATTTCATTAAGTTCGTGGTTTTTTCGTTTCAAGTAAAATATATTTTTAATTTGATTACAACTGAATATTCGTTTGCGGCAAATACAGTTCGCAAACGAAGTATAGTTGCTGAATTTTTCAGTTGCAGTAAACGAAAAATTTCTTTGCGTGCAGTCTTTTGTCCTTAACTGACAAAAATTATTGAAAACTCACAAGCTGTTCCCAGATTTAAAGCAATTTGTATCACTGTATGTAATAAATATAATCGTTGTTCTTCCGAAACAAGATTTGGTGTTGCTACTGAGCCACTTCTCATATATCTAAATAATAACGTTCGTTAGCCCTCGTTCATTTGTTTTTGTATGATTATACCTTGAAAATTAAGTGTTTGAAGCCATCAAATCTAAATAGCAAAAGTCATGGTTCCCTGAGCTTAGGGACCAATTTTAATCCAAAAAACGCTCTTCTGAAGACCTGGAAATGAGTTTAGCTGTTATTCCTTGTCGACACAGAAATATATATAAAAATTTTTCATTTTATCGCCCGATTAAAACCGGGTATTTCATCTAGTATAATATAAAATTGTTATTTTATAATCGGGATTCTCTAATTGTATAACGATGAAAAATATACCAACGGCATCTAAGGGCTAAGCAAGCTATTCAAGAAGAATGCGTAAATAGACAAAAGTTTTGTCGTTTAGTAGTAAAAAAATAGACATTAACATAATTTTGTTGTTTCCTTTTAGATAATAATATTCTTCAGCTTTGAACATTGGATTACACAGGTGAAGAAAATGACACTTTGTAAATGCTGTAGCATATATAATAATAATTTATGGATGAATTTTGGGACCAGAATTGAAAAAACGCTCAACGCAATTAAAGAATGTAGTCATATAGAAAAAAATGTAATCAAGTTTTTCAGATGTTTGCTTAAAGCTCAAACTGATGGAGAAAAATGGTCAACATTTTTAAAATTTGCGCCCAAAACTCATCTGGAATTTATATCCGTTTCTCCTGTCGCTTTTTCACTTTTCCTCTGTGATATTTAAATATTTTACTGGTTCCTTATAACTTTTTCGCGCAGTGTTCACAAATTTTTGTATTATGATAATTATTATCATACTATTATCTAATATATACTATTATCTCATTCATATCCATGAAAACATAATTATTAATTTTTCCAAATATGTTGTTAATGCACTTCAAAAACGTAGACCACACACGCACACAAATTCGCACATCAACGTTAAAAGGCAATTACAGTCTATTAGCTCAGAAAAAAAAACACACACACGTATTGCACAATTAAGCACTTTCGCAATAGCTAGCGGCTGATCAAAGCAGAAGAAAAAGAAGATGCCAAAAGATTTACAGAAAATAAAACTCCCAAAAGTGCCAGAAAAACACTTTGCTGTCTTATATTTACAATCAATTGAACTACACCGAAATGATGTTCAAATTAAAGCAAGTAGGCCGCCAAACAAGACCGAAATAAATAACTAGAAAAAAGTTGAACGAAACATAAAAGACGTAAAATAAGCAAAGAAGACAGCAGACTTGGTAATGTTCAAATGAGCAGTAATACAAAGAAACAATTAAAGAAAACAAGCAAATAAGTAACAGAAGATCAGCGGTTACCTTGAGGATATACCAGATCAATAATGCCTGCAACGGCAACAAATACCGCTTTGATGCTACTCACTGATGCAACATAAGAGTGAAGTAGTAGCATTTGTTAAATAAAGGGGGTAGAAAAACACAGTCGGCACACATACAAAATAGTAGACCAACAGCAATTACCTGGGTGGCAAGTTCAGCAATTATTGCTTAAATACCCATGAGAGAAAATTTAAAGAAAGGCCATGATTGAAAGAATAACATGCATTGTCATCTTACTGTGTCAAAACAAAAGCGAGCAACACTGTGCAACAGCAACAATGTGTGGTAGACTATTTCAATAGTGACAGAGGGAGGGATAGAGGGCGGCTGATAGATAAAGGTCTTAACTCTGCCATAGCATAGTTGGGTAAATGTTAAATAAATGAAGAAACGTTTTGGTGCTCATAACTCAAAAATGTCAACCTTTGAATTGTGGGATGACAATTGAAAATTTGGTAATGCTAGGCATTAAAGCAATTGTTGCTCATTATAACGGAATGTCGATGGATGGCCACACATACCGCAACATACCGCATTGACACTTGGCATTGTCAATGATGCTGATGATTATGATGACATGTGCATTTTCGGCAACGATCCCAGTGATCGTTTTGAAAATGCTTAAGAGATGAGCTTAGAAATAGATAATGGAAGGCGTTTGTGGTTCTCTTTGAACTCAAAGAAAATACATGTATCTAGAACAACAGTAAAAATTTTTGTATTGTCATCTTCAAAGTTATTTTGACCGCATTCTTTGAGTTATGCTTCGGCTTAAAAATTACTTTTAAAGAGACAAAAAACTAAAATGGCTCTTTTGAATTTTCTTGTTCTTTAAAAAAAAACTTGGTTGAAAAGTAATAAATTAACATTGTTTCAACTTTGAAAAAGTTTCGCTAATAACGAATTTCAGTTTTTTCAGTTGATGGCGGTACTTTAATCCTTTATGGCACCTATTTGAAAAACTGAAAAATAAAATAAGTTTTTATACAAAGGCAAATAAAGTATTTCATAAAAAATATTTCATAAAATAAACGAATATTTCATAAAAATACAGCGAAAAATATCAAAAAATTCATGTCTGCAAATCCAGAAAGAGTAAACCTAAACCTTAAAAAATAAAAATGCTTTAAGTTCAATAAAAATACATGGAACGTAAAGCTTATTGTTTGTGTTTTCTTGCGGTAAAAGCATTTTGGAAAAACATATTGTTTCCTTAAATTTAAACTGATTTTATTGAAAGCATTTTTAATCTGTAGCAAGTTAAAAAAATTGTAGGTTTTTTTATTTTTTATAATTTGGTATTTCGCGATTTAAATATCAAAGCACCGTTATATAATATTCACAATTGAAACATTTTCTATTGAAAAGTGAATATTTAAATTTTTAAAAAAATTTATTTTCTATCGAAAAATAAACTTTAAAAAACTTATTCAAGAGTGAAACGTGAGTGACAATTTTTATTGATTAGTTGGATTATCTTGCAAAATAATTGGCTGGCTTAATTAATGTCTCGGACTTACTTTTAATATAAGATAAGAGAATTTTGCATTTTTTAAATCAAGCAGACGCAATTATTTTTCATTAAAAAAGCATTTGAAGAAGTGAAACGTGAGTGACATATATTTTTTTTTTTGTTTATTTTTGTATTAGATATGAAAGAAGATGACGAACACATCAAGAAAGAATTAAAGCCGACCCAAAAAGAACGTATCAAAAAGAAGATAGAGAAAAATTATAGTTAAATCTTAAAAAGATCTTATTTAATCATTATTTTAAGTCGTTGGCCTTGACGGCATTGCTAATAGGCCAGTCATATAGTCAAATTTCCTTAATATTAAGAAACAATTTTTTTTTACAAAATATGCTTAATAAAGTTCACTAGATTAACCACGATGCAAAAAAAAAGACAGTTCAAATTGTTTTGAAACGTGAGTGATACCAACGTGAAACGTGAGTGACAAAACAGTATATCAAAAAAATTTTAAAATTCTGAGAAAAAATAAATTTTTTCCTGCAGTTAAAATTTCTTCTCAATTTCGTTACGGAAAATTACTTTATTCCTTATATTAACTCAAACAATTCGCAGATTTTAAGCAATTTGTTAGAAGAGCTCGAAAAATTCAAATGAAAAGAGTTCAAAAAATTCAAATTCCAGAAACGTGAGTGACACACCATTTACAGATAGTTTTTTCGAAATGTGTAAATATATATATTAAACTTTTTGCATGAACTTATAATAGTGAGCCTAAGACTTATTGTACCCTATAATTTTATATTAAAAGCTCTTATATTTAATGGAGAAATATTAATTTTTACTGCTATGACTGAAACGTGAGTGACACTGGATTTGCCGATGTATCGTATAAAATATTTTTTATGTATGAATTATATGAAAATCTAATAAAAACATTTAACAACATTGCATGAGTTATACAATTACATCCCTTTTTATACCCTAAACCTGAAAGGTCAGGGTATATTAACTTTGTGCAAACGTTTGTAACGCATAGAACGAAGCGAGTCCGGTATAGAAAAGTATATATATTCTTGATCAGCGTCACCACGTGAGTCGAGCTATCCATGTCCGTCCGTCCGTCCGTCCGTCCGTCCGTCCGTCCGTCCGTCTGTCCGTCTGTGTGTTGTCCGTATACACAGGATAAGAAGAAGGAGTTGAGATAATTGGATGAAACTTGGTACACGTGGTCACATGAACCCAAGGATCTGCACTATTGAATATTTTTGGAATCCGCCCACGGACACGCCTACCTCCAGTACAACGCGAAAATTGAAAACTGCATAACTCAGCTCACAATTAGCCTACAACAATAAAATTTGGTATGTATGTGTTTTATATTAACACAAAGATGTCTTTGAAAAATGGACGTCATCCGCTTACGGACACGCCCACCTCCCATACAAACCAAAAATTGAAAACGCAATAAATAAGCCTCTGTTTAACCTACAGAGCTAAAATATGGCACAAATGTTTTTTATGACAAAACAAAGATGGTTTTGAAAAGTGGACATCATCCGCCCACGGACACGCCTACCTCCCATACAACGCGAAAATTGAAAACTGCATAACTCAGCTCATAGTTAACCTACAATAGTAAAATTTGATATGTATGTGTTTTATATCAACACAAAGATGTCTTCGAAAAATGGACGTCATCCGCTCACGGACACGCCCACCTCCCATACAACCCAAAAATTGAAAACGCAATAAATAAACCTCTGTTTAACCTACAGAGCTAAAATTTGGCACGTATGTTTGACAAGACAAAGATGGTTTTGAAAATTGGACGTCATCCGCCTACGGACACGCCTACCTCCCATACAACCCAAGAAGTTTAAAACTAAATAAATAAGGTTATGTTTGTCATAGAAAAATTAAATTTGGTATGCATGTATTTTATACCAAAACTAAGGTGTGTTCAAAAATTGGAAGTAATCCGTCCATGAACACGCCCACCTCCCATAGCGAAAGCACAATAAAGGCATTAACTGTGAGCTACCGGAATAAAACTTGGTATGTGTAAATTTTTCATCAACATTTAAATGCATATAAAATATAGGCTTCATCCGCCCTTGGAGACACGCCCATTTACAATAAAAATTTTTTGTTTTTGAAAAGTGGGTTTAGGGTATTTCATAGTCGGCCTAGACCGACTTTAGACTTTCTTTACTTGTTTTATCTGAATCCTTTTGGGTGACAAACAAATATACAAATTCTAACAGTCATTAAGAAAAAATATCCCTATTTGTGTTATCACGTGACAATTTTCTGGCTTGTGAAAAAAGCGCTAATCAAATATTTTCATTAGACCGTACCACCTTACCAAAAATGCACCGTTTATCATCAAATCTGAAGAATTTTTTGGAAGGTAATTTAGAAATTTGTGGTTTTTGATGATTTCATCCTATTATAATCCTATTTTCGAGTTGCTTCAAGCAGGCCGTATTTCGGGCGAAACTAGAGTTTAGATAAAATGGTAACTACCGTTGCAGATTCATCTACTATATAAACAAATCATGTGTTTTGTGAATTGCATTGATATGCTGTGAAAATAAATGAGTTAAGAAAAGAATAAAGTACATATTCTCGTGCTAAACTGATAATTCGATTATTACTTTGAATATTGTATCCTTGTCATAAAGAATTGGTTATAACTTCAAATATAGTAGATCTATTGATAAAGTTAAAAATAAAATATTTTAACGTACATGTCGTACTAAAACTTTTGAAATTGTAACAACATCTATGTTTAACTCCATGGCACGTATCTGTGACTCCAAAAATGTGAACTTGTTCAGAAGAGAATGGAAAAGGTTTACAAAACAAGCTTTATGAATGGATTTTTAGTAGTGTTTATTTTTAGAAAATATTGTACCTACGCTTCCACATTGCTCCAAAATAAATTTTTAATGTAATAAAATTACTGTTTGGTATAAAAAATTGAACTTTTATTTTTTGTTGCAATAATTTTTATAACGAACTTGAAATTAAGTTTAAAAGACCTGCCTTGAATTTTTGGTTTAAGATACTGAACCACCGATGAAACTTTGGGACCTGAGCCTTCTTATAAAAAAGAAATCCTTTATTTTCGGTACAGCCATTGTGTTTTAGAAGTCGCTTACCACGTAGAAAAGACAAAGAAATATTTTAAATTCGAAATATGTGCATCAATTTATAAGTATATATTTAAAAGTTTAGAAGTCCAGAAGGAACTGAAACAAACGTTATAATATTTTGTCTTTAAATTTGTAGTGATTGTGTTTTGCCATAACGTAAGTTTCTGTAAATGATATGTTGTCTACGACCATGATTGAAAGCTTACAGCAAGGGTGATAATTCGACTAAACCATGCAGAAAATAGGGCTTATTTTAAAAATTAACTTTCATTATAATACAAATACCTCCTACAAAGAGTCAAAAGATAAAAGTCATCTCCTCATATGACCGGTTTTCAGAACTAGGGCTTCAGCTCAAGAAATCACTCGACCAGTTCCGGGTGATGAGCTATCCTAGAAAAGTATGTCAGCTGTTACTCAACAGAAAAGTTAAGTCGAGAATTATCTGCTACACGAAAAAGACAGAATCATGGTGGGTCAGAAAAATGGTTTGGAAATTAAGGTAATTGCTATTAGTCTGGACAATCTAGACATCAAAATTGTGGTCAAATAACAAAAACTATCGGAAAGCTGAAATTTTCGTAGAGAGCTTGGGTTCACTATGATAAAAGAAGTGTTAAAAGTCCCCATTATCCCATGTGCGCTACAAAAATTGTTCGGGCTTAAGGTCGAAATTTCAGGTTTTTTGCGATTTTTCGACAACTGTAAGTTTTATCGAAAAATACCTCGGATCAAGACAATCTATATATGAAAAATTTATACGGTTAAAATAAAAATTATTTGTTATTTATATTTCTTCTCAAGTTTGAATTTTTCATGTATGTTGTAATACATACTTACGCGCATATCTTTAAAACGGTAACTCTTTCGGTAAAAATGTTAAGGACAGTTTTGAAGAAAATTGTTGGATCTATAATTTTTGTCTGAATGATTTTACGCTAGGGCTTACATTAACAAAGTTATCATCTTCGGTAATCTTTGAATCCGAATATCTTTGGATGCGCACATGTAATTGTTGTGATCTTTTCAGAGGTGGGTTATTGTATTTTACTTAAGGAGTATGCAAAAATTCAGCTAAATCTGATAGTTTTTGAAGACAAATACGAAGTAACTATAAGTAACTATTGAACATTTTTTTTAATTTTAAAAAAGCCTTGTTTTCGAAGAAAAAATTAACCTCCTTACGTAACTCTTTGAGCAAAAAATGGTCTCAAAATGTGAAGAACCATCCATTGAAAAAATTTAGATGCAGTTACTTCATAGGATTTGAATTTAGTTTAAGAGTTATAAGAAAAAATTTTTGACTTAAAGGAGAAATTTGACCTTGAATTTCTCTCTTATTTGACATAATCCGATAAAACTGAGTATGAGGCCATAATTTATAGACCATGCACTATTAGACACCATTGAGATATTTGAGGTTATTTCAATTGACCCTTAAATTATCGCACAGTGTAATTATTCGAGTGCCAATTAAGGGGAATTCGTCGCACAGAATACTCTACTTTTTTCAAAATATTACTTAATATTTCTTATTAGTTTTTACAAAATGACCCTGCAGAGTGGCGTTATATCTCAGCTTATCTAAGTGCTCTAAAAATAGTAACATAGTAGGTAATGACTCTGCAGAATGAGCTGTGTCTTTGATAACAGAATTCAACAATTCAGTTACAGCAAATGAGTAGCAATAACAATATTTGATGCAAGTGGTAGATAATGACAGGAAAACTTTAAAATATATTAAAAAAATTACTTTTTTAAAAAACAAAAAAATTTGAATAACAATTTTAGCTATATTAAGTTTGTACAATTTGTTTAAAACTTCTTGACCACACTCAGAAAAAAGTGTCTCGGAATATGATAAAAAAGGCATCATATTTAGAGAAAAATGGTGTAAACTTTGCTCCAGAGAATGCTATTCTCTAATTGCGATACTAAAAATTCTCTAAAAATGATAAAAAGCTACCATGAAATAGAAAAATATATAATTTTTAGAGAAAAATACTTTTTTTTTTAAGAAAATATTTGTTTTTATTGAAGAAAATACTTCTCATAGTGAATTTTTTATCAAAATATAAGAAAAGTTTTTCATTTTCAATAAAATTTCTCTATAAATGAGAAATTTTTTGTGCGAGAAAAATACTTATCATTATTAGAGACATTGAAATGTTTCCATTTCCTAAAAGTAAAGAAATATTTCTACGAAAATGTGAAAATTTATTCTAATTGAAGAAAATTTTATTTGAAAAAGAGAAAATAGCTATTATCAAAATTAGAGAAATTTTTTACCGGAGCAAGGTATGTGTTTTTTTCTCAGTGCACCGAAAAAAAATATGATATACTGAAGTAAGGCCAAAGCTTTACCCCACAAAAAAAAAAAAAAAATACAAACATAATGTCGGTGGAGCAAAATAAGAAAACATTTTATGATCTAAATCAAAAACATTTTTATACCCCCACGCGTACTGCGTAAGGGGTATATTAATTTTGTCACGACGTGTGTAACACCCAAAAGGAGGCGTGGTAGGTATGGAAAAGTATATATATTCTTGCTCAGCATCACCACCTGAGTTGATTTAGCCATGTCCGTCTGTCTGTCCGTCTGTCCGTCTGTCCGTCTGTCCGTCTGTCCGTCTGTCCGTCTGTCCGTCTGTCTGTCGACACGATTACAGCCGCAATTTTGAAGCTATCGTAATGAAATTCGATATTTAAGCTTTTTTTAAAAAAACTAAGGTCAAGTTCGAGAATGGGCTAAATCGGATAAAAACCACGCCTACCTCCCATACAACCCAAAAATTGAAAACTCTACAAAGAAGCTAATATTTAAGCTACAATACTGAAATTTGGTATATGTGTATTCTATATCAAAACTGAGAAGACTTAGAAAAATGGGCGTCATCCACCCACTAACACGCCCACCTCCCATACAACCCCAAAATTTAAAAATCTATAAAGAGGCTAATATTAAAGTTACAAGATGGAAACTCCGTATTTGTGTATTTAATGTCAAAACAGAGATGTGTTAGAAAAATGGGCGTCATCCACCCACTAACACGCCCACCTCCCATACAACCCCAAAATTGAAAAATCTATAAAAAGGTTAATATTAAAGCTACACGACAGAAACTCGGTATTTGTGTATTCTATGTCAAAACTGAGATATGCTAGAAAAATGGGCGACATACAAAATCGAACACGCCCACTTTCCATACAACCCCAAAATTTAAAACTTTATAAAAAGGCTTATACACTCAGAAAAATATCAACTGTAATATTAACAGTTGGCCGCTGTTATTTCAAAACACTGTTCGATTGAATGATTTGCGTTTAAGTAAACAATTTTCTTTGATGAATGAACGTTTCAAAGTATTTTTGTGCTGTTAAATTCATCTGTTGAAATATTTTTGTGCTTATATTGAATTGTCAATTTTTTCTAAGCAATTGTCTTGCCGGATTTGAACCATGGACACTCGAGTACTAGACGCACACGTTAGCACACTCGGCCATACATGAACTTTCAAAACAGTGATCAAATTTCAATAAATACGTTTTTATACGGGTTTCGTGTTCCATAGACCAACCGTCAACCGACTGTTGATTTGAAAGTTTCATTTGTTGGATGGTATTTAACAGTGAAATCTGCTATTTTAACCCATGATTTGTTTGATAAAACAGCATTTTTTCCCTGAGTGTATTTAAGCTGCAGGAAAACAATTTGATATGTATGTTTTTTAGACACATAAAAATAATAATATCTCTCAAAATCTCATACAAAATGCTCTCAAATTTAATATTCTTCCACCACTAAGAATCGGCCGTGGGGGTATTTTAACTTCGGCTAAGTCGAAGATATACCTTACTAGTTTTTTTTTAAATTTCAGTATCAAAATTTCACCAAAAATAATCAGAAAGGTTTTTCAAAAATCAAAAAAAAAAACTAAAATAAGTCCAAAATATTCCTTCAAATATGCTATTAAAAACAGTAAAAACTATCTTAAAATACGATTATAAAATAAAACTACAAAACTTTGCCTTAAAGCAAAATAGGAATACAGTTAAACTAACAATATCTTGCCAATCACGCTGCAACTAACGATGATTTTCACGATTTTTACCCACAAAATCATCGTGTCCTGTGTGAAGGATATTCGAAGCAAAAGCTATAGTAGAGATAGTACCAAAGTTTTGATTGTAACCATTAAATCTCAATTTTGTTAGTATTGACTATATTATTGACGTCTAAAATATTATGATTTAATAATTTGTATTGTTTTTGGATATGCATTTTCTTGTTTTTTTAATTTTTTCAAAAAATTAATAAAAGATTTTATATCACGTGTAATGCCTGTGGTGTTGAAGATAATCTTCTCAATTTGGATTTTTTAAATATTTCAGAACGTGACACTGCGTGACACATGTACGATCTGCAGTGGTCGTATAAAAAGCACACATGTTAACAAGATAGGGTGTTAATAAAAATGTTAGAGAGTTATTAAGTGAATTAAGCCAATTCTGATTAAAATGAGTCGTGGAAAACATTAAACTCCGGAAAGTTTTCATCGAAAAGGTAAAAAAACTGCTGAAATTTCGAATATTCTGAATATTTCGCATAAAATGGTTTATAATGCACTCATGTTGTTTAAATCAAGGGTCCTCGATAATCGAGTCGTAAGCGTGCTTGACTAACAACCCAGAGGTTTCAGGTTTGAAGCCCGGTCTAGCCATGGTCCTACGCTTTTACCTTTTTTTAAATCTTTCCTCTTTTCTAAACAACTGAAATTCAAAATTCATCAATAAATACGACCTTAAAAATTGTAGTTGGTGGTAGAGATGTTTGTGAAATGAGATTGCTTGATAACCTCGAATTGACTAAGGTAAAGGCATAACACTTGCCGCAGATTCAAATTCGCATGTTGATATAGCGCTCCGCCACACATACAACATTCTATAGATTTTCACTTGCTCTCCTACTTATCTATCTCCCCATTTCCGAACCAAGGCAGACTTGACTGAATAGGTTTGCCACCTGAAATCCCTGGTTCAAAGACTTATAGGTCGCAAAATTAAGGCTGATCCTTTCAAGTCGAAGCAAATTCTGAGGTAAATGAATGAAGAAAATAACTTTAATGTATCAAGAAAACTAGCATCTAGAGGACTACATGAAGCTTATCTTTATAGACGCATCAGCCAAAGAAAGCCGCTCTTAACAAAAAAAAAACGACCAATTTTGGAAAAATGTGCACTGGACTGACAAAAGTAAGTTTAACAAATATTTTTCCATCTGGTCAAAGCATTGAGGAGGCAACGTAATGACTTGGGGAGCTTTATACTGGCACGGGGTTGAGCAAATTGTTCGTATACCAGGAGTAATGGATAAAAAATATGTATTTAGATATTCTTAAGAACGAGATGGAATCATTTTCATTTTGAAACATGATGGACTTTTATGCACGATAATTCCCCGAAACACACAGTAAAGATTGTGAAGAATTGGCATAAAAAGAAAAAATTAAATATTTTGGATTGACCCGGTTAACCCTCACTTTGGTACTATTTACATATGTAAATATCCCAATTTTAAATTTGCCATAACTCCTTTATTTTTTATTCGATTTGAATATGGTTTGGACTCTGTGGCTGTTTTTTGGTTTTCTTTCTGAAAATTCAAAAGTTGTTTTTAATTTTAGAACTTTCTGATACTTTTTGATAATTTTTCATTTCTATAACGTAGTTTGGTACATATTTACATATGTAAATATTTTGTATTTTAAAGGCTTTTATGGTGTTTTAACGCATTTTTTGCATTAATTATAAAAAAAATGATAAGGAAAAACTCTTCACATATATTTTATATATACATATTTCATATTTGATAGCTTTTATTGGAAAAATATTAATAAACAGAATTGCTTACCGGGACACCGATGCACCACTCAATATTTGAAATTTACGATTATTATGTCATTATTACTGTGTTAATCAATACAAATTCTATTTTTTACTAAGTATACACTACGATGTTTCACAACTGATCAATAGAAACTGTTTTTTTACTATAACACTTCAACTCTTTACAAATAAGTAAAACACACGCCACATTTGAATTCCGCTTTTCGGGAGAAAAATAACGGTACGCAGAAACGAAACCGTGAAAAAACAGTTGTCAACGCAGTGTGCTTTTGAAATGCAAAAAATACGCAAAGTGCAAAAACCCTCTTATAGAATATATGAAAAAAAGGAAAAATTGAAGTTGTGTGGAACCAGCACCATTTTTTATAACAATATGTCATGTTTTGATATTGTAGCTGGAAGTGCTAATTTAATGAAAACAAGTAAAGTTTTTGTTGAAATTTGTTTTGTTTATTCATTGGTATTATACATTTTTTTTAATTTGGTTTTCATAATTACATTTTGGTTATCTCGTAGAGGGCTGGACCGTCAAGTGTGCATAATATGTAAAACGCTATATCGTAAGAAGTAATGCATGGATTTCAATGGTTTATAATTTTTTGAATAGGGTACAGAATAACCTTTCTTTTGATACCCATAATGCTAGATTTTGTAAGAAATTTAAAAAAATAACACGACTTTTCCAGGCCCATTTTCCCAACTTGCGAACCTTATAACTTCTAAACCACTTGAGAGCGGCGTGAAATTTTTCCGGAATTGGACTTAGAAGGTGGTAATACATATATTCCACCAAAAAAATAATGTTAATTTGTAGTTTCTGTTCATTTTTAATAATGCCAAAAAAATATTTACAAATGTAAATAGTGCCAGATTACGTAGTAAAAGATTGGTGCCAAAGTGAGGGTTAAAGTCCAGACCTCGATCCTATAGAGAATTTATGGAATGATGTTGAGATCAGCATAAGCAACGAAAATTGTTAGTTGTGGAGTGGAATTGAGTAGGATTGGGGTTCTCTAATCAGAAGGATATACAGAAAGGACAGAACAGAAAGGAACATTGAGTGAAATAAGTGTAGAATGTTCAATGTTGGGCGGAAACCAATATCAAATATCAGGCAAAGTTATTAACCAATCACATTCACAAATTTTCCCATAATCAACAACAACTACTTTTCAAATCATATATGTATATTAGAGTGGGTCGGCCTCCATACAAAAACAAAAAAAGTTTGAAAAAACCACCCCCTATTTTAAAGTTGACCTCGAGAAGATTCCGAATACAAAAAAATTTTTTTTTTTTTTGACCACCGGAAAAACAGCCAAAATGGTCTTTTTTGCATAACTTAAGCATTACATGTCAGATCTTAAAAAATTATATGTCGTTGAAAAGGGCTTTACGAGCACTACAAAGTCTTCTTAGAACATTTTTATTTATCCCCCTAAAATTTCTTTTTTTTCCCATTTAATTAAACTCCTTCAAATTTGTTTAATTTGTGTGTTGAAAAAATTATTTATTAAGTTTAAAAACAAAGAAGTTATAATAGTTCAAATATTTGATAAAATCCTTTTTTTATAAAAAATTAACTTTTAGTTTAGTCAACGAACAAGCACATAATATAAACAAAATTGTAAAAGAAACTTAATAAATAATTTTTTGAACACAAATTACACAAATTTGAAGGAATTTAATCTAATGAGAAAAAAAAATTTAAGGGGGGTAAATCGGGCTAATGGGGCTTACTAGTTGAATATGACCTCAAAAACAAAAATGTTCTAAGAAGACATTGTAGTGCTCGTAAAGCTCTTTTCAGCGACACATAATTTTTTAAGATCTGACATGTAATGCTTAAGTTATGCAAAAAAGACCATTTTGGCTGTTTTTCCGGTGGTCCAAAAAAAATTTTTTTTTTTTTTTCGGAATCCTCTCGAGGTCAAATTTAAAATAGGGGGTGGTTTTTTCAAACTTTTTTTTTTGACCCACTCTAATGTATATTGCTTAATTTTGAATTTAAGATAATTTTTAATTTTTGATAAGAAATAATTCTGTGTCGACAAGGGATAACCGCTAAAGTCGAGTTAGGACAAAGTGAGGTTATTACTTTCATTGGGTTTTTTCGCAAGGAGAAACACTAGTTAGCTCATTTTTATGGTTGTTCTTTCAAAATTGAATGTTTAAGGCCATCAAATCTAAACAGCAAAAGTCAGGGTACCCTGATATAAGGTAGTAATTTTAATCTAAAAAATGCTCTTCTGAAATCTTGAAAATGAGTTTAGCTGTTATTCCTTGTCGAGACAGAATTGAAGAAAAGTTTAAGCGAAGGACCCTGGCCTCGCCGGTATGATTCGAACCCGGGAGCTCTGATCAGTCAAGCACGCTAACCACTCCACTTAAGAGGTTTTATCCTGTCTTTATCGACAAGACACAGATAGAAGGATGGACAGAATAAATACATATATATTTTTCTCTACCACATACGCCTATATCTGGGTATAATTTATAAGTAAGGACAATTTTAGTATCCCACTTATTGTTCCTTTCATTTAATGTCATTTTTCAGCAAACTTTCGCGTTTGATTCAGAGGAAAATAACCGCTAAGCATGCCTCATAAAACCAATGTCACACATTTTAGAACTAGAAGCCATTCTTAAATAAACAGCAAAATCAATAAAAAAATGCATTTCACAACTTTAAAATTTAGGCTTTATTCTAATATCCACTCCTACATCCAAGAGGTAATAAAAAAATAAACATTTCTTATTTAAAAGAAGTACTCTTGAAAAGAGAATCCAAGCAATTTGCTTTGAAACAAAATGATAGGAACGTCATTTTCAGAAATTGTTGCCAACATGTCTGCGCTGTCAGCAGCAATTTGACACTTGCAGCTGAGATGTAAGCTTCCGCTGACAATGATTATCTTAAAGATGTTGTTTTACCGTTGTTGTTGTTGTTGACGCGTTGTGTGGGCTCTATGAGCTCACATCAAGCGAGGAACTATGAACATCTATGCCGTTTTAAGTGCTGTTGAGCATCTTATAGCATACATAATGAACGCCTACATATCTGCCATGCAAGACGTCAGACTAACTGACTGACTGACTGAATCCACTTTGTCGGTTCTGTGCGAAGTAGCAACATGCTAAAATGAAATTGAAGTAGAATCTGCTATATTTTTGCCACCAACAAGTGACGAAAGTGTTCTCATACTTGACAACAATGTCGCCTACAATTTGCTATATCAAAAAAAAAAAAAAAAAAGCAGAAAAAGTCGGAACACACGCAACTTCCTGCTGCATCGAGGCATTGAGCCGCATCAAAAGGATGCGACACAAATTTTGTGAACAAATAAAATCAAACGAGGCGCATCAAGAATTCCCGAGTTGGTTAAAAAAAGAAGAAGAAAAGACAAAAAAAAAAAAAAAGAAAGGCATAACAAATTGTTGTCACTTTTTTGACACTCTTGCAAGCCACCAACACGTCGATCGTGTGTCGGCAGGACATTGACAACAAAAAGTCATCCATTTGAGACAGCGCATTGAGCACAGATTTGCTACACTTGTTACACGGTTCACACGCTCCTGTGACATCCTGTGTAGTAGTAGTTAGCAGGTTTCAAAGGCGGCATACTGTAGTACTCATTTACTTCACACCAGCATGCATTGTTCTGACAGTCTTTTTTTTCTATCCATTGATGTTGCCTTTAGTTCTAGTTTGAACTTCTTATAGGATGCGCTCACTAACATCGTTGCTCTTCAGCACTGCAGGTTTTTGAAAAAAAAAAACTATTTTTCTTTTCTGCTCGTCCTTTAATAATTGCTTTTGGCTGCACATCATGTGTTGCTTTTTGAGTTATTCTTTTTGCTTTCATTGTTCCTTGCACTATCCTTGATTTTGAAAATTATTTTGCGGTAGGTCCCCGCTAGCTTCTCCGCTTGCATTTTTCATGAATGTTTGCTTCCTTCCTTTCGTTGACAATTTTTGTTCATTGCCGCATTTGCCAACATTTGCTTACAATGCATTACTAATTGGAAATTCGTTCCAAAAATTTGTGCGTCCTTCTTTGGGCACAACGTTTGTGATCTTCTGTCATGTTGAGCGATTATTTTTGCGTTCCTTTTTTTAAGATTTTTTGAACAGAGACCACAAATTATGTGCGTACCTAGCGCAAAATATAAGTGAATTTTACTTCTTTTGTTAAGGAGTGCATCGGGCAGCGCAGGGACCTCCTAAGACGTGACAAATTCTTAACGTTTAAGATCGTAAAAAAACGTTTTAAGTTTAGGTATCGCTCAAGTTTGTTAATTTTTTTACACCATGATTTTATATAAATATTAACAATTCATCAAAAATTAAAAAAAAATTTATTTGCACTATTTGCATGTTATGGTTTGTTATGTTATGTTATGTTATGTTATGTTATGTTATGTTATGTTATGTTATGTTATGTTATGTTATGTTATGTTATGTTATGTTATGTTATGTTATGTTATGTTATGTTATGTTATGTTATGTTATGTTGTGTTATGTTATGTTATGTTATGTTATGTTATGTTATGTTATGTTATGTTATGTTATGTTATGTTATGTTATGTTATGTTATGTTATGTTATGTTATGTTATGTTATGTTATGTTATGTTATGTTATGTTATGTAATGTTATGTTATGTTATGTTATGTTATGTTATGTTTTGTTATGTTATGTTATGTTATGTTATGTTATGTTATGTTATGTTATGTTATGTTATGTTATGTTATGTTATGTTATGTTATGTTATGTTATGTTATGTTATGTTATGTTATGTTATGTTATGTTATGTTATGTTATGTTATGTTATGTTATGTTATGTTATGTTATGTTATGTTATGTTATGTTATGTTATGTTATGTTATGTTATGTTATGTTATGTTATGTTGTGTTATGTTATGTTATGTTATGTTATGTTATGTTATGTTATGTTATGTTATGTTATGTTATGTTATGTTATGTTATGTTATGTTATGTTATGTTATGTTATGTTATGTTATGTTATGTTATGTTATGTTATGTTATGTTATGTTATGTTATGTTATGTTATGTTATGTTATGTTATGTTATGTTATGTTATGTTATGTTATGTTATGTTATGTTATGTTATGTTATGTTATGTTATGTTATGTTATGTTATGTTATGTTATGTTATGTTATATTATGTTATGTTATGTTATGTTATGTTATGTTATGTTATGTTATGTTATGCTAGGAATGAAATACATTTTTCATTTTATTAATCTTTAATCCTCGAATAAAAATCAACCAAACAATAAATTTGCTCTGTAGGGAATATAATCGAAAAAAGTGCAGAAATTATCCTCAGGGTAATTGCTTGGAGGTCGAGTAAATATCTTATCTTATATATTAATACGTGAACATTAAAGTTTGTCGTACGCTTTTTTGGTATTAATTAAAACTCAAAATATTTGAAACTTATATCATTTGAAAGGTTTTGTTGTCCAGATGTGCAGAATGTATATATAAATGATATATCTGATAGAGGGGGTTCCCAACCTTCTAAGAGAGAAATTAAATTTTTGAGAAAAAATCTGCTCTTTGATTGATATGAAATTTGGTTGGAGTAGAGTTCTTAAGTCGCTCGAATTTGAATTTTTTTTAAAAGTAACAATTTCTTTAAAAATTGTAGTTTTATGCATTCATCAATTGTTAAATTTGTAAAAAAATGTTTTTTGAACTCAAAAATTTGACTTTCCATGTAAATATATTGGTCGGATTTTAACGGTTTTTAACTTTTTTTTAATTTTTTCTAAAAGTTTGATAAATTTTCTTTTAAATGTGCTAAAAATTACAGCAAAATTCTAACCAAAAGTATTTTTAATGAATTTTCTTAATATTGTCGTTAGTTATTTAGCGTGTGTTTCAACCAAATGCCAAGAGAGAGAAAAAAACTGTCTCAAATTGAATGTTCTAAATTGGGAAGCCAATATCTCCGCCATCTGTGAATAGATTTTATTTATTTCTTTTTTGTATTTAAGTCTTATCAGTTAACTGAAAAAAACTTTTGAAAATAATACCGTTTTTTGTTTGTTTATATTTAAATTATTCTTTTTAAAAAAAGACCATAAAATTTGTTTTATTCTTAAAATATGGGGTAAAAATGATTTTTGTTGTAAAAAAACAAAAACTCAAAAATGAATTTTTGATTTTCTTTCAAAGTTTATACCGGATTTTAGCTGAATTTATTTTGTCTTGACTCTAAATTAATAAACTGTCCGTGCCCTCTCAAAAATCAAGGCTACCCCCTATGATTTCTTTGACAAAATTAAATTTTTTTAAAATGTTGTTTTTCTGTTTTTGAAAGAAATAATTAAATAAATAAATAATTTTTCTGAAAAAATAGCTTAATATCTCCAATCAATGAAAAGTTATAGCCCCGAACTTATTTTGATCATCTCGCATATATTTATAAATAGGCAATCAATAAATTGGTCGAATTTCGACCCCAGGCGATACTAGTCATCTGAATTCGAGCTATCGTAAATACAATTGTTCATGACAGTGTGTGTATGTCTCTTTATGTTTTGTGTTTTAGGCAACTGTGTAAACAATGTTAGCATGTATTCTTCACAGACAAATAAATAAGCCGATGTGTGATGAGCATACAAATTTTTGGCATAAATTTAATCCGTGTTTAATCCATCAACGGTACATGTAGGTAAATTTCTCATTAGGAATTTGTTTGTTTTTTAAAAGCGCTTTTTGTTATTCAAAACACACATTGATTGATTAAATGTTTTCTAAACTTGGTGAAAGAATTTGCTGAAAACATGAAAGCTTTTAAAAAAGTGTAAGAAATATTTATAAAATGTGTGAATTTGGTTGTCTTACTTTCTTAAAAAAAAGTATCTTTAAACTTTATCCAGTGTTAACTTCAAAATAAGAAGTTTTATGCGAATAACTTATATTTCAAGTGGATTTTCATTTTCAAATTACGTAAAACAACTAAGGAAACTCTTAAGTGGGTATAGCATGACTTTGGAATACCATCCTGTGTTCTATAAGAGCAAAAAATTAAGAAGGACCTTGTTTACCTTACATGTCGCCATTACATTTTTGAAATCGTGCTTCGTCATGTGTTCGAATTGATGCTGCAAAAAGAAACCGGTCAGAAAGTGTACATATTCAAACGATGGACGGACTCGTGGTCTTATTTGGATGAGGTGAAATATAGGACAGGTCTACAAGATGGGCAAATTAAATTTATGCTTGGCAACATAACAAAGGAAGTTCAATATTTCCTATAATGTTTTCATATTAAGCAACCGAAGAGAGACTATCGAGAATTAATTAAACAAGGCGATGCACTATGGAGTATTTCTTCGATTTAGCTGGACAATATTAAATTTTGTCAAACACTGATTTAAAAAAAATATGTATTTTTTTAGTTTAGTTTATTTAAAATTAGTAATTATATATTAAAAATGTGTGCTTTTTAAAGATTTTTTTTTAGAAAATTTTTGGATATCCGAAGGATTTTGTTATATGCGGCTGTCCGTGGCTGTACATTTTTCTTCATAAACTTAGCACTACAGGTATTTACATCTTAAAAATTATAAACTCGTTGTCCGCTTCGTTCCGAAACGTGTTGAATTTTTTTAAAAACCGTTTAAGCTCAAAAAAAAAAAAGATAAAACCTTCATAAAACCTAAAGTTTTAATGATATCGCCATGAAACTTTGTACAAAAGTTTATCTCTTCTATTGTAATATCAGGTTTGAAAATGAAGGGTTTAACCTTCCTATACTCGCGCATTGGTCTCTCAGACCGAAGAAACAATAAATCGGTGTTTTCTCAAAAAATTAACATCGTAAAAAACTGTGGTCTTTAGCAAATAAATTATAAGATCTAAAATTTTATATGTTTCCTTTGTTCAATTATATCCTCTTCTTTACAATAAACACATACAATACAAAAAAAAAATTATATAATTGAAATAATGCAGACGAGATCAAATCTCGGTCTGAGGCACCGTGCACGAGTATATATGTGATGCTGTTTGGCGCGAGTATACGAAGGTTAAACAAATCGGATGAGAACTGCGCCTACCTCCCAGAGACGTCATCAACATGGTAAAAAATTTATAAATTCTATAGTTTTTAAGATATCGACTTGAAACTTGACGCATACATTTCTTTTCTTTAAAATCAATGTTAAAAACTATCAAAATTTGAAAAAAAAAACACTCTTTCCTGCCATATAAATGACGCGATCAGATTTGTATCTCTTTTCTTCAAGAAACTCAAAATTAAAAAAAAATATTTTTATAATAGATATGCTGCGTTTTGTTGTTAGTCGTATTCTTCCTATTCTAAAAACAGCGAATCAGAATGAGTTCCGAATTAAAATGGGATTGATTGTAGATGTACCTAAGGCGTGGTTTGGTAACTCCAATGATGGTAATACAAGCCGCAGATTTTTCGCGGACTCGAATTTAGCAGCAACCATTTTTTCAATAGTAATAATTGTTGTAATGATACTTTCTTTAAGGAAATTTTAACAGGAATTATAATTTTAAATAAAAACTAGTAAGGTATATCTTCGACTTGGCCGAAGTTAAAATACCCCCACGACTGATTCTTAAGGGTTAAATAATCTTAAATAAGAGAGCTTTTTGTATGAGATTTTAGAAGATTTTGTTATTTTTATGTGTCTAAAATACAAACATATCAAATTGTTTTTCTGAAGCATAAATATAAGCCTTTTTATAATATATTAAATTTTGGGGTTGTATAGGAGGTGGGCGTGTTAGTGGGTGGATGACGCCCATTTTTCTAACACACCTAAGTTTTGACATAGAACACACAAATACCGAGTTTCAGTTTTGTAACTTTAATATTAGTCTCTTTATAGAGTTTTCAATTTTGGGGTTGTATGGGAGGTGGAAGTGTTAGTGAGTGGATAACGCCCATTTTTCTAACACACCTAAGTTTAAACATAGAACACACAAATACCGAGTTTCAGTTTTGTAACTTTAATATTAGTCTCTTTATAGAGTTTTCAATTTTGGGGTTGTATGGGAGGTGGGCGTGTAAGTGGTTGGATAACGCCCATTTTTCTAAAACACTTAAGTTTTGACATAGAACACACAAATACCGAGTTTCAGTTTTGTAACTTTGATATTAGCCTCTTTATAGAGTTTTCATTATTTGTGTTGTATGGGAGGTAGGCGTGGTTTTCAACCGATTTAGCCCATTCTCGAAGTTGATCTTAGTTTTTTATAAAAAAGCTTAAATATCGAATTTCAGCACAATAGTTTCAAAATTACGGCTGTAATCGTGTCCACAGACAGACAGACGGACAGACAGACGGACATGGCTAAATCAACTCAGGTGGTGATGCTGATCAAGAATATATATACTTTTCTATACCTACCACGCCTCCTTATGGGCGTTACACACGTCGTGACAAAATTAATATACCCCTTACGCAGTACGCGTGGGGGTATAAATATAGGCTCACACAGTATTTTTTTTTTGACAAAAATTACTTTAAACTCAAAAATTGTGAATTTATAAAAATATATATTTCACTAAAATTTCTACTAATCAGGGGCGCAACCAGGAATTCTTTTTGGGGGGAGTTTTATCAAATGTAGAACTTATATATAAAAACAATTTTACGTATTAACAGCGGCTGAGTTGTAGCGGTTAGTGCGTTCAATTTTTGCACTAATGGTTCCTTTGCACTAATGGTTCCACATTAAGAAAAAATACCTACCTTTCTCCGATAAAAAATTTCTCTATTTTCGATAATTCAATTAGAATAAATTTTCACATTTTCAAATAAATATTTCTTCACTTGTGGGAAATGAAAATATTTCAATGTCTCTCATAATGAGAAGTATTTTTCTCGCACAAAAAATTCTCATTTATAGAGAAAAATTTAAAAAAATGAAAAATGTTTACTAAATTTTGATAAAAAATTCATTTTGCGAAGTATTTTCTTCAATAAAATGAAATCTTTTTTCAAAAATAAAAAAGTCTTATTCTCTAAAAACGATATATTTTTATATATTTCCCTTTTTCATGGAAGCTTTTTATCATTTTTAGGGATTTTTTAGTACCACATCTAGAGAAGCATTCTAAATTTTATGTCTTTTTACTTATTCCGAGAAACTTTTTATTGAGTGCAGTGAAAATTTTTCATCCATACATCACTTTGTTGTAAAAATACCCAATTGGCTGGCGCTAGCTTTAAAATTCGTTAAAGTAAAAACCGCTAAATTTCTGACACCTTGGGATGAAAAACAAAGAGTCTGAATTTGAAAAAATCGTTTGGTATTACTTGTCCAATGCGCAAACGCTGACGAAATCGAAATAATATATATATTTAACGATAGGTCTTTCCTACACATTTCCCAAATCGGTTAATATTTGAGCAATTTTGAGGGATTTTAATGAAACTGATTTTGAAAATGCAATGGAAGATTATGAATAAGGCGCATAACTATATTATGTCACTGGATGGGCGAACAGAAGAAAAATTAAACCAACATATATCAACCCAATAAGCCATAATTCCTTAATATCGGATAATATTTAAAAATTTAGAGAAATGTTATGAAACGGATTTTGGAAACAACGATGGAAAATTATAAATTGAAAATTTTTTTCAAATCGAAGTATTGGCAACAAACCTTCAAGTGGTCAGAATCAGAATATAACAAAAATTAATCATGTGAAGTAAGCCGGATCAAAATTGAAATTTGACTAGACACAGACTTAAAAGTTAGAGAGACTCTTAAAACAATTTCTGTATAATTTTGTTTGGATTGGAGAAATCCCCATGGCGCGATTTTGGTTCTTCTGAAAGTCTTTTCTGCAGAAAACGAATTTTTTTGCATAAACTTTTTTCTTCAGAATGCATCCCCAAGATAGCAAAAAACTAAAGATTTTCATGGTACACTAAAAAAATTTTGGAAATTTTTTGTGTTTACAAACTCTAGTGAGACCCGAAAAAATCCATATTTTGTCAATTTCGAAATAAGATTGTTTTAAAAACGTGTACAATATGTATTTTTTATGATATTCACATCAATTTAAATTTATTGGAAAATTATTGAGCTCTTCTTTCCATTGATATATCGTATGGTGCGGTTTAACCAAAACTAAGTGCCACAATTATATAAAATTTCGATTTCGAGAAATCGATATTCAAAAGCTTCCTTCAGCTCAATTATTATTTAATTGCCATAATTACAGTTTCAATTTGGCAAATTTTGGTGGGTATATATATATTAGTGGGTACATATGAGTTTTTAGGTACGTAAATCGATTTCTTTTTACCAGTTTTTAGTTAAATATGTGTCAGGTAGCGCTCCAGTACAAAATTCATGATTTTCGAATATTTATATTTTTTAACACTTATAAAAAACGCATTTTTCATAGTACTCAGTTTTGATTAAACAACACCATCCGATACACCAAAAGAGAGAAGAGCTCAGTACTTTTCCAATAATCTTAAATGCATTTTAATATCAAGAAAAATAAATTTTTTATAGGTGTTTAAAAAAATATTTTCTAGTTTTTAAGAGTACTCCTTACTTTTGAGTCGGTGTCCGGCTCACTTTTTTTCTCTATAGTCATAATAAAATATGACTAATTTTAATTTACTAGATTATGCATCAACCAGAATCGATTTGGGGTTTTCACTCATTTCATAAAACGTGTGATTGCTTTTCATGTGACTCACTTTGATTGAATACTATTTTGCTTAGTACTACAATAATTTTGGGGGGGGGGGTGGTTAAACCCCGAAACCCCCTTTGGTTGCGCTTATGCTACTAGTAATGCCTTTCGTTAGAAAGTCCATGAAAATATCTTTCTAAAACGTCTTTGAAGAATGTTCTGCATCAAAAACTTTCGTTGCCAGAGCATTTTTAGTGAAACAATCTGCTATAACCTACAAATTAATCCATAGCTGCTCAGGGGGTCAATAAAGACCCCCACTTGTGATACATTTTTTGCTTGTTTTGCATTCCCTTTAGTTTAAAATCTTTAAATAATTTTGACCAACTAAATTGTTCTGGATACTCCTCTGTGCGACGTGAAACTTTTTCTAACCTACAATTACGAACAATACTACTATACTACTCAACTGGTGAACTTCAATATATTTAACATAAGCTTTAAAAAAAATTTAACTTTGGCATTCTCAAGTAGAATTGCTGAAAGCATAAATCAATATATACTTATAACAAGTAAAGAAAGTCTAAAGTCAGTCTAGCCCGACTATGAAATAACCCTTGACCTACTTTTTCAAAATACAATAATATCATTGAAAATAGGCGTGTCCGTGGGCGGATGAAGCCCATATTTTGTTTGTATTTAAATTTTGATGAAAATTTTAAAATACCAAGTTTTATGCCTGTAGCTCACATGTTAATGCCTTTATAGTGTTTTCGCTATTGTGGGTTGTATGGGAGGTAGCCGTGATCGTGAACGTATTACGCACAACTTTGGAACACATCGAAGTTTTGGTATAAGATACATACATACGAAGTTTTATCTCTCTGAGACAAATATAAGTTTACTAGTGTATAAGCCCGTCCTACGACGGGAAGGAACCATTTAGAGTACAAAATGCGACAAAATATTTATTGGATTTATATACAAAGGTTTTTATTTGAAAATATATTTATTAAATTATTTTGATAAAACTTCTTTATATACAACATTTCTAGTAAAAAATTGTTAGAATTTTTAACCTTGCCCTTGTCATCTATAATGCTTAGTTTTACATCATCAGCCCGCTAAAACTGCGCATGACTAAATACCAGTTCTTTTAGAAAAACTCCTACTTTTTGCAATATTTAACCTTGAACTTTATTTATGGTCATTGAAAATGTCAGTTTAACTGGAAATTGTCGCCTCCGGAGAGTGAAAGGCAAATCCGACTCCGAACAACTCATGTTCTCAAGAAGCTTTACATGGCATTATTTACTCTCTGAGGTTTGCCATTGTCTGCAGAGAGGTGGTGACCGATCAGAAAAATTTTTATTGAAAAAACTTTTCGCCGCGGCTGAGGATCGAACCCGGGCTCCGAGCATGCTAAGCCACACACTTAACCTGCATGCCACGGTCACCACAAATTTTGGAATAACGGTTGATGTTATTCGGACTCAAAGTATCGCCAGAAATCTATTTAACCCTTTCAATGGATTTGTCCATTATATTGGACACTTCAGAAAATTGTTTTTTTTATTTTCCACGTCTTTTCTAAAATCAAATAGGTTGGTACTATGAAATGAAGTTGTGCTAACATGACAAAAATAATTTTAGGGAGATATATAACGTTTAACTTAGTTAGATTTTCGATTTTATGCCCATCAGAACCCTTCAATTTTTTTATATCGCGTGTTAATAAATTTTGCAAAAAAGAAGTGATTATTGTGATTGGTGTGCAAAGTATAATTTTTTTTTTATAAAATGAACTAAAATATTATAATACAACGTTATCATGGTTATGTCCATTATATTAGACAGCCTGCCAAAAGCAAAGCAGCTCATGTAAAAATCAGAGGGATGTTTTTTAATCTTTTTATTGCTTAAATGATGGGAATATAAGCTCAAAAAAATTGCCCACGATTATTCTAGGCAAGCCATTGAAAGGGTTAATAAGCGAATAGGTTTCAAAAAGTACAGTACGTACAAAGATTTCAAATAGATAATTTTACAACAGGTTCTGGTCCAGGATGAACAGGTTTTAAAAAGTACAGTACGTACAAAGATTTCAAATGGATAATTTAGAAGAGGTTCTGGTCCAGGATGAAAAGGTTTCAAAAAGTACAGTACGTACAAAGATTTCAAATAGATAATTTTACAATAGGTTCTGGTCCAGGCTGAACAGGTTTTACGATATAGAGCAAAAGGTTTAGTAAGTACAAACATTTCAAATGAATTATTTATAACTGGTCATGGTCCAGGCTGAACATGTTTTACGATATAGAGCACGGAGCAGGACGCTTGCCTTTTATGCCATGTCCTTGGGCGGATGACGTCCATTTTTCAAAACCATAGTGTTTTGTTATAAAAAACATACGTACTAAATTTTATCTCTGTAGGTTAAACAGAAGCTTATTTATTGAGTTTTCAATTTTTGGGTGGTATGGGAGGTGGGCGTGTCCATTAGCGGATGATACCCATTTTTCGACAACATCTTTGTGTTTATATTAAGGTTAATTATGAGCTTATTTATACAATTTTCAATATTTGCGTTGTATGGGAGGTAGGCGTGTTCGTGGGCGGATTCCAAATATATTCAAATAGTGCAAATTCTTGGATCTATGTGACCATTTGTACCGAGTTTCACCCAATTATCTCTCCTCCTTCTTCTTAATCTGTGTTTACGGACAACGCACAGACGGACAGACGGATGGACGGACGGACGGACGGACGGACGGACGGACTGACATGTATAGCTGAACTCACGAGGTAACGCTGATCAAAAATATATATAATTTTCTATACCGGACTCGCGTCGTTCAAAGCGTTACAAACGTTTGCACAAAGTTAATAGACCCTAATCTTTCAGGTTTAGGGTATTATCATGTTAAAATTTAATAGAGGTCTAAGTGAGGTACCCCTAGCATCTTACCGATTTCGATAGTTTGTAGTTCACGTGTATTAATCTTTTTGCCAAGCTTTCTTATCAAGTCTTTTTTAAGTTTGGCTTATTTTTATATGCACCAACCATTCGAAATCATTTAATAAATCAAAAGAGGTCCAAAGGAGAAATACCCCTGAGGACTGACCAATTTCAAACATTTCTTCAATGTTTCTTATATAGTTCAAACAAAGCTAACATACAAAATTTCATTATCATAGATTCAATGACATAGAACCACTTCTCCTATACTATACAATGTATATTATATACAATGTGTAGTATACATATATGATCCAATTTTGTATGAAATGAAAGCAATGTGATAAAGCATAGCAATCTCCAACATCTTTAAAAAAGAAAACAGATTTTCTTATTAAAAACTTTTGTTTCGTTAAATATTATATTTTATCCCAACTACATATGAAGACGCGAAAATACACAAGGGTTCACTTCTCATTAAGGCATTTGTTAATGAACAAATTTGTTCACCTTCACTAATAGTTATTTTGCTTACAAGCCCTAGCAGACAGGAATAAACCAGAATTCAACCAAAACATCTTGCCTAGTTTTACTGCAAAATATTGAGTCACCGCAAATAAGCAGGAAAAATAAATTACAAAGAAAAAACAAAAGTAAAGCACATGAGGAAATTTGTGAAAAAAAACAGCTTGTTTATACATCAATAGCACGGTTTGGGAACCTCTTGACGAAAGGCAATTGAGCTCTTGCCCGCTCAAGCAAAAACAAAAAACAAAAACATGTGACGAAAAATATGCAAACTGATTATGTCGTCAGAGACATAAGCATAATGAGTTTTGAGTTGTAAGTTAAAATTTTCTTAATGTGAAGTTGGCACCGCCAACAACATATTTCAGATATTTGAAAATTTTACAGAGCTGTGCTCGGTTAGTGCTAATATGTGCCGTAAAGAGATTTAAAAAAAAGATCAAGCATTTAAAAAGTAGATCTCGTAAAAATCTTTGCATAGAAAAAATTTAATATGGCACATGCAGGCATGCATCCGACACATTGCAGCACACACTTTTTTTTCAATAGCCAGCTCTCACTTGCACTATTTTTTCTAAGTGTTCTCCACGCCTAGATAACAAATTATGCAAAATCAACTTTTAAAATATGCAAATTGCTTGTTTCAATTTTTTTTTTTCCTAGCTCCAATTTTCAGCTGCTGTATGTCACATGACAAGTACAGCAACAAAAACAACACATGACAAGTTTTAAAAAAAAAAAAACAAAGCCCACAACAATAAATAATGCATTCTACAATCACGTTAAGTGAATTGAAATGAAACTAATGCGCTCTAAATTCACATTTGCACTCATTTGTTGAGCTGCACATTTGCGCATGCGCAATTTAAATTAGCCACGGCTGCTTGCGTAGCCTCTCTCTCTGTCTCTCTGATTGCCTGCATCTGGTAAAGGTATTATAAAGAACATGCATTTTTTCATTAGCACTTTTTCCACATTTTATACGCATTTCAAAAATACTGCCTTTTTGTTTGTTTTTTTTTTTTCCTATTGCTCGCTTACAAATATGAGCCGAGCCGCCATTCGTTCTACTCGAACTCATTTCTTTGCAGCGCCTCTGACTGTTTTTGCTCTTCCGCTGCGTCTTCTTATTCTTTAAGTTTTAGTCTTTATAATCTCTGACACGCAAAAAAAAAGTGTCACTGTTTTTCTGACTTGACAAGGACCTTGCACCAGGCCGTTGAAAATTTCATTTCGTCACATTCGATTTGTTTCATTTTTGCTGCCTTTTTAATTTTCCTCTGCTGCTGTTGCTCCTTTAGCTCCTTGTAATGTTGTTCGGATTTTTTTTTTGGTCTCTTGCTATTTTCTCTCTGATCCGTGAAGTATTTGTAATTGTTCGTAAAATATGTGTCAGCCTCGTAAATCCTTGTGTTTTATTTGTTGTTTTTAGAGTTTATTAGTTCAACTCATGCCTGACGTGGAACAAATTTTAATTTGTTTTGAGAAGATTTTGAAATTTTTCCATATTTTTCTCAATAGTTTTTGCAGTTTTTTGCAGATGTAAAGCATCTGTTATAATTTTACTGTTGACATTATTTTAGTTTTTTTTTTAATTTTTATAATTTTTATAACTATACAAGACAAGAGTTGGTAATATAGTTATGGTATGAGTTCCATTTGCTAAAGTAAAGCTAAAGTAGTTTACGATATGTTGGTCAAATGAAACATCTCAGATCGGTTTTTTGCAATGGGTTTCGATACCACTTCCAGCAATACTGGTGAAAAAAGTGGAGCATGAGTTATTTTACAGCAACACTTGGATTGAAAGCTTCTTAAATTTGCATGCTATCACCATATGTATGAGATTGTTCTACGAAGCGTTTTCGAATTGAAAATGTCATCAACATCTGCTCCTGATGTTACCATCTTCGAGCGATTTTCAAAGGCTTGGGCCAATATTGAACATAAATCATTCAAATGTGGTCTTGAAGACGCCAAATTAAACGATTTTGATTGTGGTGCCATAAAAAACTATTGCTTAAGTGAGTTATTGCTTAAATACGCGACGACTACAAGGAGTTTTTCAACTGGCATTATCATTCCTTGGAGAAAATATTGGTAGCTTTCGTACTCCTGGGCCAACAAGTCACGCACGCTGGATGGCAAAAGGCATTAATTGTTTACAAACATTCGTTTTTCGGGATCAATTTTTAATAGTACCAGAGAACTTAATGGAATACCCGATATTTGCTCTTTTTTGCTGCGAATCTACATTTAAGCCTGGTCTGGCAGCACAAATTCGATTGCAGCTCCAAGCCAAGATTTAAATTTTGTTATACAATTTTTTAATAAAATTAAAAATCATTTATGGTATTTGTCGGAGGAGACAATAGCTTTGGCATTATACGACCCAAACGTTTCAAAAGAAGTTAAAGAAAAAATTATTGAACGTTTGCAATCTACAAGCTCCAATATAATATTGAAAAATTATAGAAATATGGACAATCCAGAAATTTCGTCAGCTTATAATTTAAGCTTATACATTTAAGTGGTGACCTTGGCATGCAGGTTAAGTGTGTGGCTTAGCATGCTTGGAGCCCGGGTTCGATCCCCAGCCGCGGCGAAAAGTTTTTTCAATAAAAAATTTTTCTGATCGGTCACCACCTCTCTGCAGACAATGGCAAACCTCAGAGAGCAAATAATGCCATGTAAAGTTTCTTGAGAACATGAACTTTAGCCGTTCGGAGTCGGCATAAAACATGTAGGTCCAGTTCTCGGTCAATTGTGTGCAAACATTTAATAACACACACAACATAATTGATCATAAGAAGCTCGGTCAAAGTCCTTTCAAGGGCTGAAATGGCCAATTTGTTTTTTGTTTTTGTTTTGTTTTATAATTTAAGCGATTGTGTTTCCCATAAAACAAAATACTTCTTCAATTGATTTGCATTATCGGCAGATTTTTTATCTTTGCATCCATCGGAATGGGAAGACAACGATTGTTTTGAAGAAGTTCGTCTCTTTTGCTACGACCTCTTTGTTGTAAATGACACTGCAGAAAGGAGTGTTAACTTAATGAAAGACATACGATCCAAATTGTATCTCTTTAGGTTAAACATGAGCTTATTTATTGATGTTTTTATTTTTCGTTATATGGGAGGTGGGCGTGTCCATGGGCGGATGATATTCATTTATTGGAAACGTCGTTGTTTTGGAATAAAATACACACCTACCTAATTTTAAATTTGTAGACTAATTATGAGCTCATTTATGCAGTTTTCAATGTTTGCTTTGTATGAGAGGTAGGCGTGTGCGTGGGCGGATCCCAAAACTATTCAATAGTAATGATCCTTGGACCCATAGGATTATGTGTACCAAGTTTCATCAAGTTATCTCAACTTCTTCTTTTTGTCCTGTGTATACGGACATCACACAGACGGTCAGACGGACGGACATGGATAGCTCGACTCACGAGGTGACTCTGATCAAGACTATATATACTTTTCTATACCGGACTTGCTTCATATTATGCGTTTCAAACGTTTGCACAGAGTTAATATACCCTGACCTTTCAGGTTTAGGGTATAACAAACAACAATTTTTTTTAACCTAATGGGGGAGGGGGTTCGACCCCAACAGTTCCCTTTACGGTTAGCTCTGCTTGTTGGAATGACTATTTTATCTAGAAATGTCCTCGATAATAAAACAAGAGCAATTTAAATTGTTGTAATAAAACAAATTATGCGTTAAACTCAATTTATTTCCATATAAATGGGTTTTTTAGTCTTCAAGGTCACGCAGGGTCCATCAAATCTTAAGTTATCGAATTCAAATTTCACAAACTGAGTTTTTATGTGAAATGGAAAAAGAAAATGCCTGGTAATCGAAAATTGGAACAACTTTATTTGTTTGGACACCCTTAGTGTATACTGATGCAATGAAAATCTAACAGCGAATACAAACTAGCTTTTCAATTTGGTGTAAAACAAATCTTCTGGAAATCAACGTTAGTAAATGTCAAGCTATAACATATTCTCGTAAGCGACTCCACTTTCCACAGAGAACTTATTACATAAGTAGTATGAATTTCTGCACAATCTTTGGTAATTGTCTACAAGAAAATTTTGATTTATTAATTTATACTAGTATCGCCTGGGGTCGAAATTCGACCAATTTATTGATTGCCTATTTATAAATATATGCGAGATGATCAAAATAAGTTCGGGGCTATAACTTTTCATTGATTGGAGATATTAAGCTTTTTTCTTCAGAAAAATTATTTATTTATTTAATTATTTCTTTCAAAAACAGAAAAACAACATTTTAAAAAAATTGAATTTTTTAAAAGAAATCATAGGGGGTAGCCTTGATTTTTTGATGGCACGGACAGTTTATTAATTTAGTGCCAAGACAAAATAAATTACCGTAAATTCGGTATAGACTTTGAAAGAAAATCAAAAATGCAATTTTGAGTTTTTGGTTTTTTTACAACAAAAATCATTTTTACCCCATATTTTTAGAATAAATCAAATTTTATGGTCTTTTTTTAAAATGAATAATTTAAATATAAACAAACAAAAAACGGTATTATTTTCAAAAGTTTTTTTAAGTTAACTGATAAGACTTAAATACAAAAAAGAAATAAATAAAATCTATACACAGATGGCGGAGATATTGGCTTCCCAATTTAGAACATTCAATTTGAGACAGTTTTTTTCTCTCTCTTGGCATTTGGTTGAAACACACGCTAAATAACTAACGACAATATTAAGAAAACTCATTAAAAATACTTTTGGTTAGAATTTTGCTGTACTTTTTAGCACATTTAAAAGAAAATTTATCAAACTTTTAGAAAAAATGAAAAAAGTTAAAAACCGTTAAGATCCGACCAAGATATTCACATGGAAAGTCAAATTTTTGGAGTTCAAAACACATTTTTTTACAAATTTAACAATTGATGAATGCATAAAACTACAATTTTTTAAGAAATTGTTACTTTAAAAAAAAATTCAAATTCGAGCAACTTAAGAACTCTCCTCCAACAAAATCATTCATATCAATCAAAGAGCAGATTTTTTCTCAAAAATTTAATTTCTCTCTTAGAAGGTTGGGAACCCCCTCTATCAGATATATCATTTATATATACATTCTGCACATCTGGACAACAAAACCTTTCAAATGATATAAGTTTCAATTATTTTGAGTTTTAATTAATACCAAAAAAGCGTACGACAAACTTTAATGTTCACGTATTTATATATAAGATCATTAATGAAACGTTTAAGAAATTTGTACCATTGAAAAAAGTTCACATGAGCACTGAACCTAGATGGTATTAAAGGTGTCTTGCTAATCATAAAAATTTTATGAATAAGAAACAAAAGAAATTTAAGATAAATAATACATTCTATCAAGAATATTGCCAGGCATGCAAAAATTACGAGAGTCTTAAAAAGTTTTTATATAGAAGTTATTTACTTGCGTTAGAATTAAGTATAAAAAGTAATCCTTAATCATTTTGGACTTTCCTAAATAATAAAAAAAATACCAGGAGCCTAAACCTAAAAATATGGTTTATCAAGATAAATGTTTAGATAAGCTTCAAGATATTAGTAAGTTATTTGCTTACTTTTTTCAATCAAACTATGTTTCTGATAATACTTCTACCAATCATGAACGTATTGCACCCGATGTGATACCAATAACCGACCTTGGCTCCATCATCTTTTCGGAGTATGATGTCTTTGAGGCTTAGTAAGTCTTGATGTTAAAAAGAATTGTGGGCCGGATAATGTTCAGTAAGTCTTGATGTTAAAAAGAATTGTGGGCCGGATAATGTTCCTCCCATATTTCTTAAAAAATGTGCTTTTGCCATGTGTAAGCCGTTGACTCATATTTTCAATATGTCACTCCTTGCAGGGAAATTTTTAGATGTCTTGAAGATATTGACAATAACTCAAATCTTTAAATCCGGATCAAGGCAAATTATCGACCAATAACTAAATTACCACTTATTCCGAAAATTTTTGAATCTCTGGTAAAAAACAAAATTTATAACTCCATTAAAAACGGATTGTCTGAGAAGCAGCACGGATTTGTGTCTGGTAAATCTACCTCTACTAATCTAACCCTTTTTAAACACTTTCTGACTAATAATATGGAAAAAGGTCATCAAATAGATGTTATATTCATGGATTTCGCAATACTTTATTTTGATTAATAAACTAATAAACCTCGGATTTCATTCCTCGTTACTACTTTGGTTAGAGAGCCAACTTGTTGGCAGTCAGCAGTTTGTTCAGATTGGTAAAAAAGCGTCAAGTACATTGAAAATTATTCAGGGGTACCTCAAGGTAGCCACCTAGGTCCCCTGTTGTTTGTTTTATTCATTAACGATCTTCCAAATTATATTAGCTTTTCTGAGTGTCTGATGTATGCTGATGATGTTTAGATCTTTAGATGTGTGGACTCTCACGAAGACTTTCTATTGCTTCAACGTGACATGAATAGTCTCCAATTTTGGTGCAAGACCAATAAATTGCATCTTAATGTGTCTAAATATAATGTCATACCTTGTTCTATGAAGAACCAACTTTTCGAGGGATCATATGCCTTTTATTCGGTATTACTGGAGAGAATCGAATTGAAGAAAGATTTAGGGGTTTTATTTGAGCGAATTAGGGAGTTCTCTGATTCTTTTACCGTGGGGACCATTTTCTTTTCAATTGTCAGATCGGATTTAGCATACAACTGTATTCTGTATTCTGTATTCGGATTTAGAATACAACTGTAGAATACAACAAAAATTGTTACTTTTTTCGATCCTTTCGATATCATTAACCCTGAATACTTGCTATTTTATATCTTATTTTCTCACAAAATTTTTGAGTATGATATGCTAAGCATTTTTGTTACTTTATTTGAGACTTAGGAGGATTTACACCCCGAAACCCTATTGGCTAAGAAACTATATAAATTTAATGTTAAATCAAACTATATTTTTGGTTAGATATCTTACACGGACTTCGAAGGCCTTTAGCTACTGCAGCAGCTGAATTTTGCACCTTACATCAGACTTCTATTGTTAAATGTCTAACCGCAGGGAGGTTGAAACAGTACTAAATATTCCTGAAAACAAAAACTAAAAATCAATACAAAACAAATTTTCGGACATGAATATAAAAACTAACATCGGGCAAATGGCAAAAAGGCAATACAATGTTTTGCCAATAGGAAGGACATTAAAATGATGGGCATGCGCCACCGGTGACCTTTAAAGAAAACAAAGTAAAAAATAAAGCGACTCTCCAGAGAGACAACAAACAATAAAGCAAGCAACAAAAACAATGGTAAGGAATGGTAAAGAACAAAAAATAGCACAACAAGGATAATGAATGTTGAATATAAACAGCAAAGCTATTTCTTTTAAATGGTAGTCGAACTACTAACAGTAATCATTGCTAAAATAAAGAAAAGCCACATGAAGTCCTGGAAAGTTCCAAGAATCTATCTGAAGACACAAAAACCACTGCATGCTTCTGCTACTAGAAAAAAATCTTATGAAAAAACTCAAATATGTCAAATTAAACAAACAGTGGCTTTTGCTGTGACTACTGTTATGCTCTGTGCCTTGAATCTGAAATAAACCTTGACTCTTGCAGCTGTTTTATGTTGAAAGACCATCATCATACAAATCTTCCATCAAGCAATAAAATTGTTAAATATAACGCTGACCTTCACTTTAAAGGCGTGAAAATATTTTTCCATTTGTATGAATTTAAATGTGAACAAAACGCCTGCGCTTTCAATTTTGCCAAGATTACCTGGATTTTGTATATATTTTCTTGCTTATCAAGCAGAGCTAAATCTAGAAAACTGCTCTAAAAATATTTTATATTCTTTTTTTTCTAAGCGTTACGAATCGATAACGTGTGTCCAGTTTGTACGCACAATAAAGAGCTTGTCACAGCGCATTAGCACAGCTTACATGTCCCCTCTGCTAGGCTGCTAAAAGGATGACCCTCTCCGAAACATTTAGAACGTTTGCGCATGCGCTACTAGTTAGTAGCGTACACCCACACCTGGTAGCCTGGTCATGCCGTAGCTGCATGTCAAATTAACTTTTATGTTTCAACGTTATGTATTGCATTTAATTTGCTCACACAGTTCATCACAATGAGCGTCACTAAATTTTATCGTTGAACGTTTGTCACGTGGAAGCATGCCTGGAAAAGCGTGCCAAATTTGAGCTAAATGTGGACAAATGATTGCGCTGACAATTGTGCGCAGTGACAAGAGTTGAAAATAGTTTCTAAACGAGAGAGATGTAATTGAATTTCTTGTAATGATTTTCTACATGTAAGTTAAGGCTTACAAAATTTGCCATTCGAGCAAGGAAGTAAAAAATTTAATGAAATTTATATGGTTCTTCTAATTGTTTCTTTACTGAATAGACATTTAATATGAAATCGTATTGGTTTTATCGATATTAATTAATTTTAATCTGATAAGAAATTTTTTTTTTTAGTGTACATAAACTTTTGCAAAATATAGTAACAATCAGGTGGCAAAGTTCAATTTACTTAATAAAGAAGTAGACAAAGTTTAAAGTCGGTCTAGACCGACTATAAAATACCCTAAATCTACTTTTTCAAAATACAATAATAGTATTGAAAATTGGAGTGTCCATGAGCAGATGAAGCCTATATTTTATAGGCATTTAAATTTTGATGTAAAATGTGCAATAAAAAACTTGAAAAGAGCGAGAAAAAATTTAAAATATTGGCGCATAGTGTTATCAATGTGTGGAAAGGTGTGTTCGCATTTGTTAACAGGTGTAAGTGTATTGATACGATACTGAAAGGTGTGGTAAAATTCATTTAAAAAATCCTTAAATTAATTTAAATGGAACAGTTTTCATCCCGATGCTGCTTACTTTAAAACAAGATGTTAAAAGTTACAGATAGATAGATAGATAGATAAATAGATTAAGATTTAGTTCGAGTTAAAGAATTAAAATGTCGTTTTTGGGAAACGAAAATAGATTCCTGAGCTGAAAAAAGGTAAAAAGCTCTTTATTTAAACTTCTCAGACCTTACCGGATGTATTTTCGTTTTTGGAGCGAAAATTTAGTGTAGGTACTTGAAAATCTCCTATATAAATAAAGGACGGTCTTATGTAAAAAGTAAAAAGTTAATGCAACAAAACCACAAGCCTTCAAATATTTTCATAAAAATATGTATCGCCCATTTCATATTGAAGTATAATATAACTTGCACTCACCATTTCCGATTTGGCTCAAATTTTTTTTCTTGAATTGGTTTAGTGTTTTAAAAGAAAATTCGAAGTTTTAGATTTAAAGGGTTTTTTCGCGGACCCACAGCCATGCGTATGCCTAAAAAGGGTATATTTTGAGACAACATTGCTCTGTCAATTTAAATTCGATTTTTGTAAATTTTATTTTTTAATTTTTTTAAATATTTAATTTAAAAGTTTAATGCCATGCCAGCATCAGACATTATAATTTTTTTGTTACTTTCATAATTTAAGCTTTTTTAACGTTTCATTACTTTAAAATGAAAATAAATTTTATAAACTTTTTAAAATGAACTTCTAAAACGTACGTTTGATTTTCTATAATAAACATTTTAAATTGAGTTTTTAAAACATTCGTTTGATAGTTTAAAATGAACATTTTACAAAATAACTTCTAATTATTCTTCAATTCTAAAATGTAAATTGTAAAATATTAAATGAACATTAAAAAAACTCATATTAAAATGTTTTTTTATAGAAAAACAAACGAACGTTTAGAAGCTCATTTTAAAATGTCCGTTTTTAAAATGAAAATAAACTTTAGAGGAGCAAAATCTGTGTCAAACGTTTTCAAAAGTTCTGCTTTTCTGGAACGTTACGTAATACGAAAGGTTTTCACATTTTTCTCTGTATAAGTAGAAGTGAATAACGACATAAGAATGCATTCATTGAATACAAAATTGATCCATGAATACAATTTTGAATTCATATTCAATTTTAAAAAATGTATTTATCATAAATTTTTCGTATTCCGAATGTTGAATTAGATTTTTTATTAAAATGAATGCATTAATTGTTTTTCATGAATTTATTTTTTGTTCATTATTTCGTTTTCTATTATTTTGGTATTTTTATTTATTATTCAAGTTTTATTCATTATCCCTTTCCGACCGTATACGCACAATTGTGATTTAATTTGACTTAACTTTTTATTATTTCAACAAAATGCTGCCATTGTGTGATTAGACCTGAAGCACATAATTGTATATGATGTTTTTTTTTAAAGAAAACCAAAATCTGCTGTTATATGTATTTGCGAAAACGAGTCGGAACAGTAAGTATTAAAATTTATTTAAATTATTTAAAGTTTGATAGATACCATCTTATAAGTGTTTTAACGATCAAGGCACTACAACTTTTAATTAGAAAATTATATTCTATTTTGAATTTGTAATTTCATTTATTTTTTAGCCACTTTCATACAAGTGCGTATCCTGAATTTAAAGGATTATCGAGCAATTTGATATAACAGTTTATTTCTTTGATTTTTATGAATTTAAAAACGGCAGGTTCTAAAATTGTATCAAATTTTAACCAACAGTTCTTGCGTAGATCGGAAAGGGTACTTAATTTTTAAACAAATTTTTTTTTCATTTATTATTAATTTTTAATCGATAAGTATTTTTTATTCATGCGTTTGGTTTGTATTAATTTTTTAACCAAAGTAGTATATTTTAAATTTGGTTACTAACCAAATTCGATAGGGCTAAGACGTTTTTTTTAGTTGAAGCTTAATTTATAAGTAGTAATTTAATCAGGGACCGTACCGGTTATGGCTTTTTTTTTTAAAAATTTACATATTTACTGTTATATTTTAACTTTTATTTTTTCAGACAAAAGTACAAGTTATTTTGTGCCTTTTTTTTCGGGTTAATATAACAGTTACTTTTGACTTTTATTTTATTAGTAAAAAATAACAGTTATTTTCTGCCTTTTACTTTTTCGGTCAAAACTATCAGGCAATTTGTATTTTTTTCAAAGGCCATTTAACCGTCTAACAAACTATTGATAGCATGTGTAAAATATGCGCACCGATAACATGAAAAGAAAGTAATGAATCCTAATATTTTTGACCAAAAAAATAAGTCATAAAATAACTGTTATTTTTGACCGATAAAAAAGAAGTAAAAAGTAACCGTTATTTTTGCCCGAAAAAATAAAAGGCACTAAATATCAGTTATCTTTTAACTTTTATAGAATTAGTCGAGCATTTTAAAGGCACATTCTTACTGGGCCTGCAGTGAGTGCAATAGCTTTTATTCCCAGGATTCCAATGATATCTTCAGATTTGCCATTTCAATTTAAAAAGGTAAATTTTCCTGTAAGAGTATGTTTTGCCATGACTATAAACAAAGCTCAGGGACGGTTATTCAATGTTGTTGGTGTTGACTGGCGTAATGATCAGTGTTGCCGGAATAAATTTATTTTTATATCCAAAACACAAAATAAAAATATCCAAAATGTAAAAAATATAGCCAAAAGATTAATTAATTGTATTAAAAAAAACATTCATACCTATTTTAACTAACTAGTTGTTTATAGAACATAGTACCGTTTTTTACTGGAAAAAATTTATATGTTAAGAATATAAGAGCATATTTTAAACATTTTTAGGGCATATATCCTTTAAATAGACGGATCTTCAATATAGAAGGACCTTAGCCCATTTATTTTTTACTTGATAAGAGTAGAAAAACTTCTTAAAAATAAGGTTTGCATTTTCAGAAGTAAAAAAGTATAACATTTTTTTTAGCTTCGAACCAAGGATTTAAAGTGTCAAACCTATTCAGTCAAGTCTGCCTTGGTTCAGAAATCGGAGATAGATAAGTAGGTGAGAAAGTGAAATCAAGTAAATCAAGTGAAGAATGTTTTATGTGTGGCGGAGTGCTATATCAACTTTCTTTTCCATGCTGACTTGCTTAATTTTACTTTTGAAAACAAACCTCAATTACTTTCAATGATCAAAGTTATAACATTGTTGCCTATTCTAATGTGGTACATGATTCATGATGTCACATGTCAAACCATTGGATATTGGATATTGGATATTCTGGTATTGGATAACTGGACATATTGGATAAATGAAGAGAGAATTCACCCTCGCTTACAATTTTTAAATCATTCGCCTGAATCATTTGGAAGATGATTGGCAGAGAAGTGGATTTTGCGATGCACCAGTGATTCACCCCAAGATGAATTTTTCAAAAATGTTCAAAATCTATCATGGTAATATGAAGCAGGCTCTTGCAAATCGTTAAAATTAATCAAAAAGTTGAACTAGTATAATTTCAATGAAACGGCGCATTATATCGAAGCGAAATAAAAACAAATTCACAAAATTTCATTGTATTCGGACAGAACAACGATGCTTCGGAACAAATTGCTGAGGACTCTTAAATGGACTTTGATTGCCACCCTTTTCGGCGAATTTCTTATAACTGCTCTCGGCGGTTCATTGGCGAATAGTCTCGGCGAATCGGCCTTAGCAGCTTACAGTCGGTGATACCCGGATGATTCTCAGATGAGTTCAAAGGCAAATGCTTGATCTTCCAAGCGATTCGCTGTCGATTCTCAGGGAATTGAAAATGTTATATGTAAAATAAAAAATTAATTTTCGCCGGAATGCAAAAACATAGCGAAGTTAAGAAATAGCCAAATGAAAAATAAAATCGCCAAATAGCCAAAACTGATCACGAGCAAAAAAAATAGCCACTTTTGGCTGTAAATAGCCAAAACGGCAACACTGGTAATGATGTGTTCTCGCATGGGTAATTGTACGTTGGACTTTCACGTATTGGAAATTCTTCAAACCAATTCATATTACATACTTCCAAACTATGAATGTTTTACCAAAAACGTATTTTTTTCAGAAGTTTTTAGCAACTTAAAATTATGTCTTAACTAAGTTATTTTATTATTCTCTTCTTTTCATACCAAAAGGTCCTTTAAGATTTGTACAAGTCTTATTCAAGTAATATTATAAAATAATTTTAGGTGCGATAATTGGAGGACCTCCACCAGGTGTATTTAGTGGATTGAAGTGCCACACTATTGCATGGGATGTCTTTCGATTATTTTCACCTAGCTTCACGCAAAAAATAAAAACTATTAATGCTGTTATGACACTAATGCTATTATAACAAACTATTTGTAAATAAAAAAAGTAAAGAACAACTCTAAAGTTGGTCTAGCCCGATTATTCTAAAACCTCCTTCTCCGAAAACGAACACAATCATATTTATTGAAGTTTGGACAGGACAACGTCTGTCGGGTCTGCTAGTTATATTATAATATTGAGAAACAGATAATATTATTATTTTTTACCTTCGGAAAATTGTTGAATAAATGAATTGAATTTAATAGATTCAACGTTAAGCTTTCTCAAATATTCTCGTCCTTCCAGTTATCTGTACGTATTTATGAAGAAGATATGCAATAAAATTTTTTTTTTAATGATACTTTGCAAAGGTGCTTCTTATTGTGCGTCCCAACAAAGCATAATAGTTCTAAACCCTTAAGTCCACCCTGGCTAACAAGTGAACTTAAGTCACTAAAAAATTTAAAAAAATCGCTTATTTAAAAAATATAAAAAATCTGGTTCTAATATAGACTTTGCTTGTTATTCATCTTGTCGTTGCAGATACCAGCTATTAAATAAACAGTGTTATACAGCTTATATAGCCAACATCAAATCTCAATTTAATGATAATCCGAAACTCTTCTATACTTTTGTTAATTCAAAACGTAAGGCTTCCAACTTTCCACCCCTTATGAGATTCAATCAAGAGGAATCGTCTTGTGACAATGTTATTTCCAACATGTTTGCAAGCTTCTTCAAATCAACTTACTCCAACATACCATTTAATATGTGTTCTGAGCATCCTTATTTACCTCCAGTTAGCTCTTTTGAAACTCCAGTAATAGACTCAATTATTGTTATGCATAACCTTCGTCAAGTTAAATGCTCTTTTTCGACTGGCCCTGATGAAATTCCGAGTTGCATTCTAAAGGAATGTGCTAGCAACCTGTGTGCTCCTCTAACAAACATATTTAATATATCCTTGCAAAGTGGACATTTTCCCATTTTATGGAAAGATTCATATATTATACCCCTTCATAAATCTGGCTCCAAAATTGATGTCACTAACTACCGAGGCATTGCCAAATTAAGCGCAATCCCTAAATTATTTGAGAAAATCATAACTGAACAACTAACCCACTTCGTATCTTCTTCCATTTCTGACACTCAACATGGTTTTTTAAAGGGTAAATCAACTTCAACAAACCTTTTGGAGTTTACAACTCGTGTAATAAAAGGTTTTACTTTGGGAAAACAGACTGACGTTATTTATACGGACTTTAGCAAAGCTTTTGACAGTGTCAATCATAATCTTCTATTGAATAAACTTAAGCTAATTGGGTTTCCTGTAAAATTGCTAAATTGGATAGAATCTTATTTATCGCGACGTTTTCAAAAAGTTTTATATAAAAATTCTCTTTCACAAAATATAATGGTTACATCTGGTGTTCCGCAAGGAAGTCATCTTGGACCGGTTTTATTCTTACTATTTATTAATGACCTTCCCTCGGCAATTAAACATTGTGACGTCTTAATGTATGCTGACGATGTGAAACTTTTTCTTACCTACAAGTCACTCGACGAACAACACCTTTTACAATCTGATTTAAACAGACTAGTGGATTGGTGCAACTTCAACCTATTAAACCTTAACTTAAAAAAATGCAAATCAATTACCTTCTCACGTAGAACTGCTCATAGTACAAATTACACTATAAATAACATCCACTTAGAAATTGTTCATAGTTTTGTTGATCTTGGTGTAATTATGGATCCAAAACTTCGCTTCAATCTCCACATAAATTTGGCTATAAATAAGGCTAGAGGTGTTCTTGGTTTCATTAAAAGATGGGCGAAAGAATTCAATGATGCCTTCACAACTAAATTACTATATATATCTCTCGTAAGACCTATTCTTGAATATGCTTCCGTAGTTTGGAACCTCCAATATCACGTCCACATTGATGCAATAGAATCGGTTCATAAACAGTTTTTACTTTTTGCTTTACGTCATCATCGTTGGAACCCAGATATTATTCTTCCTTCGTATGAAACCCGCCTTAAACAAATTTTACTGCCTTCCCTGAGAAGCAGAAGGATGGTGCTTAATGTCACCTTCCTATATAAATTACTTTGTGGTGAAATTGACTCCCAATATATTCTCTCATCTCTTAACTTTAACATCCCAAGAAGAGGATCTAGACATTTTGTGCTTTTTAAGTTGAGCCAGTGCACTTCAAATTTTGCCCTTCATGACCCTTTACGATGTATGTGTAGTGATTTCAACAATAGCTACAACTTAATTAATTTTTGTGAGTCGGTGGATGCCTTGAAACGGAAAATGATTTTACATTTAAATAATTGATACATTTTAGAATTTTTGTTTCAAACATTAACTCGGTTAATAATATTGTTATATTCTGTTAAAATGTTGGCTGAAGTTATTCCATATATTCGAGACCGTTTCAGTTGTTTTCCTTTATAATATTGCGTTTGATGAAGTAAACACCATCGAATATGATATGTATGCTTAAACTTGTTTGTTTTTAATCAAAAAAAAATTTTTAATTTTTCTTTTTCATTTTGACTTATTAGTTACTTAGTTTGGTGCGCAAGAGTTTATCTCTTTTCCATGCAAGTTTATGCCTGCGTTGGCCCAAATACATATCCAATTAATAACATTAGCACGGTGTTCCAAAATTACATAGTGACCCGTATATATATATACACATATATGTTTGTACATATTTACACGTATATATCTCCGTTATAATTGGAATTGGTTTGGTGTTTAAGAGTTTGCTCTCTTTTCCACGTAGGATCTTGGGTTGGATAGTTGCCGCAAACTTACTAATATTCATATTATTTATAGTTACTTTGGTCTCTTTGTTTTAGAGTTTTATGTAAAGTTTACTAATTATTTGATGTTGTTTACTTTTTTAAATTGAAATATTCTTAATAAATTCGTGTTTTTGTATAAAATTTTTAAGTTCCGCTGAAAAGCCAGTTATGTGCTTAGTGGAAATTCATACTTCGCCAACTGGGTGTGTTTTTTAGTACGTAGGTGCATTCTATCTTTCCGGTTAATCCGGAATGTTGTAGAATGTAAGTCGTGCATGCGTATAGTACGGGCTATACGTATTTATGAGATTTCTCACTCCTTTGGCGAATCCAAAAAAAAAAAAATAAAAAATAATAATACATATTTCAGATCAGTTTCCTAACACAGGAATTATCTTTATATAAAAAAAACAAAAATGGACTATGTATGAATAGTGTGGAAGCGCCACATTTGGCAGTCTAAAAGCACTACGACGTACTTGCGATGTATGCAAACTACAGCTTATCTCTCGAGTGCGCCAAGTGGTAACATGTCGTCTACACTGACTCAAGAATATCTCAAACGCACATACATATGTGCCAACATGTTTGGCCATTAAGAAGATGTCGACAAATTATTACAACAATTTTATTGCATTCATTTTTCTTGGCTTGCGCTTTAATGCAACAATCTCTGAGAATGACAAAGAATACACTGTCACATGCTTACCCACAAAGCAAACCATTCGCGGTCTAAACTTAAGAATATCAAGCAAAAGCCGATTCACAGCATAATCGGATTACATAAGGCGATACATAAATCCACTGTTGCATTTGCTGCTCTTTCGCTAAGCCGTACATGAAATTATTATATCTACCTGTGTCTTGTAGTCGAAGTGAGCTGAAATGTAAGAGTGTAGAATGGTGTGGTGTTGCGTTTTGAAGTGACTGGTGGGGGATGGAGAGGTTGTAGGAATCAACCAAATCCTGCATTTATGAACGCTTTTTAATAATAACTTAGTCTTAGTCCTGATTGCACTTGAAAACATTTTCACAACGCTCACGTCTTTTTAGCATTGCATATTAATAAATTGTTATTATTAAAATTTTTAATTGAAATTGTTTTGAATTTAGTATAATTAAATTTTAATACTCGTATAAACAATAATTTGGCTTGTTTAATTGTTGCTACAAGCATGCTACTGCATATTTTCTGAATTTTCAATAGGATTTATTTCGCGCGGCATCTTATTATGGCCAGAGGGTAGCCGCTAAACCATATTTCAAAGTATTTAACATGCAGATGAATAACCGCATTGCTGAAATAACTGCAATGCGGTGTCTTGCTAGCCAAGAACTACTTTTTTGTTATATATTTATATATAAAACTTAAGCAATGTTATAGTTTTTATACCAAGTTAAGGATAACAAGTGTGTCTTTTCGATGTGGAAGTCTGTCAGACCTATAACAGTGCTTATGGGTTAAATATCATAATTTAAAGGGCTGTCGTAACACTTTGCCTTTAACTTATACTGGCAATTTAATGTTTCGCTAAAGTTGAACCATAATTAAAAATAATAACTTGAAGCTAGAAGAAGCTATGGTGCTGCTACTTAAATTAAGAAGAACCTTGTACAACGTCATAGACAGGATCAACAGGTGCAACAACCAATATTACAATAGTAAAAATTAATGCTTTCGCTTACACTGAAAATGATGGTGGACAAAATACTAGAACTTGAAAAGATGTTCGAGAAACATACATAATATTATTTTATGGCATGTCGAATCAGGACGTAAGCCTGACTGACGATGTTGTTGCAGGCAGTGGTGATGTTCCAAGAAAATACTGCGTAACGTAGGCGCGTAAGGCAACAAGTGAAGCGCGGCCAGAACACATAAGGAACGTGTCGCAAGCACGAGCTGCTTCAAGCAAGACATGAGAAAAAAAACAAACAGCACTAAATCAACATTTATGTTAGGTAGCTAGTCGCAGGGGAGTTAGCTCTAAAACAGTAGCAGAACAAATTTGAGAATGAGTGAGCTTGGACAACGTGGAATCCGGTAATAAACTTCATGCTATGCAGTTAACAGCAAATTTTCATGGAAAAATAATTTAAATGAACTGAAATGAATGAAGGAATATATTCTCTTCGTAGAATCGCGCGGGGTTGTGTAGAATTTCAGATTCTAGAGAATTAAAACTACCTGATGATTTGAAAATTTTTGGTAACAGTTGAAAAAGAGAGTATATCCTTTTTCGCTTATGCTGTTGCGCACAACAGGATAACGCTAAAATTCGCTAGTACTCTATCTATGTTGCTTGTTTTCCAACGAATCGGCCTAGCCGTGTGTCTCTTGATCTGCTTGTTTTCCAACGAATCGGCCTAGCCGTGTGTCTCTTGATCAACCTTGACTAATTTTTGGGAAAATTATTATCTGCGTAAATTTTGCCTTACTTAAGAACAGTAGTCTTAGAGAACACGCGCTTCTCTTGGAATATCTTGGCATACTTGGAAGCTCTGCGGGTGGTTTAAGAGTGCAAGCATTTCGTACGAATAGGCGTTTGGCGCGAAGATTGTCATTTCATGGCATATTTGAACGATATTATTGCAAGTCCTTGAATTTTAAATTCAAGGCAGTTTATTTAGTTTAACTACTTTCTAAGCTACTTTGACTTTTGGGCACGCGCTGTTTTCAAGGCCATGTGCGAATTCAAATCATAAAATTAGTCAGAATATACAGCCAGTCAGTCAGTCAGTCAGCTTGCTTGGCTTGTGCCGTTGCGCAGTTTTGAATTAAAATCAAATTTTTGAAATTATTTTCTTTTCAAGGTTATTCGTAAGATATTCTGTTCATTTGAAGCTATAAATCAATCTTATAGTCAAGGTCGTAGTCAGGAATTTTTTTTGGGATCAGGTGTTTTGATTGCCAAGGTGTTACAATTTCCTTAAAATCACATACATATGGAGCAAAACACATCAAGTGTACCCACCTAAAAAATTTTATCTTTTCAATTTCGATGAAACTTGGCAAAGTTTCTAAAATAGGTTCTCTAAGTTTAGTGCCTAAATATTTGTTTTCAGTTGTAACTCAAATTAACGAGCTTGACATCTTTACAAGGATGCTTTCGAACATTCCATTAAAAATATTGTCCAAAAATTTAAAAAAATGTATGAAATTATATACAGGGTTTTCCAATAAGAGGTGTTATTTTGATATTCAAAGAAAAATGCCAATTTTTTCAGATAAATGATCGGCTGTTTATTTCATAATAAAGAGGAAGGTATGCCGTTAATAATTATTAACGACCAAAAAATAGTGTTTGCATTGTTTGTAAGAAATTTTATTAGCTTTTATTTGATATATCATTTGTTTGATTATTGTTGTTGGTTCTGGAGATATATGCAATTAAGTGGAACCAACTTTTTTTTTCGTTGAAAACCCTACAGTGGGTAATATCTCGAAAACGGAGTGACGGAAAAAAAAATAATTTTTTTTCGGAATTAGCGACCGATTTTACGTGAGAAAAGGATAGTGGCATTCAAAGTACATATTGGCTGTAAGCCAGTGTAATGAAAAACAACATCAGCCAAATGGCCACCATGATCACGGTAACAGCACCATATCCTTTTCATAAAATTTTAAATAACAAAATCGCAAAATGGCTGCCCTAAGTCCTCGATCGACTCACGAATTCCATCTTTGAGGTGTTGACTCGACGCTGGGCTGTTGGCGTAGATATTATTTTTCACGTGGACCCAAAGGAAGAAGTCGATAGGTTAACACCTTAGATCTTGGTGGCCAATTGTGATCACCTCTTCAAGGTACGGAAACTTCCCGTAACAGATCAATGGTTTCGTTGCTTGTGTGGCGCGTAGCGCCATTTTGTTGAAAATAAACGTTGTCCAGATCAACACCATCCAACTCCGGCCATAAAAAAAACATTTATCATCTCTCAATAGCGAAATCCATTCACCGTAACTGTTGATCTAACCTCATTTTCGAAAAAATAAGGTTTTCTTCAACACTTTGGGCTACAGCAGCAATATTCTCAGTTGTTCTTGAGCGACGTGAACGGGTTTTTTTCTTCACATCACTAACTTGTCGCAACAGCTCGAATTTCAGCATCAATTTCTGTATTGCGGTCCAACAAAGTGCTTCACAACGACCAAAAATGCTTTAATTTTGCGAACTGTAACTAAGGAATTTTCACCAATTTTTTTAGTGAATTTTTATAATTTTTGTTGAAGCGTGTATCGTTCCATTTTTAGTAATGGCATAGTTTCTAATTGTCAAATGTCAAAAAATAACAGCTTCAAAAGTGACAGCTACCGAAATAGCGGGCTATTCAAAATAACACCTCTTATTGGAAAATCCTTTATTATATATCTGTGCCGAATAACCGCAAAAGCCGAGTTAAGCCAGTGAGGGTATTACTTTCATTGCTTTTTTTCGCAATGAGTATTTCATTGTAATCTTGTGTATTACAAGAACGCAAATTTTAATGGTAGTGTGAGACGCGAATTTCAAAACTTCTGAGCTGGGTACCGAATCAAATAAAATTTTCGATGGAGCTTCATCGTTCAAACTCTTAACATGACCTAGCCAGCGAAGCCCCTCTTTATTAATATGCTTGACTATATCGATGTCGGCATTTGGCTCATACAACTCATGGTTCCATCGTTTTCGGTACTCGCCATTGACGTAAATTGGACCATAGATCTTGCGAAGGATTTTTCTCTCGAACGTTCCCAAGTTCCTTTCATCAGAGCTGCTCAACGTCCAGCTTTGTGATGCGTTTAGTAGGACGGGCATGATTATTGACTTATAGAGCAACAGTTTTGTTCTTCGAGAAAGAGTTCTGTTTCTCGATCGCCTACTGAAACCAAAGTAACACCTGCTGGCAAAAGTTAGTCTTCGTTTAATTTCATTACTGATATCGTTGGAGGAGTTAATGCTGGATCCCAGGTAAACAAAGTCCTTCGCTACCTCAAAGGAGGTGTTGTCAATAGTGACGTGGTTTCCAAGACACTGGGACTGTTTGCTTGTTGACAAAAGATACTTCGTTTTATCTGTGTTCACTGCAACCCATTCGACTCTACTCTTTTTCTAGCCTGGAGAATGCTGCACTGACTTCGCGCGTATTACGGCCAATGACGTCAATATCATCAGCATACGCCAGCAGCATAACACTCTTATAGGTAATTGTGTAGCTGCGTCTCAGATCAAAATCTCGGGTGATATTCTCCATGACTATACTAAAAAATCCGCACGATAAGGAATCCCCTTGTCTAAAAATTCGCTTGGTATCGAACTGAAGGGAGATGTCCTTCACGATTATCACTGTCTTGTTTAGTGTCATCCTGCAAAGACGCATTAACTTCGCAGGAATACCAAATTCAGACATGATGGAGTATAGGTGGCTCCTTATTGAACTGTCAAAGGCGGCTTTAAAATCGACAAAAATATGGTGTGTGTCGATTTGTTTTTCTAAGGTGTTTTTTCCAAGATTTGTCGGAGCGTAAAGAACTGGTCGATGATAGACTTTCCAAGTCTGATGCCACATTGATAAGGTCTAATCTGTTGGTTGACGATGGACTTCAGTCTTTCATATAAAACGTTCGACAGGATCTTATATGAAATATTAAGAAGGCTAATAACACGGTAGTTGGCGCAAATGGTGGAATCGCCTTTCTTGTGGATTTCACACAACACATCGAGGTTCACCTGGAATGCATTCTTCCGACCATATTCTGCATAGTAGCCTGTGAATGTATTTAAACAGAGCTTCGCCACCGGTCTTAAACAGCTCAGCCGGTCTTAAACAGCTCAGCCATCGCCTCCTGTGACTTTGTTGTTTTTAAGCCGAGCTGTAGCTGTTAAGACCTCGTTAAAGTCGGGCAGCGGCACTTCAACGCTGTCATCCATAATTGGGGTTTCTGGGATATCAACTCCACTGGCGGGACTGTTGTCAGCGTCGCCATTTAAAAGACTAGAGAAGTGCTCCCTCCATGGCATCAGTGTACTCCGGATATCTGTCACTAGAATCCCATTCTCATCCTTGCAGGAAGATGCTCCGGTTTTGAAACCATCGGTCAGGTGTCTTATCTCTTCGAAAAATTTTCGAATCTCTTCTCTCCTTTTACCTCTTCTCTTTGTATAACTCTATAACAGCACGCGTTACAACCGACTGTAGGGTGGCTTTGTAGGCGGTGTTCTTATCTGCATTGGCTGGTTTTGGTTTTGGTGAGGGTGGTGGTAGCCTATCACCTCTTCGGCATCCGCATGGAGCCATATGGAGCGAAATATGTGCGTCCACTGTGCGCATATATCGTCAATCGGAGGAGTGCTTTCTTGAAGCAGGAGTGAAAGTCGCGTAGCGAAGCCTTCGGCTTTCCGTGTTGACTGCAGCTTGTCGACGTCTAGCTTTCTTTGTGTAGGATTGCGAGCACTCTTTGCTGCGCACATACGTAGTGATCCGAACCTATGTTTGCACCGCGGATCATGTGTACGTCTAGTACACTGGAAGATTGTCTTCCTGCAATCAAAACGTTATCATTTTTATCGTTTTTTGATCAGAGGACAGCCTTTTGGTCTTATGAATATGAGATGCCTGAATCTAGTGCTACTTACGACCATGTTTCGTGCTGCGGCGACGTCAAACAACATCATTCCGTTATCGGATGTGTTGTCGTTGAGGCTTAACTTTCCGTCTGTTGGACCAAATATGTTTTTCTTACCCACCACGGCGTTCAAGTCACCAAGCACGATTTTTATGTCGTGACAGAGGAAGTGCTCATATGTGTCTTCAACGCACTAGTAAAAACTTCTGTCGGAGCGTGCGCACATATTAGGCTTATGTTAAAAAATGCAGCCTTGAAGCGGATTATGACAAGTCGTTCGTTCACAGGAGCTTATTGCAGGACATGAAACCGTATTTTCTTGCCAACGACAAATCCGCATCAAGACTAGTGCTTCTCCGCGTGGCCGCTCTGGTAGATATCACAGGATGCTTGCCGCAAGCAAACCTGTCCCTTCCATCGAATTTCTTGGATTACATTGATATCAGAAATATATCTTTTAAAGATATCAAGCAGTTGGATAGAGGCACCATCAATATTTAGGGTCCGGACAGGTGCTTATCCGTAAATCACTTGTGATTTTTTACGGATATTTAATGATGAGGTTTTTTTTTTGCGGTAGTCATCATCAGATTTGGGGATAATTTTTCTCATTTTTCTTAGTTGTTTCATTGAAATGTTTTTTTGTGTGGTGGGCTTCAAACTCAACGTATAACCTTTACTTGGAGGCCAGAGGTGGCCGCCGCTCAAATTAGCCGTCATCTAACGGGTGTTATTTTATAATTTCTAGGCGAAACCGCGTGGAGGTTTTGAGTCGACTTGAGACGATTTCGACATGGATAGCCCAGCCAAGTTGAGGCAGGCCCTATATTATCACAATTATATATTACAATTATTATGTGAAAGACATAATGCTATGGAAAAAAGGACGATCTTGAAAATGTCCAATTAAGCAAAACTATTAAAAAAAAAAAAAATTTAATAGATTATTAATTATTTGGATAAATTTTTCTCAAATGTTTCGTTCTATAATATACTTTTGGAAAACACGGTTATTTGAAGCAAGTAGCAAATAATGCCCCTTATGTTGACTTAAAAGTCTAAAACACGCCAAAAGGTCAGTCACCAAAGTACCACCTTTAAGGTACTATTACAGTGTGTAAAAAATGAAAAATTTTTTTTTGTTTTGTTTAGAATCTGGTTCTTTAAGGTCTTAAGAATACGTGTACGAAATTTTAGAAAAAAATATCAAATAAAAAAAAAGATGTAACATACATTATATTCGTATGAGCGCATTTTTTTCATATATTATCGTTCATAGAAGAAAATCTAATCGCGTTTTTCTCGAAACAAGTTTTTTCGAATTGGTTTCCAAGATATCTCGAGTTCTGCTTGATCGATTTCGATGAAACTTGATTTATTGTGATCTTTATAGACTTTGTTAAGCACTCTACCTATAAAAAGCAGAGAAACTTTTATATTTTGTTTTTTACGGCTAAGAATTTCTGCCAAAAAGAGGGGTTTTTTGTAAATTTTTTTTTCAACGCATGCCATTTTTTTTGTTTGCCTTATTTTTTTATTTGCGTAGGTAGAGTGCGCAACTACAATCTTTAACTGAAGAATGCACTTTGATTTTTTACTTTCCGACGCTTTGGAAATGCTGGAGACGAGAAACCAACTTACAACCTTTTTTTAAACACGCCAACTTCAACGACCTCTAGAAAATAAACAACAAATACAAAAACAAAAAAAAAAAATACTTCATTGATCTGCCTGAAAGGGTGATCTAGCCACACACTTTGATCGCATATGACCCTTAACACCTGTTTTACATAAGCGGCGGTAACGCTCTTTAGCCTATGTTGTTAGCACCTCAAACAGCTGTATAAATTTTTAATACCTTTTAATAAATGTTGAATTCAGCGAATGCGTTTGCTGATCATTTGTTTTGCATCACGTACTGCAGCTATAACCACAAAAACCTAAAGGCACGTTCTAAGCTGTTGGCTAAGCGTAAAGATCACGTTTGTTGTTATCAAACATAAAAACAGATGAGTACCTTGTACAGATGAATACAAAAGGGTTTATAAAAAACGAAAAAAAAAACTGCTATATTCCTAATAAAAGAACAAAACACACACACACACACACATAATACACTCAACACCATTTCGACACACCGCTAGATATCAAAATATTTGCGCATTAAAAACAGGCTTTATATTATCACGATATAAAGCCGCGATCGCTATGATAGTTTGTTCATTTCGATTTATATCTTTTTTGTAGTCAATTGTGTGTGGTTTTTAAAAATTTACGCTGAGGGTACAAATTTTAAACGCTTGTTATTGAGTGCCTTACCACCGTATCATGGACTTATCCTGAATAGGTTTTTTAATGCTGAATAGATTTCTAACAGAATTGGTTGTTTGGTCTAAAAATGACAATGATAATTACGTGCCTGGACCACACGTTGCAGCATTATGAACTATTTTATGTTTGGGCAGATGTTTTGGAAATAAGCATACATTTTGAAGCTGTGTACGGACATTAAAGTGATCTTGAACTTTATGATGTAAGTTATTACGAAATTTTTTGTGTTTTTAATATATTTGGATTATATAAGAAGATTGGGTGCCTTTTGTTACAGCTTTTTCCCTTTTAGTTAAACAAGTTGAGCAGAGCCAGAGCCAAGATCGATTTTCGGGGTTAAAACCCACGACCGATTCTTAAAGGTTAAAGAATCTTAAATTGGAGAGCTTTTTGTTTGAGATTTAAGAAGATTTTGTTATTTTTATGTGTCTAAAATACAAACATATCAAATTGTTTTCCTGAAGCATAAATATAAGCCATTTTATAAAATTTTAAATTTTGGGGTTATATGGGAGGTGGGCGTGTTAGTGGGTGGATAGCGCCCATTTTTCTAACACACCTTAATTTTGACACATAATATACAAATACCGACTTTCAGTTTTGTTACTTTAATACTAGCCTCTTCATAGTGTTTTCAATTTTGGGGTTGTATGGGAGGTAGGCGTGGTTTTCAGCCGATTTAGCCCATTCTCAAATTTGATATTAATTTTTTGAGAAAAAAGCTTAAATATCGAATTTCAGAACAATTGCTTTAAAATTACGTGGTGATCGAGTATGAACTTCATATATATAATTAACAGTTTTTTTTTTTGCCTCCTAAGCATTAGATAATTGTGAATAATGTCTTATGTACTGAAGTTGGACTAAATGTCGTAAACAAACCGACCAAGGAACGACTAAAAGCCGTTAAAAAAGATTTGGCCGACTGAATTACTCTTAGAGAATTTTTCATAGAACGCAGCTGTAAATAACTTAAAACGAGACGGAACGAATAGTACTTATGAAATAATTTAGTATTGCTAAAGAAATAAGCGACTGAAAAAGATAAAATATTGGTATTTGGGGTTTGGGATTAAGGCCAGTTGGTTTTGCGCACGGCTACATGCAAATTTGGCGGACTGAAGTTCATTTTAGGTACCGACTGAAAGTGCATTGGCTGACTGAAGTCTGTCAAGACTGACTGATAGTTCTAGATATATCTTGAAATGAAATAGCCGTCTAAAGTTGGTTTTTGGTATGGCTGATGGCGAACATGGAAACAAATGGTACGACTGATTTTGATTCGTTCATAGTTATTATCAACATTTTAAACAAATTTCAGTAATAAATTACAATTTGGCCAACTCTCTCTAACAAAGTTAGAGAGGAAGCTTACCCCCCTTATTCCCCCGCTAGTTTCACCCCTGCACTTAACCGTTCCCGAACTGTGCTCAGAAGAAATCAATCGGTTGAAACTTCTTAATTTAAACTTTGAATGCAAATTCTCTGAACTTCGCGTACTAAATTAAATTTTGTTTAAAACTCAACTTTGTAATCTATTCAGTTATATTTTTAATAACACCAAAAACATAAACATAACGCTAAAAATATAAAAGTGAAATATCCACCAAAGCTATTCGAACCCACTACTAAAGTTTCATAACATTTAAACTCAGTATAAAGTTTATTTTTGGCCATGTCTTTCGACCAGAAAAATAGCACGGGCATTGGAAAAGGGGTGTGACTCCGCCCATACAAGCCAAATTCACTATAATTACAGAATAGCTATGAAAGTAAAAGTCACAGGTGATTCCAACTCAGAATGGCGTTACTACTTAGTGATGTTCTTTTTCTTGAAAACTGAGAATAGACAAAGGGGTGTATCTCCGCTCATACAAGCCAAATTTTTTATATCAAATAGCTTTGGAAGTTAAAGTCGCTGAGTATTGAAATTCAGAATGGAGTTACCATTTGGTAATGTCCTTCTACTAGAAAATTGGGTCAGGCTTTGGACAAGTGGGTGTACTTCCCCGCACAAGCTACATTTTTAATCGAATCGGTTTTGTGGTCACAGATGAAGCACATGTTTAGCAACGGGCGCCGAATATTGCTTGTAATTGTATAATAAATAAATAATGTCTCGATAATTATTGGGGGCCCATAAAACAAAAAGTGCATGACTTTGGGGAAAATTGGGAGACACGGGTCTTTTTTTTTAGTCTTTTATCACGTAGTGGTGTCCGTATATGGTTATTTTTTTTGGTGTTGCACTGTGTAATATTGTACTGTCATTAAAATTTGAATTAGAATCTTCAAATCACTAACTCAGCATGAAGTTGGTTAAAACTGGACTCCAAGATTTGTACGGAACAGACAAACATGAAACATGAAATGAAACTATTTAAAAACGTAGTAAAATATATCGATAACTTCCCAATACCTTATCGATTATTTCCTGCTAACTTATCAAATTTTCTTCTTGAATTATCGATCACTTCTAGAGTACTTGTTAAATAATCTAAAAAGGGATCGATAACTTGAAAGTACTTGTTAAATAACTTAAAAAGGTATCGATAATTTTTCGATAGATTTAGGATTAATTTCTCGATAGTATTGTGTATTCACTAACATGGAAATTAATTAAAAATGGGTTCCAAGATACAGAAACGTATTAAAATGTGTCGATAGTTACCGATAAATTATCGATAAATTTTTGCTAACTCGAACTTTTCGATAATTATCGATACATTTTAAACACATTTATAAATTTATCGATAAATTTTCGATAACTTGGAAATAATTTCTGAATAATGAGAGCGTTCATTTCTATATAACTCGAAGTTTTAAAAATGTATTTAGAAATTAAAAAAAATGCATGCACCAAGAGACTATTTAGTATAATTCTTATACACAGTAATTTCATAATTAGATGCCCAAGTTATCGTGAAACTCTACTAAATCACAGAATATAAGCGTTCTCATAAAAACGTTAACAAAAGTCATTGTTAAGTAGATAAATAATAATTCATTAACAAAAAAACAATGAATACCAACATATTTACTACGTTTAACATAATAAAATATCTACATTTTATAGCAAGTTAACTGCTCTGTTATACCTCAACTTCTGTGATTAAAAGACGCTAACAAAACCTTAATTCATCGTGACATTTGAACAATATTATAGACTTAATAAATTTCATTAATATAACATATTTACAGCAGACTGTAGTTAAACGCCCTCAAATTGTTGGCTAAAGTAAAATTTTACGACTGACCCTAAAAACTAGATACATGCTACAGCAGCGGAAAGAAGCTACTTTTGGAAGAAATAAAAGACGGCAGTTTTGTCTTTTGAGTCGCAAAATTTCCTTATGAGTACGTGAACGAGTATATTGGGCGTTGACAGACAGTTTTGATGTCGCTGTTTATAAACAGTCGCCTTAGTGCCAACCTACTTTATAAATACTGTCAAGAGCAAGTTGTAAATTGTAAGTTACTAAATTTTATGCACCCAATGCTGCCTGAGCGAGCTGCGTCTTGGCATATTCTTCGGAATAGTTAAATAAATGAAAGTGCACTAAAGTAGGTTATGTCCTTATAAAATTTATACCTGCTAAACTAGTGCCTACCTTAACTAAAACTAGGTATGTGGCAAAAAGTGACATGCTAACAATACCGAGTAACATGCTCGAAATCAAGGCGAGGCGAAAAACTAAAGTTATGCGTTTTAATTGCTTTTTCTCTGGGTTTTTGTTTTTTTTTTTTTGTTTTGGTTTTACTTTTGACTGCTACGTTTTGGAAAATTTATGACCGTCATATACAATATTGTCACTTATATTTATTTTATAGTCAAAATATGCTGCTGCTGTTAGGTACCGAAGTAACTAAATCCCAGTTTTATAGCTTTATAGTTTTATGTTAGTTTCTAGGGAGAAACAGAACCTCATGCTGTGTTTTGTACGAAGTAGCGATGTTTTGATTGATAAAATTTAGTAGAAATTGTGAAGAGTTGAGCGTTATATGCTTGCCGATGAAAGTTTCAACTCAAGAATATTTTAATATGAAAATGCTCATAAAAATAATAAAATAGAAAACATGACGACAGTAACTTATGTTATAAAAAATGTTAATAATAAAAATTATAAGTTTGAGAAAAAAGATGGAATATAGTTTTCAAATAATTTACAACTACATATGTCTAAATCATCAGAGATTGTTATTATTATGAGTTGTTTTAAAAAATCAACATATATTATTTTTTATTAAATCGCTCACTGTAGTTTTTGTTTTTTAATTGGAAAATAACGCTTAAAACTGAGTCTTTATGTACTGTGATTTTTTGCGTTTAATTTTTTACACGCAAAATCAGCGAGTTTTCATTTAAAATCAATTCTAATACATTTTTTGAAAATTCTTTGTATCTCAATGCTTCAATTTATTATTTTTCGTTATAAAAACTTGTTTATTTTTTCAAAAATAAATTTTTTCAACAACAATTATTTCTTGCAGTGTACTTCCTCACACCTTCAACAAACCAAATTTGTTCCTATCAAGATTTTGAACTTGACACTTGCGAGTCAAACGATATTTAAACTAAATTGCAAGAGCAATTTTCGTTTTCTTTTTTTTGCCAGAATAACGACTACCAAAGAACAAAACAGAGCAACAGACCAAGTGTTGATGCTGGAAAAAAAGAGATTCTTAACAGCATTTGTCATGCAACAGTTTTGTTAACAGCTCAAAAAAATATATATCACAGCAGTTGTGTAGTAGGGCAAAAGACTACTGCAACAATATGTGACAAAGTGAGAATCACACCAAAAAAAAAAAACACAAAAAATAACAACAACAACATTGCAGCAAGCGAGCCAAACAGCAAAAACCAAAAAAGCAACAATCAAAAGTTAGAGTTAAGAAAATAAACAGCCTTTTTCAGCAGAGCCTTGCTTAAATCCAGCAGCAGCACTTAATTAATGTATCGCAAATCTTTAAGATGCAAAAATGATAATGATTGGTATTTTAATTGCTGTGGCCAGAAAAAACAGTGTGTTTCTTGCCACTTTTATTTGGCTGGTTTAACTATTGCAGCTGTATTTGCGTGTCTTTTTTTTTGAGAAGTTTGGCTCTGGACCAGATAGTAGCTGTGTGTAGTATAATTTTATTCTTTTAAGCCAATTTGTGATTCCAATTAATTTATTATTTGTTTTTTATTTATTTTTTAGAAATTTTTAAGAAAATTTAAGTAAACATCTGGCAACACTTGCTATGGTTTTCTTTACTGAAATAGTTCAAAAGTTTTTTTTAAAAATGGAACAGTGCTGCTTGTGGTCAAAGTCATAGAACTGTCTACAGTATTAAAGGTAAGGTTATAAGTTATTCATAAGTTATAAGTGATACTTACTTACTTAGATGGCGCTTACAACCGTTGGTCGGTTTTGGCCTGACTTTTCATTGAAATGGTTTATTACATGGTGGGCTTCAAACCCAACGCACAACCTTTGCTTGATGGCCAAAGGAAGCCCGCCGCTCAGATTCGCCGCCAAAGTTAATCGGGAGATAGTTCTTTGACGTTTCCAGGAGACACCACGCGGAGGTTTGAGTCGACTTGAGACGATTTCGACATGGATAATGCTGGCCTCGTCGAGTTGAGGCAGTCAGACACGTTGCCATGTGAAGATCGCCCCCTTATCTCCCAGTTATAAGTTATAAGTTATAAGTTATCAGTTATAAGAGATCCTTGAAATTAATTGATCCACCAGAAACATCATAATAGCTTTAAATAAATTTTATTCTATATGATTGAACAGTAAAAACACAATAACTATTCAAAATTAGCTTCGAAGAAATCACACAACAGAAAAATATTGAATATAATGCTAAATAGTTATAAAAACATCCTATAGCGCTGACAGGGCAAACATTTGGCTAGTTGTGGAAGCATGAAGAAGTAGTTAATTTAAATATATGAGATGCTAAATCACGCAAGTTGCAATACAAGAAAATGAAATGAGAAACGCACACTCATATTGCCAACAATATAAAGGAGGAAATCCTAAAACAAAATATGGTAAAAGTATTAACCCAATATATTCTAACTCAGATCCCCAAGACGAATGAAAAAACTTAAACTACAAAATAAATTTATTTAGTATATGAACAGCTAGAAGATGCAGCAGACAAATAACAAAAAATAGTGTCCAGAGACTTGGACAAATGTTGCTATCAAGATTGTAAGATGATATTTTAAATGAGTTCACACAGCACGAAACAAATTCAAAAGGATTGTGCTTATATTTTAGCTCTGCTACAATTGGGACAGTGTTGGTGATGGCCGTTCATGTCGGTGGTTGGCATCAGAGTGAAAACTGGTTGCATTCTGATGCGGTTACAATATATTAAGTGTGGTAATGTATACGGTGATTTATTTCAAAGATAGGAGAGTTTCAAAATTAGTCAAATAAACAGAGGAGTAAAAAGCTAAACAAATTAAAGGATTTTATACAAAAAACTGTTCATGAATGGACATTTTTCAACATTTAATTATTTACCTAACTTAACTGCACGCTTTACATAAGTCAATATTACATACAGAAAGTTTATTTTTCATTACACAGAAAAAAAAAATTAATAAAAACATTTTAGGAAGAAGTAATTTTTGTTTTGTATTTTTAAAACATCAATAAATATCCTAAAAAAAAATGGCTTCTAAAAATATTCTTGGGTTTTTCTATAGAAAAAACCACGCAAAATTTGTACCCCTAGACTAGAATAGCTTCTTAACCCTGCTGCGTCTTCGACCTTTTTAAACTACTCGGCCGTCTTCGTTTGGCTATTTTTAAACTCTTTAGAAGTATCCGACCACTCTAAAATTTTTTTGTGGATTCAGTGAAAACATTCAGCGAAATATTCCTGAGGGTTTTGTTCTAAAATATTTCAACAGCTACTCGCTACAAATATTACAACACCGAAAAACAATCCTTTTGGGATTAAAATTTAAAAAATGCATATCTCGGGCCGAAATAGTTATTAAGAAGAACTATTTTAGGAACATACTCTTCATATACTTACATGTCTTTCGAAAAAACTTATCCAGATTTCGCTGCTGATTTCCAAAAAGTATAATTATTTTGCAATCTTAAAATTTGGTAAAATTGCAAGCAACAAGAAACAAAATAGTAATAAAACGATTTATTTTTACTTTACAAATGGGCAGAAAACTTTAATTGTTAGTGCATCTCTCTTTGTTTGTTTTTCTAATGTATTGGTTTAATTAATAATAAATAATAATAATACTTTACAAAAACAAAAAAAACTAGTAAGGTATATCTTCGACTTGGCCGAAGTTAAAATACCCCCACGGGCGATTCGCAATGGTACAAAATCCTAAATTGCAGCTCTATTTATATGAGATTTCAAAAAATTTTACTATTTTGATGACGTCTAAAATACATTCATATCAAATTGTTTTCCTGCAAAGTAAAGACAAGCCTTTTTATAAAGTTTTCAATTAGGGGTTGTATTGGAGGTGGGCGTGCTCTTGAGTGGTTGATGCCAATTTTTCTAACATGCCTCAATTTTGATAATATATACACAAAAATCCAATTTCAGGTCTGTACCTTAAAGTTAGCCTATTTATAGCCTATTTTATAGTTTAGAGAATATACTTGGGTATGAACACCGTTGTATGAACACCGATGGGAGTGTTCATCGGTGGATGACGCCCATTTTTCTAACACATCTTGGTTTTATTATAAAAAGAATAAATATCTAATTTTACTTCTGTAGCTTCGACAGAAGCTTACTTATAGAGTTTTCAGTTTTGGGGTTGTATAGGAGGTGGGCGTGTTCGTGGATGAATTACGCCCATTTTTCTTTCACGTCTAAATTTTTATATAAAAATAATAAATATTTAATTTCACTTTTATAGCTTCGACACAAGCCTCTATATAGAGGTTTCAATAATAGGGTTATATGGGAGGTGGGCGTGTTAGTGGGTGGATGACGCCCATTTTTCTAACATACCTAAGTTTTGTCACAGACTTTACAAATACCGAGTTTAAGTTCTGTAGCGTAAATATTGGTTTCTTTATGGAGTTTTCATCATTGGGCTTGTATGGGAGGTAGGCGTGGTTTTCATCCGATTTAGTCCATTCTCGAACTTGATCTTAGTTTTTTTAAAAAAAACTTAAATATCGAATTTCAGCTCGATAGCTTGAAAATTACGGCTGTAATCGTGTCCACAGACAGACGGACAGACAGACGGACATGGCTAAATCAACTCAGATGGTGATGCTGAGCAAGAATTTATATACTTTTCTATACCTACCACGCCTCCTTATGGGCGTTAAACACGTCGTGACAAAATTAATATACCCCTTACGCAGTACGCGTGGGAGTATAAAAATTACGGTAAAACTTAATCTATCGATAAAAATATTTGCATACATCTATGAAATTGCATTTTCCACAAAAAAAAAAATTTTGTACTTTTAAACATGAAAAAATTATTTCGACGTAGTCGTTGGACGACTTCGTCCACGGGTCAACTGTGACAGCACCTTACTGACAGATAACGCGACGTCTTCTAACGTCACCCTAAAATATTTTTCATCAGTAAAAAGTATATTTTGATGGCCAATGCTTTTGATGGCCTTTCCAACTTTAGTTGTTTTAACCATGGAGTTAAGAGATGACTAGTGCTCCTTCGAAAAGCTTTCATATCGAGGTCATCACGGACTAGTCGGTCATGTATCTGGTAGACATGTTCATCTCTCTAGCCATCATTTTCTGCTTCCTTTTTCGATTGAATATAATATAAAACAAGTAAAGAAAGTCTAAAGTCGGTCTAGGCCGACTATGAAATACCCTAAACCCACTTTTCAAAAAAAAAAAAAAATTTATTGTAAATGGGCGTGTCCGTGGGCGGATGAAGTCCATTTTTCCAAACCATCTTTGTCTTATCATAAAAAACATACGTGCCAAATTTTAGCTCTGTATGTTAAACACATGCTTATTTATTGCGTTTTCAATTTTTGGGTTGTATGGGAGGTAGGCGTGTCCGTGATCGGATGACGTCCATTTTCCGAAGACATATTTGTGTTAGTATGAAACACATACATATCAAATTTTATTGTTGTAGGGTAATTATGAGCTGAGCTATGCAGTTTTCAATTTTCGCGTTGTATGGGAAGTAGGCGTGTCCGTGAGCGGATGACGTCCATTTTTCAAAACTATCTTTTTTTTGTTATAAAAAACATACGTGCCAAATTTTAGCTCTGTAGGTTAAACAGAGGCTTATTTATTGCATTTTCAATTTTTGGGTTGTATGGGAGGTGGGCGTGTCCGTGAGCGGATGACGTCCATTTTTCAAAACCGTCTTTGTTTTGTCATACCAAACACATGTGCCAAATTTTAGCTCTGTAGGTTAAACAGAGGCTTATTTATTGCGTTTTCAATTTTTGGGTTGTATGGGAGGTGGGCGTGTCCGTAAGCAGATGACGTCCATTTTGCAAAGACATCTTTGTGTTAATATAAAACACACACATACCAAATTTTGTTGTTGTAGACTTATTATGAGCTGAGTTATGCAGTTTTACATTTTTGCGTTGTATGGGAGGTAGGCGTGTCCGTGGGCGGATTCCAAAAATATTCAATAGTGCAGATTCTTGGGTAAATGTGACTATGTGTACCAAGTTTCATCCAATTATCTCAACTCCTTCTTCTTATCCTGTGTATACGGATAACACACAGACGGACGGACGGACGGACGGACGGACATAGATAGCTCGACTCACGTGGTGACGCTGATCAAGAATATATATACTTTTCTATACCGGACTCGCTTCGTTCTATGCGTTACAAACGTTTGCACAAAGTTAATATACCCTGACCTTTCAGGTTTAGGGTATAAAAATATAAAATAAATAAAAGAGATTTATTAATTCTCATAACAAATTGGAGCTGATCGGATTAAAACTGATAAAAACTCTGATTAATCGGATTGTAGAAAAGCTTGTTTCCTTGTGATTTTTGATAAATTCCGATTCGAAATAAATACCGAACCAAAAAGTAATACTTAATCAAGGCACAAAATTCTTCCTTATCCATTTTAATATGGCATTATTTATGCTCAAAGGTTTGCCATTGACTGCAGAGAGGTGTCGGTCAATCAATAACTTTTTTTCTTTCGAAGAACATGTCGAAAAAAATGTCAAATTCTTTCGATCATTTCGTCAAGGTTGACAGTTTGAGTTCATTGACTTAGTTGAAAATTTGTTCGATGTTTAGTTTGTGAGCTACACTCAATTTTACTACTAATTTGAAAATAAAGTCAAGACCCCGATGGTGGCTATATCTCAAGCTGAGCGAATGCCTTTTCCATTGCTACCACTTTCGCCCCTGTCCGATGTATTGGGAGCTACACTCAAATGAGTAGAGATGCAATGCTATAGTCAGTTCGTACAAAACAATAACAGAAAGCAGCAGGCAGAACATAATGAGCTAATGATTGATGTTTCTTATATAAAAATACAAAATTTTTCTCTTTAGATTTTGCTATTTTGTGACTTTAATATAAAAGTGACAACATCCAAAATTAGATGTTCGTTAAGCTCACGATATATCTGATGCTTAAGCATATTTTTATCATTGAACGATGAGTATAAGTGGCTGTAGCTATACCCCAAAGTATTACTCAAAAACGTTTCATAACCTTCAAGAAATTTGTTAAAACGACCTCATATAGACCAAGCGGTAAGTGCTTTTTTGCCTGACACCATAACATTGCCGAGTTTTTGCTAAAAAATATTCGAATTGACAGTAGAACCTGATAGCTGCACCAGTAACAACCATTTTTAAAAGATTTCAAAAGGCATGGCCCGAAATCAAAATCGACCCCGAAAAATTTTAGCAAACAGCGCAATAAATTCCTGCATTGTTAAATTTTTTTCACCCCACACGCTCGCAACGAGCTGATAACTGGCGAACAAACAATTGAATGCATATCATGAACCTGTCGACTACTCCGATTTTGCCCACATGGTGCTTCTATTCGTAGTAGAGAAACCATTGAATTTAAAAGTAAATTTCTGATTTTTAGTATTTAATTCCATTTTTCGAGTGGACTGTATACAGCTTTCACTACCGTTAGTCCTGTACCATTGACGATTTTCGAAATTTCAATAAGCTTGTATCCTGATGCAACGACTCTGACATCTGATGCAACGACAGCTTTTCCGTTTATGAGTTCATTGCGTCTATCGACTCCGTGTGTTGCATCTGACATTTTTTTTCTTCGTTGTCATCAGAAATGAATAAATCGAAAGCATTTTGAATCTAATCTACAATAACAGGACGATGTTATTTACGGCGTTTCGTTATGGTTTCTCTTGACAAATTCACGTTGGAGATATCCCGACCTAAAGCATTAAGAGTAGTGTCCGACCGATTATTCGGCTTCGGCTTCGGTAATCGGCATAATCGGCCTATATTTTGATCTTCGGCTTCGGCTTCTGCTTCGGCCGAAATAGCCGATTATTTTTGCCGAATGTTATTGCTTTGCTAAACAATTTTTTTATAAGTTTTTTGAATTTTTTTGAATTATTCAGTAAACAATTGAAACATTTTCATTGTTCACTTTGTGTTTCTCTCCTTTTCTGTTCTCTCATGAGTTGGTGTTCATTTCTTGAAAATTTTATTCAAATGATAAATGCAGCGAGTCCGACTGTTACGTTTTTGCTTTTGTTATGGACTGAAATATAAACGCTAGAAATTTTCTGCCAGATTTCAGTTAGTATTACATTTCTGTAGCTTTTCTCGACTGGATCGAATATATATTAAATTTTCTTCTACTTTATCCTGACGTCAATAATTCGATTACAGAAAAATCCGAATTTTGCAGAAAAACTCTTACGTTTAACTCGAATTTAGGGGGACTTTCAAAAGTTTATTTTAATGTTTTAAAATGCCTTTAAGTTGAATAAAAAACAAGATATCATTTTGAAAAATTATATAATTATATATTTTGTAGTAAGAAAATCACACAAAAAAAATTTGATTTAATTTTTTTGATTTTTTTATCTACAAATATGGCTACTGGAATTATTTTAAAAAAGCATAAAAAAACCATAACGGGCATGATTACAACTCACTGGAACATCGGAAAAAAAAACAAAGAACGGGGTTTTTATCAGCATCAAAACCGCCATGGAATGAACTAGAAGAAACAAGTTTGGTCAAAAAATAACAAAATGGCGGCGTTTTTTCAAAAATTGACAAGTTTTTTTGGACAATATTGGCCAAAAACTCAAAAACTATAGAACCGATTTTTCTGTCCGTAGTTCATGCCATGCATCGACAAGTGTTAGACAAAATATTTAAATTTCAATTTAAATAAATGATTCTTTAAACAAATTCCTGTAGCAATACATCTGATTAAAATAATAAAAAAAATTTTTTTTGAGTAGTTTTTTTTAAAAAAAATATATTTTTAATTTTTCAAAACGATATCTTATTTTCTATTCAACTTATACGCATTTTAAAACTTTAAATAAAAAAAATGTTTGAAGGTGTTACGTCCCCTAAATGATTTCAGTAAGTTTTTTGTACTGAAATTAATATTAAAGGTGGTTAAATTTTAAGGGCCGATGCTGATTTTGAATAAAACACAAATTATTCAAATATTACTGTCATTTCTTTTTATTATGATAATATTGGTATGGTTCAATTATGTATTAAACAAAATATCGGCCAAATGGCTGCCGTGACCTCGGCGGCACACCTCCATCCGATGGTACAAATTTTCGATGACGCTGAAGCATAATTGAGGTTCTATGCCGCTAATGTGCCGAATTATCTCATCCTTTAGCTCTTGAATTGTTGCTGGCTTATCGACGTACACCTTTTCTTTCAAATAACCTCAAAGAAAGAAGTCCAACAGTGTCAAATCTCATGATCTTGGCGCCCAATTGACATCTCCACCACGTGAGATAACACGGCCATTGAATTTGTCGCGCAAAAGAGTCATTGTTTCGTTAGGGGTGTGGCAAGTGGTACCATCCTGTTAAAACCACATATTGTCCACATTTATATCTACTAATTCGGGCCTTAAAAAGTTCGTTATCATCTCACGATAGCGAACAACATTCACAGTAACTGCCTGACCGGCCTCATTTTGGAATAAAAACGGCCAGATGATGCCGCCAGCCCATAAACCGAACCAAACAGTCACCCTTTATGGGTGCAATGGTTTTTCGACAATCACTCTTGGATTATCATTCGCCCAAATGCGGCAATTCTGCTTATTGACGAATCCACTGAGGTGAAACTGTGCCTCATCACTGAAGATGATTTTCTTCGAAAATGATCATCCACTGTTGCCATTTCTTGAATAACTTTAACGCGTGGCTCGATTATGTATCTTTCCATGGTTCAAATTGAGTTAGCCTGAAATGGAGAAATGCCAAATGAAATGCAGAAAACACTTGACGTTTAGGTGTGGTTCACATTCAACATCGGCCCATAACAAAAGCAAAGAATAACTTTATAATTTTTTACTTGAAAACATTTGTTTCTTCTTCGGCTTCGGCTTCGGCCTTCGGCCGATTATTTCCATTTTGCCGAAGAATCGGCTTCGGCTTCGGCTTCGGCAAAAATTCACGTTCGGTCGGACACTAATTAAGAGTAAAGCATTGCATTTTGATCGCTCTATACTACTTTACTATTGAGTACTATTGAAAGCAAAAGCTGCCATAATTTTTCATACGCATATTCACATGAACCCAAGGATTTGCACTATTGAATATTTTTGGAATCCGCCCACGGACACGCCTATCTTTCATACAACGCAAAAATTGAAAACTGCATAAATAAGCTCAAAATTAACCTAACACAAAAATGTCTTCGAAAAATGGGTGTCGTCCACCCACGGACACGCCCACCTCCCATACAACCCAAACATTGAAAACGCAATAACGCCTCTGTTTAACCTACAGAAACAAAATTTAGCACGCAAGTTTTTCATAACAAAAAATAGATGGTATTGAAAAATGGACATCATCCGCTCACGGACACGCCTACTTCCGATACAACGCGAAAACTTAAGACTGCATAACTTAGCTCATAATTAGCCTACAACAATTAAATTTGATATGTGTGTGTTTTATATCAACGAAAAATGGACGTCATCCGCTCACCTCCCACACAACCCATAAATTGAAAACGCAAGAAATAAGCCTCTGTTTAACCTACAGAGCTAAAATTTGGCACGTATGTTTTTTATGACAAGACAAAGATGGTTTTGAAAAATGGACGTCATTCGCCTACGGACACGCCTACGGACCCTTCTCCCATACAACCCAAAAAGTTTAAAACTCAATAAATAAGGTTATGTTTGTCATAGAGAAATTAAATTTGGCATTTATGTATTTTATACTAAAACTAAGGTGTGTTCAAAAATTGGGAGAAATCCGTCCATGAACACGCCCACCTCCCATAGCGAAAGCACTATAAAGGCATTAACTGTGAGCTACAGGAATAAAACATTGTGTGTGTTAATTTTCATCAACATTTAGTCGGCCTAGACCGACTTTAGACTTCTTTACTTGTTTTAATTTAGAATTAAGGGAAAAAAATCTGGTTTTCAGCTGTCACTGCACATTATTGTTTCTTGTAAAAGAGCCGTGATTTTAAATTTGTAAATATTATTTAATTTACTACATTGCATTCATTAAAATTTTCACACTCAAACAAGGTCGCCACGCGCACAAAGATTGATATTGATGTGGAATGCTCATTAAGATCAAAGTTTATGCAGTCGTTCCTTTCAAAATTCAATAACATACAATTTCTATGCAGTAACACGCAGCGCAGCAAAAACAAACCGACAGCAATAAATAAATTTAAACTTAATTGCATTTCCATACAATAAACATGAACAGATTCTAAAGCATAAAAGTTAATTAAATACAAATTTATTATGTCAATAGAATATTTAAGAACAGAAAAATGCAACTAAAGATATGAAAATATAGATAAATTCTTAATGTTTAAACATCTGTGCGGTGGCTACAATGGCGAGCTCAACATGAAAGCTTAGATTTAAATAGCGAGAAAAAAATATATGTTGTTTAACAATAAAAACTGAAACGATTTCAATATAATTATGGAGAACAACAACTTTATTGATCTAATTTCTAGTTAAATAAAAATTCAACACAGAAGAAATAAAAAAAAAATTAATTTAATTTTACATAAATTTATTTTTAAACATCTTAAAAATGTCTCTGTAGCTATTTGCCACCAACTGTGCCATTGTGTCGACTGGTGGGTCGGTGCATCCTCAGCAGCAGGAGCAGCAGAAAAAAAGAATTTCTGGCAGCAAACTGCGGCAGCTTGAACAGACATTAAGGAACAGCATGTGTTTCACACACACACACACATACACACACATAGACAGAAGCTATGAGTACTAACCAGCACTAGACTCTACCCCGAAATTCAAAATATTTCCCCCCATTATTTATTTGACGCATTTGTTTGCTGTCAAATTTATTTGCTTCATCGAAGAAAGAAGACTTGCAGCAGCAGCTTCGGTTTGCGTGGGTTCAATGCTCGAAAATCAACTTAAGTTCGATATGGTTTTGTCTATGTTTGGTTGGATTTTTTTTTTTTTTTTTTTTTCTTCGCAGTATTGAGTTGTGAAACAAGTGCACTTTTTTTGTTTTTTTTTTTGTTACTTTTTGCTGTCGCGTTGGCATCACTCGATCATGTATGGTGATGTTGAATTTTTTGTTTTTTTTTTTCATAGTTATCCATTGTGAAGGGGAGCTCTGCTTCAGTGCATCTCTCTGTTGGGTCGTTTTGGTGCGACTTTTAACACAATTAGGTGTTGAAATTGTAATAAATTTTCATATCATATGCTTGAACAGCTTTTGAACGTATGATTGACACAGTTTTGTGGCTTTGCAATTGATTTGGGGAATATCTTTATATCATTTTTGAATTTGTTTTTAACGACTTGCTATTGGTTGGTACTTGAAATATGTAGTATATTTATTTTTTTTTTTTTTTATGAGACACTTGAAGTTTATTACTTTTGAGGATTTGATTGTGGTTTTGTTTTTTATTGTAGTCATTTGTAAAAGTTTTTGTTTTTGTTGGCAGTTAAGTTATGTAGTTATGGTATACAAGTGTCACGAAGTTCATATTTCTGTTACATTTGATCTATAAAAACATACTACTTTTAAAGAAAACTGAAATCAAATTTCACTGGTGATCAAATCTAAAACAATTCAAATAAGTATGTGTTAGTATAACTCAAGTAGTACAACTTATAAAAATTGTCGATGTCATATCTCATGACACTAGCTATTGTCATATCGTACAGCTCATACAGTTTAATATTTAATCGAATTAAGCACTCGCTATTGACTTAGGTTGAACTAAAGATCTAATGAAGGATTTCATTTCGAACGCTACCAAAGTAAGTGCTCCATAAGGTTCATTATAAGGCATGATTATTGACATTTAGAGCGTGCATTTTGAATGTCGAGCATAATTCGTCTTCTCTGCTACACTCGAATATACTCTTTATGTTACCTGGAGTAAGCTTAATGGGCTCCACGCGTTTTATGGCCAATGATATCGAAATCATCAACATAAGTTAGCAGCATAACTCTCTTATAGAATATTGTCAGATATCTCATCTCAGATCAGCAGCTCAGACGTTCTTCTCCATCATTAAATTGAAAAATATGTACGACAAGGAATCATCTTGTCTGAAACCTTGTTTGGTATCGAATGAGGGGCTAAGGTGCTTATCGATTTTCACTGCGCTGCTGGTGTTACTGTCTGAGCAGAATCATGTCGCTGTCGTGTCGGCAGGCAGAGCGCTAGCAGAGACAATGAAAACCTTGCGGGAGAAATTGTCGCAGAAAACAAAAACGAAATCGCCAAGATAGAATTATATGATGAACAAATTTGCATTAAAAATTTCCAAACACTTTTCGAGCGTTATCTTGAAAAATGAAAACCCTTTAACAATTCCCTGGAGAAAATTTTTGATAACAAGTTAGTTTTTGTATTCAAGCTAAAAATGTTTTTTAGTTAAACTAAAAATGTTTTTTAGTTTGTAAAAAAATACAAATTGAAATAAAAATGCTGTTGTTAAACTAGAAAACTGAAATTGAAATAAAAAATGTTTTTTTTTTGTTTAAAATACAATGTTGGTTTATTGTTTTGTTTTAAAATATTATTGAAGTGAAACATGCAAAATAATTAATTAATAAAAGAAAGATGAAATATTACTGTCTTCAGAACATTAACGATACTAACTCGAGCTTTTGATAATGTTTCATTGAAGTTTCTTCTATCTGTCGGCAAATTTTTACCCGCACTGAGAAAAAAACACAAACCTTGCTCCGGTAAAAAATTTCTCTATTTTCGATATAGAAATTTTCTCTTTTTCAAATAAAATTTTCTTAAATTAGAATAAATTTTCACATTTTCGAAGAAATATTTCTTTACTTCTAGGAAATGGAAATATTTCAATGTCTCTAATAATGATAAGTATTTTTCTCGCACAAAAATTTCTCATTTATAGAGAAAAATTTATTGAAAATGAAAAACGTTTCTTATATTTTGATAAAAAATTCACTAAGAGAAGTATTTTCTTCAATAAAAACAAATCTTTTCTCAAAAATAAAAAGTTTTTTCTCAAAAAACGATATATTTTTCTTTTTCGTGGAAGCTTTTTACCATTTTTAGAGAATTTTTAGTATCGAAATTAGAGAATAGCATTCTCTGGAGCAAAGTCTATACCATTTTTCTCTAAATATGATGCCTTTTTTATCATATTCCGATAAGCTTTTTTCTGAGTGCGGTAAAGGTCTCATGAGATTTCTTTTAGGTGGAAACGCGTTGTCACCAACAAAATAAAATGGAAACATTGTTTCCGAGCGTGGTAAATGATTGTCCGCTGGAACTTGCAATGTATTTTCAAAATTTGTTTGCCAAAACCGCTTCGGTGAAAGACTTCAGAATCACTTTAACTGCCAACAGCTCCCACATCAACAAATGTAAAGTTGAAGTCAGCATCGCAAGCTGCCAAAAGTACACACTAAATACCTTTTTGTAATTGAAAAAAAGAGACCCATTATTTTGAAGATACACTATATCTATTTGTTTGCCATCAATTGCTCCCAGGCAGTGCGGCATTCCAGTGTTTGTGTAGTATTTTTCAGCTATGTGACTCCAGTTATAAATATTGAGAGTTGGCATATAAACTTCTTGCAATTCACTCCAAATAACTTCACATGTTTCATAAAAGATTTCTCGAACTCCAATTCGAGAAACGTCAATTTTATACGACCATGCTAGAAGCTGAAAGGAAAATCTTTGAGCTGCATACCTGGATTTATAAAAAAAAAATTTATTAACTCTTTTAATATTTTTAACAATGTTGTTATTGAAAGCCGAGTGAGTTTCAGGATCAATTGCTTGTCTCCTGGAGTATTTTTGTAGACGTTTTTTCAGCAATGAAAGCAAAAGATAAAATTTTGGAATACTCATTCGAGTTGCTTTGTGGAAGTGCTTTTCATCCATTGATTTCAGTTGTTGAATGCAGGTTTTAAGAAACCCCATTCTTCACGGTTTAAATTGACAGTGATAAGTAACATACATATGTTATATAAACTAATTTAAAAATATTTATTATTTTGCTTAAGTTTGACATTTTTAAAAATTTTTTTCAAAATATAAAACGAACTGACATAAAAATCGAATGACACATTGAGAAAATGCAAAACGAGAAAGCCAACGCTTCAATTCTGGGCCAATTTTAAGCGATTGTGTCTCATCGATACGACAACGACATGATTTTGGTCAGACAGTTACTCAGTGTCATCATGCAAAAACGTATTAGCTTTGAAGGAATACCAAATTCAAATATGGTGGAATATAGGAAACTCCTTATTTGACTGTCGAAGGTTGTTTTGTAATCGAATAAAAGATGATGTGTGTCGATTTGTTTCTCAAGAGGTTTCTCCAAGGTTTGTCGTAGCGTTAATATCTTCAACACAAAAAACATAACAATGCTCTTACAAACGGATTCTGGTAGATAGGACAAAAAAAAATTATATGTGTATCGGCCTTTTTTAAAATTTATGTTTGAGTTTTATTTTTTGGGGGTTTGAATATTCCCCCTTTTTTAATTTCTTATAGTGAATCGCAATGCGCAGTCATGACACTCTTACATTTTAGTTATAAGATGTGGTTATGAGGATCATTCTTGTAGAACAGTTTAACTCTACAGCTCTTCAGTGTAAAACATTTTTTTCATACAAACTAGTACTCTCAAAAAGGTTTTGTGACAAATGTTAGCACCAAGTTCGAAAATAATCCTCTTAGTTTGTACTTATATCTGGCGTTCATGTTAATTTTTAAGCTTCCCTGTTTTATGGGTCTCTGTTGCTATTTTATGAAAAAAGTACAGAAAAGACCCCACACACTGAAGAGCTAGAGAGTTAAAATGTTCTACAAAAATATTCTACGTAGTTTCTTACATAAATCATCCAAACACATCATCTAGTCCAAATGTTAGGATGGAATGGTTTCCTAATACGATTCATAAAAAGTATTTCCAAAAATGGAGGAAATTTAAAAGCCTATTTTTTCGGTCCTTTCTAGCAAATTCCCTTGACAGAACCATCTTATTTTGGGAAAAATATTGATTTTATTGAACCTTAAGTGAACAATTGGTTAACGATGGGCTTCAGTTTTTCACAAAAAAACACACTCGACAGGAGCTTATCCCACGGTAGTTGGTGCAAATGGTGGAATCACCTTTCTCCCAATTGTTTGGAATATTACTTGGCCTCCGTGTTTCAACCGGTAGGCCATCAGCTCCTGGATTTTTGTTGCTTTAAGGTCGAGCTATAGCTGTTAAGACCTCGTTAAAGTCGGGCAGCGGAACTTCAACGTTGCCAGCCATTATTGATGTTTTCGGAATATGGTCTTTATTGGCGGAATTGTTGTCAGCGTCGCCTTTCAAAAGTCTAAAGAAGTGTTCCCTCCATAACATCAGTGTACTCAAAATATATTCCACTAAATTCCCATTTCTGTCCTTGCAGGAAGAGGTCCCGGTCTTAAAACCATCGGCCAGGCGTATTATTTTATCTAAAAATTTTCAAGCCTCATTCCTGTCGCTATGCATATTAATTTACTCGTACTCACGCATTTCTGACTCTCTTTTTTTTCGCCGGAACAGACGTCTCTCTTTTCTCCTTTTATCAAGGTATCACTCCAAAGTAGCAAGCTTTACAACCGATTACAGAGTGCCCTTGAAGGCGGTGACCTTCTCTGCAGTGGCCCTACATCATTCTTGGTCGTGCCATTGGTTTCAGCGAGGTCGCCAATAATCAATTAGCTCTTCGACACGCACACATAGAGTCGATATGTGCGTTCACAACTCGCATATATAGGCGATCAGGGGAGTCAAGATAAAGACTTAGGTCTATGTTGGCACCGTGGTTCGTGCGTATGTCTAGTATAGTGGAAGGGTGCCTTCGTTATTTGATTCGTGATCAATTTGGTTGCTTGTTTTCTTATAAGTGCACAACCAGGTGGTCTTATGAATATTGAAATGCTTAAATCTAGTGCTACCATCCACCATTTTTCGAGCTACGGCGAAGTATATCGACCTCATTCCGTTATCGGAAGTACTATCCTCTAGGCTAAACTTTTCGACTGTTGGACTAAATATGTTTTCTTTGCTCACCTTGGCGTTGAAGTCACCAAGCATGACTTTTATATCATTTAGTTCTCAGCGCTGGTACTCATCTTTTAGGTGCTTGTGAAAACTTTGTTTTGTCTCGTCGTCTTTGTTTTCTGTCGGAGTGTGTTTCCATTCTAGGCTAAAGTGAAAGAATTTATACATATTTTATAGGTGTTTAAAAACAAAAAATTTCGAAAATGAAGAAATAATGATTATTTGGGGTCTATCAATATTTGTGTACTACAAAATTTATACTTTTTTGCTTGTTTTGCGTATGCATTCTGAAGAAAACAAAAAAGTTATGTGCAAAAAACTTAATTTTTTGGCCAAAAATCAAGTTCAAGAGAACCAGCACCGCTTCATGGTGATTTCTCCGATCCAAAAACGAATGATACACAAAAAGTTTTTAAGAGTTCTTCTAACTTTTGAGTCGATGTCGAGCTGACTTCCGGCTATTTCAACTAAGCAAATGTTGAAAAAATCATCTCAACAGTTTAAAAATTAAACTCAAAAGCATGAAAGTGAACTCTAAACATTTTCAACCCAAATTTGTTATGTAATGTCTAAAAAATAGACTAAAATTTCAGACCCTGTAAAACTAGTTATTCGCTCATATAAAAAATAAGAGTTCGGGTATGATTTTTTTAAAAGAACGAAAAAGTTTATAATTAATTGCGCGAAAAATAAAAGTTAAAAACTGAAACTTCAACTTGGCGGATAAATTATAATTTCAAAAAATTATCTAGTTAAATTTTGTGCGTCAAATAAAAATTAAGTTAAAAACCAGTCATTTATTGTAAACCAATATCAAGTTTTTAAGTTCCAAATCTTCGAAAATATTTAGCACAGAGTAAGGCTTAAATTAATTTTATCTATTTTGTGAAAATTTTGAAATATCCATTGTTTCGTCGCTGTTGCTCTTGTATTGATCTGCAATGCAATATAATGAAAATATGTTTGCTAATCAAATTTGACAGCCAGACATACAATCAGTAAAAAAAAAATGTTAATATAAACAAAAACAAGAACAAGAACCAGTGAGAAAAAAACAACTAACGTCATACAGACACTTCTAGCAAGCAGCAAGTAACAACAAATTAAATGTTCACGAATTTAGATCATGGCGTACAGCTTGCAAGGCGTATGTTGTTGTTGGGGATGTTTTTGTTGTTGTTGTTGTTGTTGATGTTGGCGGTTGCAACACCAACTAGAACAGCAATATTAACACCTGATATCTGGCGCAGCTAACATGCATATAACGAAAGTCAGACAGGCGGGCGTGGATAGACAGCCAGAGGAACAGACAGACAGACGGCAATGCACAAAACATTAGACAATCGACGCACGCTAATCAAAATTGTTGCTAGCTTGGTCGCTTTTAAAAAAACTTGCTAGTTTTTCATAATAATTTTGTTTAACTATTTTGTAGTTGTTTTGTTGTCGTTTTGTTGTTCTTTTTTATTTTGCTTACAGAAGTCTGGCTAAAATGTAATGTTAGCCAGCTGCCAACTCTTTGGCAATTTGCTAGACTTTAACTACTTTTAATTGTTGCTGCTGCTTGTTATATGTTTTTGTGTTTTTTTTTTTTTTGTTTCTAATTTGCAACAAGTTCTTGCAGCCAAAAAGTAGGTGTAGCAAAATCAATATTGCGATTAGTGGCTAGCGATAACAACTGCAGCAAGAACAACAGCAATAATGTTGCTGTCTAATATTTGACTGCTACAGAATTTTAACTAAAAACGCCTAAATAACTAAATAATTACGTCTAGATTTATTGCTAATAGGAAAAAAAAAATGTTGTTGAGACTAAATATTTGGGTGGGTGTTGATAATTGGTAGCAAAGAGTCCGTGATGTTGTAAATGTTGTTGTTATCAGTGACGGCTTTGGGGACTACGAGGACGCAGGCGACATATATGTATTTGCGAGGATCAAGTGTTGAAGTAATTTATTTAACGTAGAGTCAAAAATTTCGTTATATTTTCAGGCTTTATATTGTGACGGGAAGAGAGTCTTACCTTACCTTGCCTTACTATACATTACTTGACCTAAATTTAACTTCCTTAGCTTAGACTTAATTTACATCTATCTAGCCTAACCTTACCTTACCTGTCCTTACCTTAATTTAAATTATATAACTTCACCTTATCTTACTTTACCTCACTTTGCACTTTGCACTTTTCATTTTGTACTTTGCACTTCGCACTTTGCATTTTGCATTTTGCACTTTGCACTTTACACTTTGCACTTTACACTTTGCACTCTGCACTTTTCACTTTGCACTTTGCACTTTAAACTTTGCACTTTGCATTTTGCACTTTGCACTTTGCACCTTGCCTTTGGATGGACAAATGGCTTTCTACATAGAAAACTACAAAACAATCATTGCTTAGACAACCACTCATAATTGTCTTATAATAAATAGCAATAAATAAATAATAACCATTATTATTGCTAAGCCAAATAACATTGGCCTTTCTGGAGGGTTCCCATTCGACTGGCCTTTGTTCTCAAACCTCCGGTTCGATAATGATTTACGAATATGCACCTGGAATGTCCACACCTTAAATCGGGACATTCTCCTCCGATCGACGATATATGCGCACAGTGGACGCACATATCCCACTCTATGCGTACGGCTGCCGAAGAGGTGATAGGCTATCACCGCCCTCACCGAAACCAGTGACTTGACCAAGAGTGTAGCGACGCCACTGCAAAGAAGGACACCGTCTACAAAGCCACCCTGCAGTTGGTTGTAAACCGATATATATATATATTTAAACATATAAGAGGATATGTTAAAGAGTGACACCGAACGAAGAAGAGGGAAGAGAGACGCTTGTTCAAGCGAAAAAAACGAGAGGCAGAATGCTTTAGTGAGAAATGAGTTGTAAAGCGTGCTGCTAAAGAGTGATACCAAGAAAAGAGTAGGGAAAAGAGACGCTTGTTCAAGCGAAAAAAAGAGAGGCAGAAATGCGTGAGTGCGAGAAAATTGAGATGCATGGCTACAGGAATGAGACTCGAAAATTTTTCGAAAGGATAAGACGCCTGTTCGATGGTTTTAAGACCGGCGCCTTCTCCTGTAAGCACGAAAATGGAAATCTAGTGACAGATATCCAGAGTACACTGATGTTAAAGAGGAAATACTTTTCCAGTCTTCTAAATGACAATGCTGAAAACAATCCCGCTAATTGAGATGATATCCCGGAAACCCCAATTTGGATGACAGCGTTGAAGTTCCGCTGGCCTGACTACAACGATATCTTAACAGCTCGGTTGAAAAACAACAAGGCCGTAGGAGCCGATGGCTTACCAGCTGAGCTGTTTTAAAATGGAGGAGAAGCTTTGTTTAAACAAATTCACAAGCTTCTTTGCATAATGTGGTCGGAAGAATGCATTCCAAATGATTGAAACCTCAGTGTGCTCTGCTAAATCGATCCCATCATTTGCGGCAACTACCGTAGAAAAAGCCTTCTTAATATTGCATATAAGGTCCTGTCCAGCGAATTATGCGAAAGACTGAAGTCCATCGTTAACCAACTCATTGGACCTTATCAGCGTGGCTTCAGACCTAGAAAGTCAACAATCGACAAAATCTTTACGCTACGACTGATCTTGGAAAAGACCATAAAGAAACAAATCGACACACACCATCTTTTTGTCGAATCCAAAGCTGACTTCGATAGTCCAATAAGGAGTCACCTTTACTCCACCATGTCGAAATTTTGTATTCCTGCAAAGTTAATACGTCTATGCAGGATGACACTGAGCAACACCTGCAGCGCAGGCAAGCGAGGATTCAGACAAGGTGATTCGTTATCGTGTGACTTTTTTATTATAGTCATGGAGAAGATCATCCGAGCTGCTGGCCTGAGACGCAGCGGCACAATTCTCTATAAGAGTGTTATGTTGCTGGCATATGCTGATGATATTGACATCATTGGCCATAATACGCCTGAAGTTAGTGCAGCATTCTCCAGGCTAGAAAAAGATTCGACTCGAATCTGCAGTGAATGCAGATAAAACGAAGTATCTTGTGCAAACAAACAAACAGTCCCAGCGTCTTGGAAACCACGTCACTGTTGACAATACTTCCTTTGAGGTTGTGAAGGACTTCGTTTACCTGGGATCCAGCATTAACTTCTTCAACGATAACAGTATTGATATTAAACGAAGGATAATTCTTGCCATCGGGTGTTATTTTGGGCTCAGAAGGCAATTGAGAAGCAGAGCTCTCTCTCGCAACGAACAAAACTGACGCTCTATAAGTCAATAATCATGCCCGTCCTGCTATACGCATCATAAGCCTGGACGTTGAGCAGCTCTGATGAAAGGACTTTGGGAGCGTTCAAGAGAAAAATCCTTCGCAAGATCTATGGTGCAATCTGCGTCAATGGCAAGCACCGAATACGATGGAATCACGAGCTGTATCCCAGCAAAATCTTTGCTTGCATGTAATTGAAAAAGTAATCCAGAAAATGTCATTCAATGCTTACCCTTTCTCTTACAGAACCCATTATTTTTATACAGGCATGTCATTGGAGGTAATCGAAAGCGCTGTCACTTGAAACGGTATTCGAAAGCGCTAAAAACGGTTGGATTGCAAGGCATTGCCGTGAATTTATTACAGATTAAATTAGAATTCTTGCATAAGCATTTATGTAATGCATTTTAGAATCGAATAAAAAACAAGGCCTTACGAAAAATTTTGCTGGGATGAGCTACATGCCAACATCTCTATATTCAAGCATATTAAAATTGAACGGCTTCGCTGGCTAGGTTATGTCGAGAGAATGAACGACGATGCTCCAGCGAATAAAATTATTTGATTCCTTACCCAGTGGCGGTCAAGACAGAAGAGGAAGATCGCATCTCCGTTGGAAGAACCAGGCGTTGGATAACCTGATAACGGATAACCTGGAGTTTCTAACTGGCGCCAGCAAGCGCACAACAAAAGAGGCTGGCAAAAATTCTTAGACGAGACTAAAACCGACCAACGGTTGTAAGTGCCAGCCTAGTAAGTAAGTTAGTAATTTTAAATTCTTTGATAATCCTTGAAATAAATTTAAGTAAATAGAATACTTAAATTTCGACTGTAGTCAGAGGCCCCCACAAACGCTTGGCCCTGGATGGTTGTCTGGTTTGCACTTTACTAGAGACACCTCTGTTCTTTGTTGTTGTTTTAATGCTAAGCTGCTTAGCAACGTTGAATGTTGCAATAAATATTCAACTTTTTCAAGTTTTTGTCACGTTTATGTGATTTTATTAGATGGTGTTACAATTTCTGATTAAAATTTAAACATGCATAGCTTTATCAACCAGCTTGAAAAAGTGTGACCGAACTCGAACTTATGAGTTTGTGGGCAAACCTTAAAAATTGTCCCTCTTAAAGCACGGCACTGCTCTGAAGCAATTTTTTTTTTTTTCTTTATCTCTACGCTGCTAATATCAATCAAATGAGCTGCGTTTGCTATTAACTGGTAAGCTCTTTTCCCAAAACCAGTTACTTAACCAGTTACTTCCACACATGCTATATTTATAAAAAAAAACATTTTCTTAACCTTTTTTTTAACAACCAAGCAAAATGTTCCATAAACTTTGTTTATGCAATAAAAAATAATTAATTAAATCAATTCCGAGATACTCGTTCTAGTTTTCAAGGTAATGTCTGGCATTTAATGTTCACATACATAGCTATTTTCTTCGCTTTTCATCAGACAATTCGCTTTATTATAGACCACAAAAGCACACGTAAAATTTTTAACTACTTCAGGTTTAGAAGAGATTAAAACCGTTTATAGACGGCTGCTACCGACAAGTATGAGTTTTTATTTTTGTTTTTTACCGCTGCTAAATCTTTGAGTTTTTGTTGTTTTTGCTGTAAATCATGACAATTTACTTCTATGTTGCTGTTGTTGTCGTTGTTATTTTTGTTGTTGTGTTCAAGTACTTCAAGGTACTTAGTTTTGTTGTTAAGGGTTTAATTTTTGTTTTTATTGTATTTTAAAAAGCCACCGTGTTAGTTTTGTTTGTTGTTGTTTTTTTTTTTATGACGGCTTATATGGCTTTATGCTTGAATTTTTCGTGCTAGCACGAGGAAATCAAAACAATTTAGAATAATAGAAAAAATAAAAATAAAAAAAAAAAAGAGAAACAATAATAGTTTACAAGTAGTGTGTGACATTATGTTGGCTTTACAACTTGGCCGAAACGGAAATGTAAAAAATTGTGATTTGTTGTTCTGCCATTAAAAAAGCAATAATGAAAAAAAAACAATACAATTTTATTGTTCATGTTAAATAGCAGAATTAAATGAAACTACGACAATTTTTATGGTCTTATGGACGCTAGCGAAATGGTGGAAGCTGGTGACTAAAATTTCTACACTGTCTGCGGAAGAAAAGATAAGATTACAAAATTAAAATTTAGTATGAAAGTGTGAAAGAATATAAAGACTTAAGTGCTTTCTAGCTACAAATTGAAAATAAATTTAGCAGATAAATTTCTTTGATTATGTTTTAAGAAATTAATTCGTATTTTAATGGTTGAAAAAAACTTATAATGTATTTAAAAATTATAATGTATGAACATAATTTTTTGTCGCATTCCAACACATAACATGGATTAACAGACTGCGGTCAACGGTTTTCTGTTTAAGAGAGAAAAAAATTTTTAATTTTATTATTGTTTTAAGAACTGACATTTGAGTAACTATTTATGTGGTTTTTAAGTTGACGCTATATTTAATAATTTATTAAAATAAAGTGTAAAAAAATTGCTGAATAACGGTTAGTTTCTTTAAATGCTATAAAAGAGAAACTCTACAATATTTTGCAATTTTAGAAGTTTTATTAGAAAGATTAATTTTTACTTACTAACTAAATGTTTTACTTATTCAAATGTTGTTGTTGTGGTAATGCAACTGGTCTTACCTATAATATCATACGCAGAAATAGTATTTAGTAAACTTGACTCATCCTCTCTTTTAAAACTACAAATTGCTTTTAATTATGCTACACGCTACGTATATGGCTTACGAAAATTTGACCATCTATCTACTTTCAGAAATGCAATACTTGGATGTGAACTAACAGCATATCTTAACGCGCGTAACTGTATATATCTATATAAGCTCATTCATACGAAAACTTCTTTCTACCTGTATGACAAACTTCACTTTTCATTATCTAGAAGGAGTCATGTTCTTATAGTTCCTAGGTATAATTCGTTAAATTCATCTCGTCTATTTTTCATTAACGCTATTAAGCTTTGGAATAGCCTGCCTCGTAGTATAAGGGAAATCAATAGGAGAGGTACTTTTAGACAATCTATCTTATCTTCTTTTTCTAATCCTTAATCTTGCTTATCTTTTTCTCATTCTTATCTTTCATCTCTAGAACTAGTCTTTTAAATCTCTTAAGTTTCTCATATTTTTAAGCTAAATTTGAAATAGATTAAGATAAATATGAGTCGTAACCTTATAAATTATTTATATTTTTTTGTGTGTTATTCTAATTATTTTATTTTGTTTGTTTTTTTATTTTTTCTTTATTCTACTTGTTGTTATAGTTATGTTATATAATGTAGTATATTTTAATACTATAAAAGAACTTAGTTCTTACTGTACCAATGATTTCTTAATAATAATAATAATAATTACATAGTAATAATTACAAAATGGCTGCCTCAGCAGGTTCTGCATTAGCATGTTAACCCAATTTTGCAGCACATTAACAATGGTTTGATTGAAACTGGTGGTTTGATTTGAATGCCGGTATTGTTTCTATTTGTCGGCAAACAGATCAATTCATCAACCTGTAAAGGTAGTAAAAAAATTAAAAACATTTCTAACGGTGTCACATTACATCACCTAATCGGCTGATTATTATCGAATTATCAAACTTTAATGTGCAAATATCGATTCTTGAACGACTTGTTTGGCAGGAAGTACACTCAAAAAACAGAGTGTTTGTCATAATCAATAAATAACGGAAACACTTAGTGTTTGGAATACTGTTTGTATCAATTTATCATTGATATTTGCCTTTAATAACTATCTTCTTAATAACGAACATTTCAAAGTGTTTATAAGAAACAGTTAAAATGTTTTTGGAACATAACTGCTTTGTTCCTCTTAAACACTTTACCTTATTTTTGGCAAACAGTTTATTTCTTTTTCATAAACACTTTTATTGTTTGTTTTAACCAACTATTATGTTTAGATTATCTTACCGCATAATTAATGCTGAAGTTAATAAAAAAACAACCAATTATTTTCTATAATTAAATTTATTAATTGATAAATAAAGATATTAATGTTTGACAATAAATGGAGTTTACAAAAGTGAGACGTGCATACTTTATGAGAAGCAGGATTTTTATTGTACTTAGATAGAATTTCCTTTTCAGAACTAAGAATCACATCGCGGATTTTCTGTATTAAAGAAAATAAATTGTTATTAGAAATTGATTATTTAAAGTATCTACTTTGAATTTGGGATGTTGGTTTTCTAATGAAAAATTATCATGAATTTTTGTGAGCGGTGGTTCTAAAACTTGAATAAATTCATTTGAACTATTCGCTGAAGTTTGGACAAAATATGATTCATGTACGAATAGATCTTCAGGATCATGTTCAATGACCACTACATCTTTCTGAGAGTGGCGATTTAAAGATTCAATTGAATGCATTTTTGAAAGTGAAGAGCATGTTGGAAGATCAATGTCTGCATCAAATTATTTTGCTACAAGAATTAAGTTGTGTCCATATTTTTCAAGATACGGAACAAAAAATGCTCTTTTAATTTCAGCACCAGCAAGGTCATGCACAAATTTAAAACTCTTATTTATATTAAAATAAGAAGAAACTAAAAACAAAAATGACGTTAAATATTCAACAACATTTTTTTATAAATTAATATCAGCATCGTAATATTTTTCATAAGTCAAACCTCCAAATCCAGTATCAGGAACAATTTCTTATTGATTTTTGTATAATGTACGAAGGGCGTATCGAAAAATTTAAATCGTATTCTAAGAGGTCTCAAAACTTGCATAGGCTTATCAAGATCACCCAAAAAAATTTTATAAAAAATAAAGAACATCTTCCTGCCCCGCAAGGACTAAGTTGTTTTTTGGGAAAAACAATAAAAAATAACGATCTTAAAATGCTTTGATTTTTTTAAGAAAACCCACAGATGTCTTGAAGCAAAAGTAATAATACAGTTTAACTAACAATTTCTTGCCACACACGGTGCTTTTCATGATTTTTACCAACAGTGTCCTGTATGCAGGATATTCGAAGCGAAAGTTGTACTTGGGATTTACACAAGACTTTTGATTGTAAGCATTGGTTATAAATTTTGGTGGTACTGTTTATAGTGTTGATGTATTCCATAATTATCATGAATTAATAATTTGCATAGTTTTTGCATTAGTATTCTCTGGATTTATAGAAATGTGTACTAGAACGCAATTTTTTAACTTTTTCAAAAAAATGAATATAAGATTTTATATCAAGTGATTCAGAAGTGGTGTCGAAGATAATCTTCTTAATTTGAGTTTTTTGAAAATTTCTGAACATGATACTGCCTAAAAATATTTATGTAATATATCCGCTTCAGACCACGATTTTTTTTTCTTTTTAGATATTTAAAAAAAGTTATTTCCTAGCATCAAATTTCTCAATTTGAGTTATGTCCCTTTTATGGTAATAATTTCATTAAAACACATTTTAAAAACAATTGTTTAGTCTTTTGAGATGGACTGAATGGCATAAAATGTATTTTAACGATATTATAACCATAAAGAAGATATAACTCAAATTGAGAAATTTGATGGTACGAAGTAAAATTTTTTTAAGTATTAAAATATAAAAAAAATCGTGGTCTTAGCCTGGCATATTAAATACATATTTTAAAGTGGGGTCATGTACAGAAATATTTGAAAAATCCAAATTGAGAAAATTTTCTTCGACACCACTTCTTATGCTCGTGATATAAAATCTAATACATATTAATTTTTTTTAAAAAGTTAAAAAATTGCGTTCTAGTATACATTTCTCTAAAATAAGAGAATTGATATGCAAAAACTATGCAAATTATTAATTCATCATATAATTATTAATTCATCATATTGCCATCAAAATTTAGACTCAATCATTACAATCAAAAGTTAGTTGCCATCTCGAGTATAACGTTCGCTTCGAATATCCTTCAAACAGCATACTGTGGGTAAAAATCGTGAGTATCATCGTGTTTGATAAGAAATTGCTAGTTAAACTGTATTTGAATTTTTTCCTTAAGACATATGTATTTTTTTACTGTCTTTCTCAAAAAACAACTTTGCCCTTGCGGGGCTGGAAGATGTCCTTTTATTTTCATTAAATTTTTTTGGCAGATCTTGACAACCACATGAAACTTTTGAGACCTCTTACAATGTGAAATTCGAAAAAAAAATGTAGTTCGATACGCCCTATTGTACATTACTTGAAAAGTTACAAAGTATTCAGCCATGCTTACAATTTCTCTGCTTTTTGTTGTTAAAATGCTATGATTCCTTTCCTCTGTGAAATAAAAAAAAGAAGACTAAACGAATGACCAATTATTCAATTATTAGGCATTTATACTCAATTATTTAGGCAGCAGATCAGCGCTACAACCAAAGCCAGCCCAGGACATATTCATCAATACTTAACATTGAATGTAGGCGTCCGGAGTTGTTTTTCTTTTGTTGCAGAAGTCTTTGGGAAGTTGGCAGCTTTTTATTCATCACTATTAAGTTATCAAAAAAAAATTTATTACAGATTTGTTGAGAAGCTGTTTGTGACTAAAACTTTGTTTGCTTATCGAAAATAAACTATTTTTATTGAATGTTCTTGATTTACCTCAAAATATTGAAAGAAGCTTTCCTGCACTTCAATTTTGCTAGGTTAGATTTTTTGGGCAGTAATTGATGTAAGCACAATATATGGTAAATTATTACACTTTTAATCTTGTGATTTAAGATTTATTTAAACTCAATAGATAAGCAATTAGAATAGATGCCAATTTATAACAAGATAAAACGATAAATGAAACTTCAATTCCTAATAACGCGACTTTTCACACACACACGAGACAAAACACTGACATAGTGATGCCAAAGTGGCATGTTTTGCAGTGTCAAATGCAAAGAGCTTGTTCAGCAAGCAATATAATTATTTGTCATAACTCATTGAAGTGTTTGGGAGAAATTCATTTAATCATTTAGCTTAAAGTGTTTTACTGAAACAGTTGATGTATTTATTGATAATAAAAAAATGTTTGTATTGGATGATTCATGTTTTCATTGATCATTAGCAAATATGTATTATTTGAATCAAAGTAGAATTCTTGCGGATAACTAATTAGTATTAAATGCAATCATCAAGCATTTGCTTTAAATATATTTTGCTTATCACAACCTCAATTGAAATAATCAGTTTTTTGAGTTTACCATCTTGCTGGAACCAGAGTTAGATCACAACCAATTCTTGATGACCAATATCTGTATCTGTAGCGCTTTTAATTTACTGTTACGTCTTCAGTTACGAAGAAAAATGCGACAATCCATAATTTTTGCGTCTAGAAATCCTACAAGTTTAATATCGATCCACAGGTAATTGCGTGATAATTATAAGTCCAAGTAAATTTAGAGAAATAGCATAAAACACATTGCCTAAACAACCACCTTGATAAGAGAAAAAAAAAACGTTGGTTCTTCAAGGCGATCTCCTTCCGACTGGTCTTTGTACGCAGCAGTGAAAGCTGTAATAGATGGATTTAATAGGAACAATATCGAATACTTGGCAGAAGAAAGCATTTTACCGGGTAAATAAAAAATGCAATACTTGTTGTTGAAATCGTTTATGTAATTTACGCATGTATTTGCAGGAGAATCTTATGATATGGTATGAAATTCCATAGAAATTATTGATATTGAAACTGCTTCAGATCCAATGTCATTTTCTGCAATAAAAGTTCCTCAGCAACTGAAGAATCAACATGCATGTCTCCACCAGCACTTGCTAACTGCAATGTAGAACCTGAAAATAATAGAAAAAAAAAATAGTATAGTTTTCAGCGAGCAATTTTAAAGGAATTTAAAGAGACATCAGGAAAATTAAATTTAAAACTGATAGAATAAAAAAAGTTGAAAACGAAATGATGAATTATTTCAAAGTTATTTTTTACAACTCTTCTAGATTATGACAAAGCATACTAATGTCGTTGTTGAACCATTGCAACATACTGATAGACCATTATTATGGAAAAGAAGAACATTTAACTCTTTTGTTAGCACATTTTATGAAAACTTCCATCAACCAATGGACCCCGTTCTACCATTAAAGTACTTTGAAAGGTACTTAACTGATAGTAGGGGAGCCTAGGATGCTAATTTTATTTGCAGTTACAAGATCGTCATGGGGACCTATTGGATTGTGAAGATTAGGTTGTATAACAAAAAAAAGCTTATGTTAAGTTTTTCATTTTAGTGGGGCAAAGAGCGTGTAGAAATTTTTAAAAATGTAAAAAAAAACTTCAAATGGAAATACTCGAGTGCATCAGATATTAAAAGTGTATACATGCTTTGTCTCTCTGATAACCGATGGATATTAATCTGACGATTTTAAGAGGGGTGGGTGGCTGAGAAAAGCTATTGAAACAAAAAGTTATTCGAGCGTATCAGATATTAAAAGGGAACGTTTAAAAAACTCAAAACAGAGTTCTACGTTTTATCATCACTGGAATTATGAAAATAAAATAATAATTGAAAGCCATTTGAATAACAATTTCTTACGTTTTACATAACTGTGGCACTTAGTTTCGGTTTAACCACACCATACGATATACCAATGGAAAGAAGAGCTCAATACTTTTCAAATAAGCTTAAATGCATGTAAATACCATGAAAAATTTATATTTTATAGGTATATCGTTTAATAAAAAACTTATTTTCTCAAATGACGATATATTAATTTTTGGGGTTTCAAAAGAGTTTGTGAAGGCAATAAATTTCTGAATTTTTTTAAACACTATTTGTGCACCATAAAAATCTTTACTTTTTTAGAACCTGGTAAAAAATTGGACGTAAAAAGTAGCACTCCATTTTATTGATTTATCAGTATCGAATGCTTGGATGGAGTACCGCCTTAATTGTCGGTCAAAAAATATGCCATGGAAATCCGACAAAGATCTACTCTCATTCCGATTGGAAAATGCAGACGCTCTTCTTTGTACACCCACAAGGAAATTACATTAGCTAGATAATTCAAGCAGCAGTATTGAAGAAGAACAGATAAGAATAAACCTCAAATGCTCTTCATTACCCGGAAGTAACCATTTACCTGCCATTTACTTTTTAAAGATCATTTCATGCAGATGTTGGTGGCCCATGCATAATATTGGGATACTTTTTCCAGCATTTCGGCCGGTACGTCATAAATTGTTGCTGTAATGTTGTCTTCAGGATTGCAATTGTGGCTGGCTTGTCTTCGTCCACGAGAGACTTCGCGTAGCCCCACAAAAAATAGTCTAGTGCGGTCAAACTCCATAATCTTGACGGTCATTAGACTGCTTCAGAACCTGAGACTAATTGCTCACCAAACTCGCCTTGGTGTTACATGTGGCGCCGTCTTGTTGTAACAAAATGTCAACCAAGTCCAATTCTTCCATTTTCGGCAAAGTCTGTTATCATAGCACGGCACCTTGATCCATTGACTGTAACGTTGTGATATCCGCTATTTTTGAAAAAGAATGGTACAATAATGCCGACGGCCCACAAACAGCACCAAACAATACATTTTCAGGGTGTATTGGCTGCTCTTCAGACTAAATTTGAGAATTCTGTTCATTGAGCTAAGTAACTATTAAGCAAAAATTGTACGCACTATTCGTTATTAGCTCTATTAGCCGCTATTATAACGTTAAATTGTTTTAATATACGATCGAATATTTCTACCCCCACGCGTACAGCGTAAGGGGTATATTAATTTTGTCACGACGTGTGTAACACCCAAAAGGAGGCGTGGTAGGTATGGAAAAGTATATATATTCTTGATCAGCGTCACCACCTGAGTTGATTAAGCCATGAAAGTCTGTCTGTCCGTCTGTCTGTCGACACGATTACAGCCGTAATTTTGAAAATATCGTAATGAAATTTTAAGGAAATTTTAAGATATTTAAGGTTTTTTTTTTAAAAATAAGGTCAAGTTCGAGAATGGGCTAAATCGGATGAAAACCACGCCCACCTCCCATACAACCCCATAATTGAAATATCTATAAAGAGGCTAATATTAAAGTTACAAGACGGAAACTCGGTATTTGTGTATTTAATGTCAAAACTGAGGTGTGTTAGAAAAATGGGCGTCATCCACCCACTAACACGCCCACCTCCCATACAACCCCAAAATTTAACAATCTATAAATCTATAATTCTATGTCGAAACTGAGGTATGCTAGAAAAATGGGCGTCATACACAATCTAACACGCCCACCTCCCATACAACTCCAAAATTTAAAACTTTATAAAAAGGCCAAAAAGCTCTTCAATTTAAGATTCTTCCAACCTTAAGAATCGGCCGTGGGGGTATTTTTACTTCGGCCAAGCCGAAGATATAGCTTACTAGTTTTTTTTAAATTCAAAAACTTACTTGTAATAAACTAATGCAAGTAATACACTCGAATGCCAAACCTTGTAGTTGCAGTAGTCTGTATCATCCGCTAATTGTAGATTTACTTTAATATGGCATCAGTCTTAAGTATGGATTTCAAGTCTTTATGTATGTAAAGTTTGTATAGATTGGATATTTGAGCAGAATCACCTAACGGCCCAACCCAATAAGCGCAAAAACTTATTTCATCCAAAATTCCACAAAAGTTTCTCGGTAAGATATCCAGTTTAATTCTCACGCTTTTTTCCAATGCTGGAGAATATATATGTTTTCGGTCAGATATCCAATATATTCTCCAAGTTTTGTCAAACAATAATTTTTTTTTTTTTTAAACAATAAATCTTCTGCGAGGTGTACGAGACTTAAGTACGGCATCAATACTGTTTTTTCATACAGTTAATAAAATCTGGTTTAATAAAAAACAAAAATATATTAAGATATATTTATTAAAAAAATTAAAGACTTGTAGGAAAATTGTGGAGAAAAAATTAGAGAAATCATTTAATATAAAATAAAAACTGAGAAACTCCTTTTAAATTGCCGACCCGAACAAATTCTTGGGGTCATATTAAAACTAAAATTCGTTTTATAAAATATTATGGCAAATTATATTAATAGTAGGTTGCTCAAAAACATGAAGAAATCATCTAAATTATTGCCAAAAAAATTTGCAGACGAACACTGTGTAAAACATAGACCGAGAACAACATTAACTAACAACCTGTAGTCAATGTGAATCAAGACGTTTGGGTGGAAACAACATAACGCTCTTGGTGTAAATATTTACCAACTCATCAATTTTATTTTAGCTCTACGCTTGCCACAAAAATTTGACAATAAATTGAATAAATGTGTTGGTACGTGAAGGTAACCCCTTTTTTTGCTGAGAGCATCTTCTCAACATTTTGCCTCTACTAAAGGTAACTACGAAGAAGCTGAGCAAGAAGAAGAATAACAGTTAACTTGTCACTTGTCACATGTCAGTCGTTGATAAATGATGTTCATTTGTCATATATGGATGCATGTACGAGCGGTACAAAACTGTACCAAATGTTATGAGAAAGACAAAGAAGAAGAAGTAGAATTCTACAGCTCTGCCAACCAACCAACCAACCTGGTTCCATCAACTTAAATAAGAAATTATATGGAGCTGCTATAAAGACATAAACGAAATACCAAAACAAGATTGTTGATGAAGTGCGGGAGAAGTGGATGAAGCTGGTATGTTTGCTGGTTTGGCATTAAAAAAAAAGGTGGAGGTGTTCAATGCGCAGTCAACAGTGTTAAAATCTTTTGATGTCCAGCAACGTTGCAATTTTGTGCAACAACTAAAGACTATCATTAGTGGATTAATGCGTGTCGTTTAAGCCGCTCCGCATGTGCGTGTCTTCCGGGATGTTCACTGAGCGAACGTCAGACCCGACGTTGAACGCACATATGTGAAGACAAATTTATGCACGTCCTTTATTATGTCTTAATTTTCGTTGTAATGCAATTTGTTATAAAAATTTTGACCAAACTTCAAAGTATGCGGAATATTTTTAAACTCGACGACAATTTTATGTGTTGCTTTGTTGCTGGCTCACAGTAGGTCATGGCTTGGGGCGAGTCCAGTTGGGACGTTCCTTCTTTTTTGTAGACTGAAAAACATTTAATTTCTTCATAACGTGTGTGGGGGGAATTCCGCTTTTGTCACGCCTTTTTCTTACATACATTTTAATGTTTTAGGAATTCAGCGCTAAAAGTTTTCAAACCAGTTAAAAGTAAATTTTTGGACATGTACAGCACACCGTGAAGATTGTGTGAAATGCATTTTCTGCCATGGTGGTCGTTTTCAGCATAGCGAAGAACTCTATCAAAATCTTCAAACTGCATTTTTTTAAATCTTAAATCTTAAATCTTTAATCTTAAATCTTAAATCTTAAATCTTAAATCTTAAATCTTAAATCTTAAATCTTAAATCTTAAATCTTAAATCTTAAATCTTAAATCTTAAATCTTAAATCTTAAATCTTAAATCTTAAATCTTAAATCTTAAATCTTAAATCTTAAATCTTAAATCTTAAATCTTAAATCTTAAATCTTAAATCTTAAATCTTAAATCTTAAATCTTAAATCTTAAATCTTAAATCTTAAATCTTAAATCTTAAATCTTAAATCTTAAATCTTAAATCTTAAATCTTAAATCTTAAATCTTAAATCTTAAATCTTAAATCTTAAATCTTAAATCTTAAATCTTAAATCTTAAATCTTAAATCTTAAATCTTAAATCTTAAATCTTAAATCTTAAATCTTAAATCTTAAATCTTAAATCTTAAATCTTAAATCTTAAATCTTAAATCTTAAATCTTAAATCTTAAATCTTAAATCTTAAATCTTAAATCTTAAATCTTAAATCTTAAATCTTAAATCTTTAATCTTAAATCTTAAATCTTAAATCTTAAATCTTAAATCTTAAATTTTAAATCTTAAATCTTAAATCTTAAATCTAAAAAATTAAATCTTAAATCTTAAATCTTAAATCTTAAATCTTAAATCTTAAATCTTAAATCTTAAATCTTAAATCTTAAATCTTAAATCTTAAATCTTAAATCTTAAATCTTAAATCTTAAATCTTAAATCTTAAATCTTAAATCTTAAATCTTAAATCTTAAATCTTAAATCTTAAATCTTAAATCTTAAATCTTAAATCTTAATCTTAAATCTTAAATCTTAAATCTTAAATCTTAAATCTTAAATCTTAAATCTTAAATCTTAAATCTAAATCTTAAATCTTAAATCTTAAATCTTAAATCTTAAATCTTAAATCTTAAATCTTAAATCTTAAATCTTAAATCTTAAATCTTAAATCTTAAATCTTAAATCTTAAATCTTAAATCTTAAATCTTAAATCTAATCTTAAATCTTAAATCTTAAATCTTAATCTTAAATCTTAAATCTTAAATCTTAAATCTTAAATCTTAAATCTTAAATCTTAAATCTTAAATCTTAAATCTTAAATCTTAATACTTTAATGCTTAATACTTAATACTTAATACTTAATTAATACTTAATACTTAATACTTAATACTTAATACTTAATACTTAATACTTAATACTAATACTTAATACTTAATACTTAATACTTAATACTTAATACTTAATACTTAATACTTAATACTTAATACTTAATACTTAATACTTAATACTTAATACTTAATACTTAATACTTAATACTTAATACTTAATACTTAATACTTAATACTAATACTTAATACTTAATACTTAATACTTAATACTATACTTAATACTTAATACTTAATACTACTTAATACTTAATACTTAATACTTAATACTTAATACTTAATACTTAATACTTAATACTTAATACTTAATACTTAATACTTAATACTTAATACTTAATACTTAATACTTAATACTTAATACTTAATACTTAATACTTAATACTTAATACTTAATACTTAATACTTAATACTTAATACTTAATACTTAATACTTAATACTTAATACTTAATACTTAATACTTAATACTTAATACTTAATACTTAATACTTAATACTTAATACTTAATACTTAATACTTAATACTTAATACTTAATACTTAATACTTAATACTTAATACTTAATACTTAATACTTAATACTTAATACTTAATACTTAATACTTAATACTTAATACTTAATACTTAATACTTAATACTTAATACTTAATACTTAATACTTAATACTTAATACTTAATACTTAATACTTAATACTTAATACTTAATACTTAATACTTAATACTTAATACTTAATACTTAATACTTAATACTTAATACTTAATACTTAATACTTAATACTTAATACTTAATACTTAATACTTAATACTTAATACTTAATACTTAATACTTAATACTTAATACTTAATACTTAATACTTAATACTTAATACTTAATACTTAATACTTAATACTTAATACTTAATACTTAATACTTAATACTTAATACTTAATACTTAATACTTAATACTTAATACTTAATACTTAATACTTAATACTATACTTAATACTTAATACTTAATACTTAATACTTAATACTTAATACTTAATACTTAATACTTAATACTTAATACTTAATACTTAATACTTAATACTTAATACTTAATACTTAATACTTAATACTTAATACTTAATACTTAATACTTAATACTTAATACTTAATACTTAATACTTAATACTTAATACTTAATACTTAATACTTAATACTTAATACTTAATACTTAATACTTAATACTTAATACTTAATACTTAATACTTAATACTTAATACTTAATACTTAATACTTAATACTTAATACTTAATACTTAATACTTAATACTTAATACTTAATACTTAATACTTAATACTTAATACTTAATACTTAATACTTAATACTTAATACTTAATACTTAATACTTAATACTTAATACTTAATACTTAATACTTAATACTTAATACTTAATACTTAATACTTAATACTTAATACTTAATACTTAATACTTAATACTTAATACTTAATACTTAATACTTAATACTTAATACTTAATACTTAATACTTAATACTTAATACTTAATACTTAATACTTAATACTTAATACTTAATACTTAATACTTAATACTTAATACTTAATACTTAATACTTAATACTTAATACTTAATACTTAATACTTAATACTTAATACTTAATACTTAATACTTAATACTTAATACTTAATACTTAATACTTAATACTTAATACTTAATACTTAATACTTAATACTTAATACTTAATACTTAATACTTAATACTTAATACTTAATACTTAATACTTAATACTTAATACTTAATACTTAATACTTAATACTTAATACTTAATACTTAATACTTAATACTTAATACTTAATACTTAATACTTAATACTTAATACTTAATACTTAATACTTAATACTTAATACTTAATACTTAATACTTAATACTTAATACTTAATACTTAATACTTAATACTTAATACTTAATACTTAATACTTAATACTTAATACTTAATACTTAATACTTAATACTTAATACTTAATACTTAATACTTAATACTTAATACTTAATACTTAATACTTAATACTTAATACTTAATACTTAATACTTAATACTTAATACTTAATACTTAATACTTAATACTTAATACTTAATACTTAATACTTAATACTTAATACTTAATACTTAATACTTAATACTTAATACTTAATACTTAATACTAAATACTTAATACTTAATACTTAATACTTAATACTTAATACTTAATACTTAATACTTAATACTTAATACTTAATACTTAATACTTAATACTTAATACTTAATACTTAATACTTAATACTTAATACTTAATACTTAATACTTAATACTTAATACTTAATACTTAATACTTAATACTTAATACTTAATACTTAATACTTAATACTTAATACTTAATACTTAATACTTAATACTTAATACTTAATACTTAATACTTAATACTTAATACTTAATACTTAATACTTAATACTTAATACTTAATACTTAATACTTAATACTTAATACTTAATACTTAATACTTAATACTTAATACTTAATACTTAATACTTAATACTTAATACTTAATACTTAATACTAAATACTTAATACTTAATACTTAATACTTAATACTTAAAACTTAATACTTAATACTTAATACTTAATACTTAATACTTAATACTTAAAACTTAATACTTAATACTTAATACTTAATACTTAATACTTAATACTTAATACTTAATACTTAATACTTAATACTTAATACTTAATACTTAATACTTAATACTTAATACTTAATACTTAATACTTAATACTTAATACTTAATACTTAATACTTAATACTTAATACTTAATACTTAATACTTAATACTTAATACTTAATACTTAATACTTAATACTTAATACTTAATACTTAATACTTAATACTTAATACTTAATACTTAATACTTAATACTTAATACTTAATACTTAATACTTAATACTTAATACTTAATACTTAATACTTAATACTTAATACTTAATTCTTAATACTTAATACTTAATACTTAATACTTAATACTTAATACTTAATACTTAATACTTAATACTTAATACTTAATACTTATTATATTTTGTGTACTTCCTTCTCTTCCTTTTATTAAGATTGCACACCTACGCTTTGTTCTGTTATTTTTCACATTAAAAGTTAATATTTTTTTGTGCCAAAAATGTATTTTGTCGATGATAGGTGTTGCCATAAAGTTCGCGTGAGCAACCGGCCAAAACAAGTTTATTGAAGCTCAGTCCAGTTGTGTGAGCTGTAAGAGTTAGAGTATGAAAGCGTTGCCGCGATTGAGCTATACAAGACAAAAAATGCTTATTAAAAAAAATCAGTAAAAATATATGGCAGAGGAGTGTCAGCCTTAAGCCAACTTATATTCAATATAATGCTTGAAAATTTTGCTGATATTAAAACAAATGAAGTGATTTTCAACTTAACGAGAAGACATAACATTGGCCAAAAGCAGGTTTAATTTTTGTCTCAATGTAAGAAGGTAGTGTTGATCATTTCGTAGTTTTGAAGATAGAATATTTTAAGACTGTTTAAGTAGAGAAAGTGTTAAGAACCACAAAAGAACAATAGAGTAGAAAATTTAAAATTAAATGAAAAATTTAATGAAAAACTATTTTCCATTAAATGTTTGACATTTTCTGCTATTCAATGCGCTTTCAAATTCAGCTTCTCACCAGAAACTCTTTCTATACAAAACATTTTCTAATTCTTTTCCCCAGATTAATTCGTATACAAACTTTTGTATAAATCTTCACACCCTGCTTTCCGACTTTCTTTATATAAACATATATTTTGTTTAGCCAAACTTAATGTTTCAGCGACGTTTATTTGACAACTCATTCGTCAATGACTGAAATTCACTTGTCATGCATCTTTATTCCAACTGGCTTTAGCCAACAAGATGTTGTTGGTTCAGACCTCGCACTCTATACTCAGTATCTATCTCATTCAGCTGTTTGCTGCATGCAACAACATATGTTCCCGTATATCTTACAACTTGCAAGATTCTTGCATGATTTTTCTTCTTTATGCTAAATAGCTGCTTATTGATGGTGATAATATTGAAGGCGACAAAAACAATGCAACAACAAAGCTGTAAACAGACTTAAAATAATCCAGATATACATTCATGCAAGTAAATGTGTATTTTTTTGATATGCTTAATGTTGTTGTTTTTACCTCAATATTGCTGCTGTTGCTAACTTGGCCAAACTAAGCCATGTAAGTCGTACGACGCAGTTACAACAATACAAATGACGTACATCAGAAGGAATTTTAATCCCGCATGATTGATAATCATGCCCAGAGACGAAAGCTTTGTCACGTTTCGACCAACTTAAAGGTGAGCAGCAATATGTTGCTGTTGCAGCTTGCATTGTTGTTGCATTTCAATATGTTTGCACTTAATTCATGGCACTATGTTGACAAAAACCTTTAAAAATACTAGCTATATATTTATCTATGCATGACTGAAATAAAAACTACACATAAAAATATTATAACAGAACTGCAGCTGAACTCCAAATGAAAATGTTGGAAAATATTCTGGCAACATTCTACAAAGATGCATCATTAAAAAGCTTAAGTCTTATATGCTGCACTCAGTATGTCGGAATTAATTTTTGTAGCATTTGCTATACTTATATTTTTTATTTATTTTTTTTTTCGTTTTTTAGCTTTTTCATTTTGTTTTTATTCATTTTTATTCTTTAAAAGAAAAAAACATTCATGGATTTTCCTCTAAGCTTCTTTGCATATGATTTTGATATACTTTTGTTTATTTGTCAGTTGGTTGTTTTTAGTTTTTTTTTTTTTCTCTTGGTGACACTTCTTTTTCGTGCTGCTTACTTTCTTCACTTCGGTCCACACACTAAATGATGCATTATTTAATGATGAGTTGATATTTAACAATAAGCTGCTTTACGTCATAATTTATCATTTTGCTAGCTTAACTAGGTGCAGTTTTGTCTATGTTGCCACATGATTGAAGACTTTGGTAGTAAAGAGAAAAATACTTTGAAAGTGGCAAAGCCAAATATTATTAAGAGCTGCGTTGTTGTCATCTAAGCTAGTGTAAATTGAGTCACGCATTTTGTGACGATTGCAATTTCGGAACAGTTGTCAAATGTTGATTGATTAAGATTTCATAGAGTGCATTTTTTTAAAAAAACTACGATAAATTTTAAGGAGATAGTTGTGTTGAAGAAAAATATTTTATTAACCCTCATCGGTCCCTAAGACCCATAACCCTAAAAGGTTCTTTATGTATGCGCGCGCATACATACTAAAACCATTTAAAAGAAATAAAAATACCACAAATTTTATGAATAAAATTTAAAGAATATTTATTCCTTTAATGAATAAAGTTATGGAAAAATGCTTTTTGCCAAAAACTCATGTCAATTGGTTAAGGTTTAATATCTTCTTTACTAAATTTAATTTTGAATTTGTATGCGCGTGCATACAAAGGACCGATGAGGGTTAATAGAATTTTTACCAAAGAAATGAAATTTCCTGAATATAGAAAGAATAGCATCAATATATAAACAATGACCAGACCAGACAATCACATTGTTTTAAAAAATTTGCTATTTAAGGTACTATTACAGTGTGTAAAAAATGAAAAATTTTTTTTTTTTTTTTTTTAGAATCTGGTTCCTTAAGGTCTTAAGAATACGTGTACGAAATTTTGAAAAAAAATATAAAATAAAAAAAAAGATATAATATACATTATATTCGTGTGCCACGCATTTATTCATATATTATCGTTCATAGAAGAAAATCTAATCGCGTTTTTCTCGAAACAAGTTTTTTCAAATTGGTTTCTAAGATATCTCAAGTTCTGCTTGATCGATTTCGATGAAACTTGATTTATTGTGATCTTCATAGACTCTGTTAAGCACTCTACCTATAAAAAGCAGAGAAACTTTTATATTTTGTTTTTTACGGCTCAGAATATCTGCCAAAAAGAGTGGTTTTTTGTAAATTTGTTTTTCAACGCATGCCATTTTTTTTGTTTGCCTTATTTTTTTATTTGCGTAGGTAGAGTGCTCAACTACAACCCTTAACTGAAGAATGCACTTTGATTTTTTACTTTCCGACGCCTTGGAAATGCTGGAGACGAGAAACCAACTTACAACCTTTTTTTAAACACGCCAACTTCAACGACCTCTAGAAAATAAACAACAAATACAAAAACAAAAAAAAAATTTTTTTTTTTATCTTCAACTTAACTGTACATAATGTAAATAAATTTGAATTGAATAATTTTATAATACTATGTAAAAAAAATTAATAAAAAAGGTGTTGTTTTTAATCGCTTCACACTGTAATAGTACCTTAAGAAAGATTCAAATTTCGTATTCTCCAATTCAGTAGCGTATTTGTTTTTTCAGAAAAGTGGTTTTGGTAGACGTGGTTCCTTTCCGATTTGGTTCATTTTTTAACTTGGAACCGGTCAGATTTATAGCTTTTTTATTGACATCATTTAATATAGGAGATAGGCTTGATTTTATCCGATTTTTATAATTTTTGGGCACCTTTAGCGTATACATATTCGAAATTTCAATACGATAATTAAAAATCTGGGATTTATTTTGAGGTTCAACTTTTTTTAGTGACGTCTTGTTATATAGGAGTGCTTATTATGTGGTTATTTTCTGATTTTAAATATGAATAAGATATCAAAAACTGTGGATTTATTAGGACTTTATGATGACGCCACTTTGTACTGGAGGATGGCTTGGTTCTTATCTGAATTTTTATAATTTTTGAGCACGAAATTTAGTTTGAAGACAAAAACGTTTATATCAAATTTCAATATAACTTGGGTACTTGGTTTAACAATCGTAGTTATATGATAGGAAAGCGTGGTTCTTATCCGATTTAACTCATTCTGGAAGTTTACCATTTCTTCAAAAATAAAAATACTTATAAAGCAAATTTCAATATGATAGCTCTTAAACTCTGGCCGTTATCATATCCACAGACAGACGGACATCGATTCAATTTTCCATACTGATCACTTATAGTATGTATATCGGATGCCATACCTGCACGGCTCCTTATGGGCTTTACAACACTTGTGATAAAGTGAATATAACAAACAGTATGTATGTGTGGGGGTATGCCAAATGCGGGAACTGTGTCAAGAGTACGGAAATAACTTCAAGCTTATTTCGAGCTTAAGCATAGTACTCTGTTCGGCTTCACGTGAAATTCCACTCAAATCTCCATACAAAAAATGACAGCTGTGAAACAAGCGTGAATATTTCACAACTTTTTCATCAAAGCTGTACTATGCTTCGCTGCGGAAAATCTATTACAATGTTCAGCAACATGCATCTAGCAATATTATTTTCACGGCAATTTAATTGAACCAACCATTTATTTTGCCGTGAAAAGTGGCAGTTGTCATTTAATTGAAGAAAAAGTGCAAGCAAAAGAACAGTTTGTAATTGAAATTATATTTTTTGTACTATTTCTAAAGTTTTGCAATTAATAATTGCAGTTGTTGGAAATTGTTAATACGAATGCACCTTCCCGCGGTGTTGGCGGTCGCAAAACTTCGCAGCTTGCAGACTGCCATAAACTAATGACTTGTTCTGCTCCACAACAAAGAACATGCATACTTGTATAAATATTTATTTTGCATTTAAATAATCAAAAATATGAAAATTAAAGAACTTAAATGATTTTCTGCTTTTCCTCTAATAAATTGTGGCTGTTTATTTACATTTTGTCGAAGCTGATCATCAACTGTTCGTTCGCAACAAAATATCTGTCAAAATTTTCACGCAACAAATAAATGGCTGTTGCCAGCGAAATTTCACGCAATCGAGCATAGTACTAGGCTTTAAATATAAAATTTCTTCATGCACCACTTATAACACGCCTGCAATTGTAAAAAAGGACACTTAAATTTCTTTAATGAATAGCGAAACAATTTTTTATTGAAAATACTACAACACAACGGATAAATACAACGGTTAAGTACAACAAAATATTTGACATTCGATACAGCTGTACGGTAGAGCTTTTTTAAAAATAAATGTCAAGCAAGTTTCGAATTCAAGAGCTTGTCCTTTTTGTTTGTTCTTCTTCTATCTCGAGCTATAAACCAAAGAAACGGCAACCGTCAAGTTACTTATTGTTAGTAAGGAAATATACCCAGTGTAAGATTTTGATGTTTAAAAACGTAAAAACTTCGTTAAACTGTCGAATAGCTTTTAAAAAATATCCAAAAAGCCGAGCACAACGCTATTCGATATTGCGATGCAAAGTATTTTTGAAAACTCAAGTTTTTGTAGAGGAATTGGACCCAGCCTCGCACGACACTTTCGTTCTATTGTACTGTATTTGAGGTTTTAGTATCTATAAGACTGAGCTGCACTTACAGCTGCGGTAAAATAATAGTAGTGCCCACAACGTTTCTACAAAAATTTAGAATAAAACTAGCACGTTATTGAATTTAATTATTTTTGTTAAGAATTAATATTCTCCACATCTTATCTTATATTGAACAAAAACTCTGAATTAAAATAAGCTATTAGCTCACAACAACTCAAAATATTTGCTACTTGCGTCATATTACAGCGGTCAAAAAAATAGTAATGATAATAAAAAGTTCAACAAAAGTAGAAAAATAACATAAAATTTGGTAATTGACTTCACAGTTCAGATAAATTTTAATTCTTTCTTGTAATTAATACTTAGTTGCATGACCTTTCTTAGCAAATACTGCTTTACAACGACGAATCATTGAGTTTACAAGATCCTCACATGTCTTGATAGGTATCGAGTACAAATTGGCTCAATCTCTTCCCAAAACTGATGATTGTTTGAAGGTTTAGAGTCAGCCCCTTTTGACATCAATGTCCCTTTTTAACATCACACCACAAATTTTCATTCGGATTAAGATACGGCGACTGAACGGGACACTCCAAGAGCGCGATCCGATTATCCAAAAAACTCTTCTCCGCAAATTTACTCGAATGCTTCGGGTGGTTATATTGTTAACAAACCCATATTAGCTGCATATCCTCTTGGGCATACGGAAGCATATTTTCCTTTAATATTTTTAAGTAAAGATGTTGCTCCATTACTTATTCCATACAATATATTGAACCAAAACTATAAAAAAATGCATGTTCAAACAATGATTCTGCAATGATTCTGCACCGTGTTTAATGGATTTTGTGATATACTTCTTGTTGTGCTGGGTATTTTTTGGGAATTCGAACATATTGACGAGACCCTTTATCACCGTACATAACAATTTTGGACTCGTCCGACCATCATATCGCACACCTTCTTCAAAAGTGACAAAAAAAACAAACAAAAAAACAAATTGGCCATTTCAGCCCTTGAAAGGACTTTGACCGAGCTTCTTATGATCAATTGTTTTGTGTGTGTTATTAAATGTTTGTACACAATTGACCGAGAACTGGACCTACATGTTTTATGCCGACTCCGAACGGCTCATGTTCTCAAGAAGCTTTACATGGCATTATTTACTCTCTGAAGTTTGTCATTGTCTGCAGAGAGGTGGTGACCGATCAGAAAAATTTTTTATTGAAAAAAACTTTTCGCCGCGGCTGGGGATCGAACCCGGGCTCCGGGCTCCGAGCACACACTTAACCTGCATGCCACGGTCACCACTTCAAAAGTGACACAACTCAAAATTTTTCAATTTTGACTTTTTAATATAAACCAATTCGTAACGCTCATCTCCATCGACTGTTAAAATTTTATTTTAATCTGATTGCTCTTTAATTTTTAATAAATAATTTTGTGTCCTTCTTTTGTGACCGTGGCATGCAGGTTAAGTGTGTGGCTTAGCATGCTCGGAGCCCGGGTTCGATCCCCAGCCGCGGCGAAAAGTTTTTTCAATAAAAAATTTTTCTGATCGGTCACCACCTCTCTGCAGACAATGGCAAACTTCAGAGAGTAAATAATGCCATGTAAAGCTTCTTGAGAACATGAACTTAAGCCGTTCGGAGTCGGCATAAAACATGTAGGTCCAGTTCTCGGTCAATTGTGTGCAAACATTTAATAACACACACAACACAATTGATCATTAGAAGCTCGGTCAAAGTCCTTTCAAGGGCTGAAATGGCCAATTTGTTTTTTTTTTTTTTTTTTTTTTTATCGTTTTGTATGAAGTTGCTTTGGAAAAGAAATGGTTTTTTGCCTCTCCTGAAAATTTTAAAATTTTGAGTTGTGTCACTTTTGAAGATCGTGTGCGATATGTCCCTTCATTTTTCATTAGGCTACAAAGAATGATCTCTTGTCAACTGAATCCTTTTTTGAACATGCTTCTTGGTTAAAAGTGGCCGTTTGCGAGGACCATACGTTCTCAAATATTGTTCCTTAAGAAGTCTACGTAAAGTACGAATACTTGCTTAATATTAAGCTCTACTTATATTTGTACTGCATAGGCAAATGGTTTGGCTTTATAGTACCGTACCACTCGTTTATTCAAATTCACCGTCACAACTGTCTTGAGTCCACGTGTCTCTGGTTTTTTGATGTATTTTATGGTATTGCAAATTGTGGTTGGTGAACATTTGGCGCAGATTTTCAAACTTTTTGTATGTTTTTCTCTCATAAATTAATTTTTTTTATCAATTCCCGCTTTTCAAAAGAACAATGTTTTCCTCGTCCCATCTCTGGAAAAATACGGCACAACTAAATTTTGTTTTTATATAAACTGATGAAAAATAGCTCAATACATTCTTTTTTGAGTATTTTTTATATAATTTAAAACTATATAAAATTTTTCAATGCTTTGTATGTATTAATAAAGTACTACTATTTTTTTGACCACACAAATTTGCATTAATTCTCAATAAAAGTGAATTTATAAAAACAACAAAGAGTTGTTGTTTACAAGATCAGGTCACCAGATTGTATACTCACCATATAACGGTATAAATCATTATTTTTCTAAATCTATTATTTTGACAACTGTACTTTTAAATTTTTTTTTTTAATTTAATTTATTGAGCCTTTTTTCCAATCGAATACAAGTAAGACAATTTATATTTAACAATTATAAGGTAGATAACTTAGAATTATGATTGTGTTATTCTAAGGAGCTAAGAATGAGTAAGCAACATGCTTTATTTTTCTTCTGTACTTTTAAAGTGAGCATAAAACTTTCCATAATTAAATTTTTTTGCTAATTTCCATGATTCCATGAAGTCAAGAAAATTACATATACATGCAATTACAAAAAGAGATCAGCTACTACAGCTTTTTCGCACTTTCTCAGCATTAGTCATTTGAAGCCACAAGCCAAAGCATCAAAAATTTTTTATGATAAAGATTACAGTGGTTGAAAACAAAGTTAATGTGGAAAAAATTTACCAATCAAAGTTTGGGTTGGGCTCAAGGACAACACAGGACGTAACTACTAACCATGCACACATAGATCTAATAACAGAATAGCTTTTAATCTACTTTTGACAAGTTAACATAAAAAACGCTACAGTTGTTAACGAAGGTACTCATGCGGTTTAAAGGAGCAGTTAACATATAATTCGTTCTACTAAAAAGGTTAATAAATTAAAGTGTTAGTGTTTCCAGTGCTTCTAAGGTTAGAGTTAAAATTAATGATAGAAAAAATTTCCGGAGAATCGAAAACAAGAAGTCCCTATACGAAATTTCAATTTATTAATCAAACTATTTATGAGATTCTTTCGGATTTCAAGATCAAAGTATTGAGATACTTTGGCATCTACACATAATTCCATTTGCGAAGATTTTTTTAATTATATTAGGCCACTGTTTTTAATATATTTTAAACAACAGAAAAAAGCAGGGATCGAAAATAACTGTTGTTTTGAAAATTTTGAAGGAAAAATTCATTATGTTAAAAGCGTTAAAAAAGAATATGACACATACCAAATTGATCCTTGTTTCATTTACTGTTCAAAAAGATTAAGATTTTTATTATTTTATGATTTATATTAAAATAACTGCTATTGTCAAGTTTGATTTTCTCAACCTAGCACTATTTTTTTTAGTTTAATTTTTTACTTAAAAAATAACACTTGTTTTTGAGTTTAATGTTTTCGCTTACACTTACATATTACTTACATGGTTCTAGAATTTTATTTCAAAAATCAGAAAATAAAATTTTATTTTGGCTCGTGCCATAATTGATTTATTGAAAGAAACGTTCGGTAGTCACATAATTTGACGTTCCGCACCGGTGAATTGACCTCCAAGATAGTGCGATTTGACGCCTCTAGACTATTTTCTCTGGAGATATGCGATGTCGCTAGTCTATGCCGATAAGCCCGAAACGATCGACCACTTGGAGGACAACATTCGTCGCGTTATTTCCGCTATATAGCCACAAATGTTGGAAAAAGTAATTGAAAATTGGAGCTCCAGATTAGATTACGTCCGAGCCAGCCGTCAGTTCATCAAAGCCAGCTCAAATTTAAAATGATTTATTTAAATTATAATGTCAAAAGATTGTCTTTTGAATGAAGTTATTTTCATGTCAACTTTAAAAATGTATCCTTGTTTTAGTCTATTTTAAAGTTCTACACCTCTAAAAAAACACCTTTTACTTATCCTTATAGGAAAGTGCCTTTAAAAAAGTAAAGTTATAAGAAGCAAATGTTTTTCAAGATTGAAAACAAGACTTTGCTTTGTTTTCTTAAAATCCGATGGAATGTACCTTGAATAAAACTATTAAAAGGCAACTTTATTCATGTGGGCAAAACAAAAGCCAAATATGGTCTGAACAAATATTGATTTGCTACCGATTAAAACACGTATGAAAGTTTTTTATAAAGAGTTCACAGAAATTTACAGCGATAAACAACGCCAAATTAAACCGAGCAATTTATTCAAAAATAAACTTAATAAAAAAAAAAATAGCCCACGAGAATTGCTACCAAACAAAATTAAAATGTTAATCCCAAAATTATTATGACAACTTATTAAATTTGATATTTCCTGCAGCGTTATATTTGGGACCGTAGAAAATTTTAACTTTATTAATTAATTGATTTGGTTATACTTCTTTATAGCTGCTGTTGCTGCTGGTCTAACAGTCAAGTTGGATGGTCCCTGGATTTCTTTACTGAAAAGCAATTAATTTTGCCTAGAAATTCATATTTATTTTGAATTTTTTATTTATGTATATTTCAGTTGATCACGTGTTGATGAAGCAATTAAAAGCTCATAAAAAGTGTTGTTAGCAAAAGTTTTCCGTAGGCCGTTTTGATGGGGTGTGTTAATGCTTATAACAAAGCAATATGTTAATAAAGCAAATTGTGCTGCGAGTGTAAAATAAGCTAAAGTACTATTTTATAATTTTTTTTTTTTTGCTCTGTTTTTGCTACAACCTTAAATTTGTAATATAAAAATCTGCCGCTAAGGGCTGCTTATGTTGTTCCGTGGGTTAAACCTGTTGAACGCCTACTTGCTTAATTTACATACCCTTTTAAGTAACCAATTTAGAAAAAACAAAAACAGAAATAAACCAAAACCATTCTTCTCAATGATCCGCTTAAAACATAATAGTTTCCGCTCTCTGATTTTGACACAAATCTACATAATTTCCAACTTACTACCAAGCAACTGTAATTTGACAGTTTTTCTGTCTAATGTAAGCCTATTTAGAAAAATCTAAACGAGACCTTCAAAATTTTAACAAACTCTAATTTATATGAAATTTAAATCTACTTAAGGAAAAAAAAACAACAAAAATCAAAACTTTCAAAGGTTTCTCTAATTCCAAAACAAATTCCCCAATATGTTAAAAATATCAACTTGATCTAACATGCCACCAAAATACAGCGATCAATCCAATCAGCTTCAAATTACGAACCAAAAATAATGAAAAAAAAAAAAACACAAACATAAACAATCGTCTTGAGCTCTGCTCTTGACAGGTGTCTAAATTCACATGTCAAAAAAATCTTAAGCCGTAATTTAAAGCGTGACCTTTTAGGGTTCAATTCCGTGTATGTGCGGCTTAATTTTGTTTGATTTGGTACACGAAATTTTTCGTAGGTAATTTAAGCTGAATTTCGAATTCGGTGGAAATGAAGAATTATAAATTTGTTATATTAAATGCAGTTGTAACGAATGATTTTATGGCTAAATGATGTCAGGTGAAGATGTGATTGTTTTTTCTTAGAGTTGAAGTCAAGTGCAAAAGGGTTTGATACAAGTTCTCAATAAACAAGTCCAATATAATGGTTATTTAGTTTTACCATCATCATCAAGAAGCAAATCAATTGTGGCTCCAACCATCAATACAGGCAGGACACGTTTTTTAAGGTAGGCAGAAGAAGCGAGGTCAGTATAAAAAAGTACATATATTTATGATAAACGTCATCTCAATCGATTTAGCTATGACTGTCCTTCCGTCTCGCACTTGATATTCACATATTATTTAAGTAATTAATGCTCTTAATGCTCTTCAATTAATTCTGAAATAGTTTTACCATAGAATTAACGGCTTTTGAGTTTTAAGCAAAAAAAATAAAAAAAGGATCAACATTTTTAGGGTTTGTTTCTTTTCCTGTCCCGTTTAATATTGGAGAATTTGGAATGTCCTGAGACTTAACTGATGTAGAATTTTATTGTTTTTAAGTTATCTTGTAAAATTTGTTCCTATCTGAGGATCGGTCTTGGAGTAAATGGCGAAAACTTGAATAATTAATTTAATTTAAGTTTAATGAGTGTATTAGTCGTGGCATCGAAGTTCATTGGGTAGAAAGTGACAAAATCCAATACAACGATATTATTGATTTCCAGCTTCTCGCCAAAAAAAGTAAAAACAAATAATGAAATTAAAGTAAGTAACAAAAAGTAAAAGTACAAAAATAAATTTGATTCTAGTCTGGAATCTCGTCAGTGTGGCTCTCGGAAACTGCAAAAATGTAAGCTAACTGTAGATTTCTGATATAAATTGTAATGTAGGTACAAAAAGCGTTAAGTTGTAAACCTTCAATGGCCATCCAAAAAAATCACATTTTTCAATTTTTTTACAAATTGGGTAATATTTTAAATTTTCGGACACCATAATGGATTCACTATATTGGTTTTATTATTGTTTTGACATCAAATTCGAAAGTTTTCAAGTTTAAATAAGAAGAGGAGCCTCACTGAACTTGTGGGAGCGAGTATAGTTCTCCCCTCTATGACACTTTGAATGTACTTGAGAAGGTAAGTTTCATATTTTTGTGAGTGTATCTTGTATTGCTTTGCGAGAAGTGCCTCCGAAGCACATTTTCAAGGATATCTCCATAATAATTTAATGCGAATTCAATATTTCAATGAATAAATTGGTCTAGTGGATATCATATTTGACTAGATTTTGACAGAATTTTGCTGGATCTTTTTTAATTTCAGTATCTTTCTTTATGAAAACAAGCAAGAAAACTCTTAAAGTCCTCATAACCCGAACTGTGGGTTAATATACCTCCTTTAATATTAACATTAGGCTGGTCGATTTGTATGCAGGTAAAAAATCCGATGTTCTCTGAGAGATTTTTGGTTTGGGCATGAAAAGTTTTTAAAGAACACGACGATTCTTTAAAAAAGGGGTTAAGGTGGTGCCCTTAATTTTGTGAATTTTTCCTTTAAGAATTTTTTCACTAAATGTTTGTTTAAAAACGTGTCCTGAGAAAAACTAATGCCAGAAATAAAATCCCCACACCCTGTTCAACCTAAAAACGGTCTTACATGTACACATATGTTTTTATACAAAAATTTTCCCTAACAAATTCCTAAAGAAAAAATTTCACAAAATTCAACGTATAATCTATGCTAGCCAAACATGTTCAGTGTTCATTTCGTTAATTTATTCTCTTTGCTCAAATGTTTGTGTGGTGGTTATGCTATGTTTGCTAAATAGTTGCATTGTAAAAATAACCCTTGGCAGAAAACTCTTGCAAAATAAAACAAACGGAACAAAAATCGTGCAGCTCTGATAAGATTCGCTTGTTTGGTGTTTCCATCAGCGATCAAAAATGTTCGGTCTGAGAGCGAGAGAATGAATTTGAGTAAAAGTTAAATTCTCGGTTTTACAACAATAACAACAAAAATTATCGGCAATCATGTTTGACTAGCATAACCACGGCATTAGTAAGTTTAATAACGATCATAACACATTTTGTTATATTTCAATAACAAAAATCGAAGGCGAAATTTTTCTTTCATGAGTATCTTCATTCTGTGGTGTCTCATTAACACATTGAGTGCCATGGCTACACGTTTTCGTGCGACACCTAATACTTCCTGGGGTGCCACGTCGCACGTTTTTGTACGACAGGCATTGTCTGGCCTTAGATATTGTCGTGCGTTTCTGTGTGACTCTACAGGGTTTTTTTAATGTGTTTCTAGTACCCTAATGTTTGCACTAAATTTTTGTTCAAGTTTCATAGAGATATCTTCATTTTTTGCGGTTTTATGATAAAAACTCGGAGGTTCTTTTTAATTTTGAAAATTTATTGGAATTCATTCGATATTTCGGAAAAAAAAGTATAAAAAAGATACAAAAATATTAAAATTAGGATATGATAATTTCAATTTACATCAATTCTTTAGATGTGCATATTTCGGAAAGCAATCAATGCACAATTGGGGAGTGTTGGGGCATTGCGGACAGTACGTAGTTGTCCTTTTGATATTCTTTCTTGCTTCCTTTCGACTAAATTTTCTTTTTGCTTCAGCGTAGCATAAAGCGCAAGCACGTCGGATGGTTTTATTATTTTCATCTACTCTTTTTCTGATAATATGTTTTGATTGCGATACAGGCTGAGGGGATGTGAGATTTAGTAGGTCCTTAGCAATGCGTTCACGGAATGTTCGTATATTAATGTTTTTATTCGTAGCTGCTTTATACACAGTAAAGGCATTTACCACGGAAAGTCCGAGTAAAAGTTCAATTCCCAGCTTTCGATACCATTTTAACCCTTTGCGAAGGGTATTTGAGTAAGAAGCCATTTGGTCGGAAAGATCAATGCCTGCTTTCCCCTTATTATATTCTAGCACAGCCAATGGCTTTTCTGTTGCTCGTCTGTTACGTCTCGCTCCTCGACTAGTTGAAGGCTCTTCAGGATTACGTGCTCCATCTGTTGTGGATACCATTATCGGGGCATGTTTCGTAGATAGCATTCTGACGTCGCGTTTATCTTTCCACTTCAGAACAACTATATCATTGGGATCTTCTCTAGCCACTACTTCGCCTTTCTTTATAGGAGCAACCATAACTTCTTTTGGCAAATGTTTCTTGTTGGCACGGAGTGTACCGACAACATGTGTTTTTTGATCTAGCATTGAACGAGCCAATTCATAGCTTGTGTAAAAGTTGTCTACATATAAAGTTCGACCTTGACCTTTCAAATCAATGATCAGATCCTCGCAAACTATTTTTGCCAAACCGACTTCTTTCAGTCCACTTGATGACTTTCCGGAGTATATTTGCAATGACCAGGTGAATCCTTCGGTAGAGCAGAGCTTAAAAAGCTTTATACCATAAGGATGAGCTTTATTTGGTATATATTGTCGGAATAATAGTCTGCCACGCCATGGAATAAGGGTCTCATCAATTACTATGTTTTCACCTGGTACGTAAATGCTTTGGTATCTCGTTTGTAACATGTCCAATAATGGTTTTATTTTAGCAAGCCTATCACCTGGTACAATTGAGTTATTGTCTGAGAAGTGCATGAAACTAAGCAATAGTTGAAAGCGATTGCGTGACATTAGTTTCCCCGGAATTAAAAAGTTGTAGAGCGAATCTTTGGACCAATAGTCTTTTAAACACCCGACCTTCACCAAACCCATCCACAAAAGAAGGCCAAGGAACTTCTTCATTTCAAAATCTGTTGTTGGTATCCAATTTTTTTTGGAGAAAATCTGGTAACAGCACCTTTATTTACATATTCCTCCGCATACTTATTTGTTTCTGATACAATTAATTCAATAACGTCCTTGTCAACATATAGGAGAAATGCATCCAAACAGGAAATATCTGTTGGAATAGACTGTTGCAAGCCTGATCGCCCAGTGAATGTAAAAGTTTTCTGACGAGAACTAAATTCAGTCCAAATGTTTGTTTCGGAAGAACCGACTACGTTTGACAATGCTGTTGGCTCGTCCTCATCCATGTCCTCATCCATGTTCTCATCCATGTCCCAGTCGTCTTCAGTATCGCTGTTATAAATGTTATCAATGTTATTAGTATCATTGTTATTATCAGAGTCAGTGTCCGAGTCATCTGGTAGCCAGTTCTCATCAATCAACTCATCGCATGAAAAATCACCATCATCACTTTCTTCCAACGCTTCACGTATTTCACGATCTCTAAGGTTTCGCTTCGGCATTTTTCTAATTCAAATCTACAAAAATAAAACAAAATAAAGAAAAATAAAAATAAAAATCAAAGAAAATAAAGAAAAATAAATATAAAGAAAACAAAAAAACAAGACAAATAAAAATAAAAAATAGCACAAAATAAAAATAAAAACAGATATAATAAAAAATTTAAATAAATGTAAAGAATAATGCGTAAAAAGAAAAAAAAATTAAGAAATAGCAAAAAAAAAACGCGTCGCACATTTTCGTACGACAGTGATTTTTACGATTGCAATTCCGTCGTGCAGTGCCACGTCGTACAGAAACGTGCGACATAAAAAAACCGTTATAAAATCCAAAATAAACCACAAAATTATCCGGGATTGGCGCAGAACTGAATATTTTCTACTTTTACACCAGTTTAAAGCAAAAAATGTGCTTGGCACCCGGGGAAGGTTTTCGTCAAAACCCCTTGGCACTCAATGTGTTAAGAGAAACGTTGGGTCCCACGTATTTATTGCATAAAATGTGTTAAAATTATTGTTGTTTTGAAGAAAGGATTACATTATATGCCAGTTGCTTTTCCCCATGATTAAGACTGAGCCTAGAGATCATGTTTCAAACTGCAATTTTTGTCGCAGTTTTTAACACTCAAAACCATTTGTGTGAAATTTGAAAAATAATCGCCCACTTTTACCCCCACTTCCGATACAACTTGTATTGAAAAAGTGTCATAACTCCCTTGACTTTTAATGCATCAACTCAATTTTCACAAAAAATAAATATTATAATTGTAGAATCGGCTCCTGAAAATATATATCTGATCCGCCTATTTACGCCCACCTCCCATAGAGAAAACAAAGAGAAAAACATGAATAAGTAATTTAAGCATAGCCTTTTAATAAATGTTTACCATCATTATCGTACTCTTTTTTTTTTAAAGAAGCAGATAGGTGCAGCTGAATTTGTTTTTAACTTTTAGCTGAGACTTCAAGCTGTAATTTGACATCTTTTGTTAAACAGCGCTCCACAGCGCTAAAAAGATGCAGTTAACGGAAGTTGACGAACATTGAAATTTTGATGTTGCTTATATTTTGTTCTACGAAATTTTTTATATGGCACTTTTTCGAACTTTATATAATGCAAATCTCATCTATGACAATTATGACTGACGAAAATATACAACAAAGTCAAATTATAGGTTTACTGTGATTGTACCGAAAGATTGAATATACATTAAATTTGCATGCCATTTTAAACAAGCGAACATATATGAACTACAAGCATGTCTGTCCAAACAAATAATAAATATATCAACCTAACTTAACTGAATCATAATATTCAGATAACTGACAAAAAAATACCTTCAACCAATGTGCGGCGATCGTTGCAGGATGGTTTTTTAAAATTTCAACATCTATCATTGGAATGTGAAGCAGGCTCTGAAAAATTCCAAAAATTAACAAAAAAGTTAAACTAAAAATAAATGTCAAATGGTAATGTCAAATAGTCTCTCGGTAATGCATTGGCGAATTTTCTCGGCGAGTCGCTTTAATGGCCTCAGCTGCTTGCATTCGGCGATACCCGGATGACTCTCAAAAGAGCTCGCCGGCGATTGTCTCATCTTCCAAGCGATTCGCTGGAGATTCTCATGCGATTGAAAATGTTTGCAGGGTTATGATTATCACAGCAAAAATTTTTAATAAATTACAATAGAATTACGTAAGTTATAATAAATTAATTATTTAACATAATAATTATTCTTGAGTTTTACTTGAAAAAAATTAGCTTTCAGAGTAAAAATCAAACTTAATTCGATTTCTTTATTATATCTTCTAGACTTAACCGGTATCTTTGCCCGAGACTTGAAATTAAAAACATCGAAAATAGTAATATTGTAAGTTTTTTTTCATTCTTATCCTACTGTTACTAATTTTGATCATAAATCCCATTTAAGACGAAAATTTGAAAAAGGGTAGCAGTAACAACAGTGACCAAGGTTTATTTATTTTGCTTGAAGCGTGCGTAGATTTTAAAACGCAACTCAGCCCAAATACCAAAAATTCTTTAAATCACTGCATGTTTTCTTTAGCAACCATGAAATCTCGAGTTCCCATGAGGCAAAAGCAAACACACCACGGTGGCTCAGCATGTTTCACCGAAATAAAAACAAACAGACATCAGCGCCAGGCTATCAGGTAAACTGTCATAAGTCAAAAATTGAAATTTGAGATTTTTTCCAACTGACAAAGAATGAGATATGCTTGAAACGATAAAAAATATTATCGCAACAGAGAGAGAGAGAGAGAGAGAGAGAGGGAGCTGCTGACAGAGAGACAGTCAAAATAACAACAATAACTGCATCATAGTCATATGAATTACTAATAGAGTACAAGAAATTAATAAATAATTCAGCTCTCGAAATGGTGTGTTAAGACAATGTTATTGAACATTTCGGTTTTCAACGGGTTGATATGGACCACATGAAGATAATTTATTAAGGGCTGCATTGGGGCATCACAACACACCATGGGGTGTCTTTATTCTAATCACAGCCAAAGTGCAAGCAAAGCTATGTATGTTTGTCTGTCTGTCACTACGGCCAAGGACAGCTAGACAGTTTTTTTTAAAGAAGCAGATAGGTGCAGCTGAATTTGTTTTTAACTTTTAGCTGAGACTTCAAGCTGTAATTTGACATCTTTTGTTAAACAGCGCTCCACAGCGCTAAAAAGATGCAGTTAACGGAAGTTGACGAACATTGAAATTTTGATGTTGCTTATATTTTGTTCTACGAAATTTTTTATATGGCACTTTTTCGAACTTTATATAATGCAAATCTCATCTATGACAATTATGACTGACGAAAATATACAACAAAGTCAAATTATAGGTTTACTGTGATTGTACCGAAAGATTGAATATACATTAAATTTGCATGCCATTTTAAACAAGCGAACATATATGAACTACAAGCATGTCTGTCCAAACAAATAATAAATATATCAACCTAACTTAACTGAATCATAATATTCAGATAACTGACAAAAAAATACCTTCAACCAATGTGCGGCGATCGTTGCAGGATGGTTTTTTAAAATTTCAACATCTATCATTGGAATGTGAAGCAGGCTCTGAAAAATTCCAAAAATTAACAAAAAAGTTAAACTAAAAATAAATGTCAAATGGTAATGTCAAATAGTCTCTCGGTAATGCATTGGCGAATTTTCTCGGCGAGTCGCTTTAATGGCCTCAGCTGCTTGCATTCGGCGATACCCGGATGACTCTCAAAAGAGCTCGCCGGCGATTGTCTCATCTTCCAAGCGATTCGCTGGAGATTCTCATGCGATTGAAAATGTTTGCAGGGTTATGATTATCACAGCAAAAATTTTTAATAAATTACAATAGAATTACGTAAGTTATAATAAATTAATTATTTAACATAATAATTATTCTTGAGTTTTACTTGAAAAAAATTAGCTTTCAGAGTAAAAATCAAACTCAATTCGATTTCTTTATTATATCTTCTAGACTTAACCGGTATCTTTGCCCGAGACTTGAAATTAAAAACATCGAAAATAGTAATATTGTAAGTTTTTTTTCATTCTTATCCTACTGTTACTAATTTTGATCATAAATCCCATTTAAGACGAAAATTTGAAAAAGGGTAGCAGTAACAACAGTGACCAAGGTTTATTTATTTTGCTTGAAGCGTGCGTAGATTTTAAAACGCAACTCAGCCCAAATACCAAAAATTCTTTAAATCACTGCATGTTTTCTTTAGCAACCATGAAATCTCGAGTTCCCATGAGGCAAAAGCAAACACACCACGGTGGCTCAGCATGTTTCACCGAAATAAAAACAAACAGACATCAGCGCCAGGCTATCAGGTAAACTGTCATAAGTCAAAAATTGAAATTTGAGATTTTTTCCAACTGACAAAGAATGAGATATGCTTGAAACGATAAAAAATATTATCGCAACAGAGAGAGAGAGAGAGAGAGAGAGAGAGGGAGCTGCTGACAGAGAGACAGTCAAAATAACAACAATAACTGCATCATAGTCATATGAATTACTAATAGAGTACAAGAAATTAATAAATAATTCAGCTCTCGAAATGGTGTGTTAAGACAATGTTATTGAACATTTCGGTTTTCAACGGGTTGATATGGACCACATGAAGATAATTTATTAAGGGCTGCATTGGGGCATCACAACACACCATGGGGTGTCTTTATTCTAATCACAGCCAAAGTGCAAGCAAAGCTATGTATGTTTGTCTGTCTGTCACTACGGCCAAGGACAGCTAGACAGTTAAGAAAACAGCGATAAGTAATGAGCAAAGTTCACTGGCACCAGAAAAAGACTACGATGAATATGACGTAAGATTGTCATCTCTGGTAAGAGCTCCAAACCTAACCCAACTTGAAATCTGTGCGTTTGTGCGACAATCTTTAACAAAATAAATATAGACGGGAAAAAAAACACTGTCCGAAATATGATCGTCGCTGACTTCACATTCTACGCGGCGATACCAACGTGGTAGATGCCTGACATCGATGTGGATGTCATGATTGGACGCACATGTCTCCACATAAATTGCTCAACGCGACCAAGCTGAGAAAAAAACAAAACTCCACTCATTTGTTTTTCGGCAACTGCTCTGCTGGTAGTATGTGGTGGTACCCTTGCAGCATGCCGCACAGTATGATATTCATAACAATTTTTTTGTTTTCACTCACATTAAACGCGAGTCGCATTTTTATGAAAACAAAAACAAACTTTAACAAATTTAAGTTAACTTTTATTTATCTTTTTTTAATTTATATTTCTTTAATTTTTATGAAGAGCTGACATTTGACAAAAAAAAAAAAAAAAAAAAAAACAACAAATAGCTGACTGCTACATGGGTCATTCGTTCCACTAACCATGTAGCACGGTATATAGAAAAAAAACTAAAAAAAAAAAACACAAAAGTTTAAAACTAAAATAATGGCAGTCAAAACGCGGTTTGGAAGCTGCTGCTGCTGCTGAACATGATTTTTTTTTGGGCCAGGCAGTCAAGTCAGCCAGTTCGGTTCACTACATTCGGCAAGATCACATTATGATAAATCATGTTATGTTTTTTTTATATTTTGGTTTTTAGTCTTCAGATTTTATGGCTTCTGAGTGTTTATCGTCTTATTTCGAAATTATTTCTGGGTTTTTAATAATATTTTTGTGGCATGTTGGTACATATTTTGTTAGGACGCTTTAGTTTGGCCGCTCTTTTGTAGCATCAGCGTCTTTATGTGTTCTTTAACTGGGTTGACAGACAGCGCAGTTAAGAGATTCTACCATAGCGATAACATATTTCAGCATTTTGTTAGCAGTTTGTAAGAATTGCTTCTTCTTTTTTTATTTTGTTATCTGTTGGATTAGTTTTGTTTTATGTGTCATTCCGGCGGAAGGTTATTGCTTGATTCATTAATTTTTTTTTTCCCCTGCTTAAGAATTGCAATTTATTACCAAAAATTTCCCAGAAATTTTATTAAAAACAGCTGCAATATGCAATAAGTTTTTTTATTTAATACAGTTATTCTTTTTCGTTTCAAGAATTTATCTTACAATACTTAACTAGTTACTAGTGCTTGAAATACACTCATTGAATCCTCAGCCTTTAATTTCCGAAATTGATTTTTGACCATTATTGGAATGAGCTGCACTTATTTTAGTACCAGCTGTAATTTAAACACTCACCAAAAGCTTAATAGTGAACATAATTTCATTGTTTTCATAATTTATGTAATAGCTATATTGTCTCAGCCCGATCAATAGGCTTGGACTGGGCAATGACGAAGAATATACAGCCCTCTAGGTTTAGCAGGGTCTTATCAAAATTCTCCACATCAATTAAAGAAAGATGTTGGCTCCTTAAGTCAAACTTAAGTCTTGAGTTCTAAAGTCTACTTATGAAAAACTATTTTTCTGGTAGTGTAGCAGAAACAATGGAGGCCAAAACTATCTTAAATCATAGTTGACAAAAATAACATAACGTGGGCAGTGATAACCTTTAGCCCTACCAATAGTCAGACTCTGACCATATTGTGCCAACTCAAAAATAGCGCAACCTCCGGGCAGGTAAGTTCTGGCAATTATCTGTGGTTGTCTGCAGTTAAATATCAAATTCAGTCTTGATGGAAAAAGGTGAGAATAATATTGGCTTAGCCAAGACGAATAAAGCCATTTATGCTAGTAGAAATGATTTCAAACCGACCACCCTTTTCTTTTTCCTTATGAAAGTTCAAGAAAAACTCATCAAATTTATCTGAAGCAAGTCATTGAACTGTCAGAAATCTCAATCTCAACAGAAAATCTCAAATTGAAAAGTCTCTCAACGTCAAGTAGTACACTTAAGTAACATTCCTGGACATATCGGGTACCTTTAACCATCTGCGACTGACGTGGTAGTCTGACAGAAACCGCAAAATCGAAAAACGTTTTTTTCGCCGTTATTATTCCAATGTCGGTTCGTCAGTGTTAAGGTATATGTCTGATAAACAACCACCTCATTATAATAGTTATATATTCATAGTGTATCCTAAGCAACACGTCAGTAAAATTGTTTTTTATTTACGGTTTGTTGTTAATTTCTTATATGGCTAACTCAAATAACTACCAAAGGTCGTATAGATCTAAAAGAACGTTGACTGGAATTGTTGTCAGTCACGACCAGTTATGGTCATCACCATCATCGTGATTTTGACGATGATGGTGATGACCAGAGTTTTCAGCCAGAGACCGAATTCTTGGAATCAGACGAATTTTCAGGTAAAGAAGAGTGTCAGGAGCCATGTGAAGAAGTGCCTCATGTACCCGCCACTAAAAATGTGCAACAAGAAACATCAAGTGAGCCAGCTGAATATTACAAAGGTAATAGAGGATTCATTTGGAATAGATAAGAGTTTCGTCCCAGGACATCATGAACAGCAGCCCACAACATAGAAAGATTACCCAGAAGTTTGCATACTCCTAATTTTGAAGGCTATTTTGAGCTTTGGTCCAAGTTTTTCGACCATTCAATGTTGGAACATTTGGTGACATTTACGAATCAAAAACTCAATAATTACCGAGTCCAATTCAAACAAAGCACTAAGGTAGAACTTATGGACACTGATGTCACCGAAATGAAAGCATTTATAAGTCTTTTTTACTACTCATCAGTATTTAAATGTAATTTAATGATTTTAATAACAGAAAGGAACGTTTGAAAGAAGATACACTTGCCCATATCGGACATGTTCAATAAGTTCATTTCAAACAAACAGTCTCAATATACCCCTGGACCAGACCTTTGCATCGAAGAAATGTTGCTGCCATTTAGAAGTCGTTTGCATCAAAATAATGGTATTGGTAGATGCCCGAACGTACTATATTTACAATGTTTACATCTACCATAGCAAAAATTCGGATGGCATAGGCCTGGCTGTACAAGAAAGAAAAATGGCAGTACCAGAACAATCTGTTCTGAGACAAAATCTGTTCTGAGACTGCGAAAGTTGTCGAAAGTTGTCGAAAACTCAAATCGTAACATTACTTTGACCGAGCTTCTTATGATCAATTGTGTTGTGTGTGTTATAAAATGTTTGCACACAATTGACCTCCGAACGGCTAAAGTTCATGTTCTCATGAAGCTTTACATGGCATTATGTACCCTCTGACGCTTGCCATTGTCTGCAAAGAGGTGTTGACCGATCAGAAAAAAATGTTTATTTAAAAAATGTTCTCCGTGACTTGGGATCGGTCTCGGGCTCCGAGCATGCCAAAGCCAAACGCTTAGCCAAACGCTTAGCCTGCATGCAGCGGCCACCATCTAATTTGGACAATGGAACTATAATTTTTAATTTGCTTCTTGTTCAAATGTCTTGAATTGGGCACAATTGAGCGTTTTACATTTTTTTGTATAAACAAACTTATCTGAGTTCCTTTAACCTGAGACTCCTTTGTAAGGGACAGTAGAACTAAGCCCAAATGTCAGATGTCTGCTTTAAGAACTTAAAGATTCTGGCTCAACCAAAGTAACCTAATCTTTGTAATAACTAAGCTATAGGAAAAACAAAAAAAAAATTATATGATAAAAAAAAAAAATTTAAATTTGATATGTTAACTAATCATTTAAATACTGCTTTCCTTAACGTCTCCTAGACACGTTGATAATGATGTTAAGGGGTACTACACGATATAACGACTGTACAATCGCTTAATGTACTATATTGCTAGCTACAGTCGTTAAATCGTGCTTCTACACCCCCTTTAGATTTTAATAGTGTCCGACCGAACGTGAATTTTTGCCGAAGCCGAAGCCGATTCTTCGGCAAAATGAAAATAATCGGCCGAAGGCCGAAGCCGAGGCCGAATAAGAAACAAATGTTTTCAAGTAAAAAAATTAAAAAATTTATTCTTTGCTTTTGTTAAGGGCCGATGTTGAGTGTGAACCACACCTAAACGTCAAAATTTTTCTGCATTTCATTTGGCATTTCTCAATTTCAAACAAATTCAATTTGAACCATGGAAAGATACATAATCGTGCCACGCGTTAAAGTTATTCAAGAAATGGGAACAGTGGATGATCAATTTTCGAAGAAAATCATCTTCATTGATGAGGCACATTTTCACCTCAGAGGATTCGTCAATAAGCAGAATTGCTGCATTTGGGCGAATGATAATCCAAGAGTGACTGTCGAAAAATCAATGCACCCACAAAGAGCGAATGTTTGATGCGGTTTATGGGCTGGTGGCATCATCGGGCCGTATTTATTCCAAAATGAGGCCGGTCAGGCGGTTACTGTGAATGGTGTTCGCTATCGTGAGATGATAACGAACTTTGTATGGCCCGAATTGGTAGATATGGATGTGGACAATATGTGGTTTCAACAGGACGGTTCCACTTGCCACACAGCTAACGAAACAATGACTCTTTTGCGCGACAAATTCAATGGCCATGTTATCTCACGTGGTGGCGATGTCAATTGACCGCCGAGGTCATGTGATTTGACCCCGTTGGACTTGTTTCTTTGGGGTAATTTGAAAAAAAGGTGTACGTCAATAAGCCAGCAACAATTCAAGAGCTAAAGGATGAGATAATTCGGCACATTAACGGCATAGAATCTCAATTATGCCTCAACGTCATCGAAAATTTGAACCATCGGATGGAGGTCGCGGAGGCCATTTGGACGATATTTTGTTTCATACATAATTGAACTATATCAATATTATTATAATAAAAAGAAATGACAGTAATTTTCTGAATAATTTGTATTTTATTTAAAATCAACATCGGCCCTTAAAATTTAACCACCCTTCATATTCATTTCAGTACAAAAAAACTTACTCAAATCATTAAATTGGAGTTAAACGCAAGAGTTTTTCTGCAAAATTCGGATTTTTCTGTAATCGAATTATTTACGTCAGGATAAAGTAGAAAAAAATTGAATATATTTTCGATCCAGTCGAGAAAAGCTACAGAAATGTAATACTAACTGAAATCTGGCAGAAAATTTCTAGCGTTAACTCGACCTTTATATTTCAGTCCATAACATAAGCAAAAGAGTAACAGTCGGACTCGCTGGATTTATCATTTGAATAAAATTTTCGATTATGCCGATTACCGAAGCCGAAGCCGAATAATCGGTCGGACACTAGATTTTAATATTTGAAACTAAATTTTATTATCATATGCAAATTAAAGAACATGTTTGTTGTCACGTCTACAAGACTAGTACTGAATAATGTGATATTCCATCTGATCAAGTTTGACCCGGACTGGTGTATTTAATAAGCGCAAGTTAACTTTTAATTATTAAAGTTTTAAAAAATTCAATCCAGAGTATCATACGGTCAATAAGGAATACAATTTATCGTTTTGAGGCATCTACGTAAAGAAATTAGTAGAAAACCGTCAGATTTGTTGGCAGACAATTCATAAATTTGTCATCATAATAATACACCGTCTGGTTCCAGCCTGATTGTGACTGAAATTTTGGCCAAACAAAAGCCATCGCTTAGCCACATTCAGGGGCGCAACCAGGAATTTTTTTTTGGGGGGAGTTTAATCAAATTGAAAACAATTGTACGTTGTTATAGCTGCTGTGATGTAGCGGTGAACGGTGTAGCGTAATGATTTTTGAACTAATGGTTCCTTGTTCGAACTTCAGGCAGGGCAAGCAAAAAGAAGCAACAGCATTAGTTTCAACAATGTTAAAACAAAGCATATGTTTACTTACTTGGTATTCTTAATAAAGGATGATTTTTTTGGAATTTGTTTTTTCAGGTTATTTTTTTGACACCTCATTTGACCATAAATAGACAGCTATTTATGCAAACAGCTTTTGCAAATCATTGAAATTTATTATTAAAATTCGTGCTCTGAGCCAAATTTGTTTCACTAATTATTTCCATTTTATGGTTGTCATAATCGACCTACCGAACTACTGTATCGGCCAGTGTCAATGAAGATAATTCGCGCTTGTGTTATTCGACCACCAGGAACCTTTTAAGCAAGGACTGGCACAAGAACTTGACTTAACAGAACTTCGTTGGTTTGATAAATGGGCCTTAGAAAAGTTAGATGAAGATTCACTTTTTTATATAAAAATTGTCTTCAGTGACGAGTTTCATTTTTGCAGTTCTTGTTCAAAAATAATGAAAACCCCAACATTATAGCTAATAGAGCAAGGTACCGTGCAATAATTACCGACTTTTTTGACCCCAAACTGAAAGAGTTTGACTTATGGCGTTTTCGTTTCTACCAAAAAATGTTGCCTTTTCATTGCCCTTGCCTTTTTTCGTGTTCGATTCTAAAATAAGTGCAAACGGGTGAGTAAATTCTGTGTTCGTTTCTTAAAATGTCACACTCACAGAGGGCAAAAAAGGTGCATTTTCTGCCTTGCAAACTTTCTCAGGGTAGATGATTGCCCTGCATATCAGCTGTTTTTAAAACGATAATATTATGACATGCGTGCGTTAGACAAGGATGGTTATATTCGTTTATTTAAGTTGACATTTTTCGAGTAGGCAAAAACATGCACTTTTACAGGGTTGCGGGCAACATTGAAAACATTTTGCACTGCGGCAGGGCAACATTTTTTGGTAGAAACAAAAACGCCATTATTGTTAGTTGACATGTGTTTTGTATAAGACGGTGTCACATGTCAGACGGCACTCTATACCATAGATCTAGTTAGAGGCGAGTTTTGTGAGAAATAAATCTCACGTTTTGGAGCACTCCAATAATCACCAAGATCATGCGGTTTCACCCAACTAGACTATTTTTGTTTGGACTACGTGAAGTCTCTCATATACAGAGAAAAACCAGCCACAATTGCAGCCCTGAAAACAACATTACAGATGCTGTTGAAATATCAACTGAAATATTTCAGTTAATATGGATAACGGAATCATGTTCGGTGTCAAAACGTTATCTTTCTTTGGTAAAAATAAAATTTCTTAACTCATGCCGTCACTGTTAGTGCAACAGCTCATCACCTAAATAACCGATGAAATTTTCTCCAAAATCGTTATTTTATATCGTAATATTTTATAAACTTACGTACTAACCCAAAATCTTTGTGATAATCAAGGATCCAGTGAAAAAAAAAGTAGTGTCCGACTGAATATTCGGTTTCTGTTTCGGTCCTTTCAATCAGTTTCGGCTATTCGTCATCAATATGGCCGAAACCGAATATTCGGTTCATTTACTTCAATCGTAGATGTGTGTTTGCTGTCATCACAATTTGTAATGGTGTTAAGTAGAACAAAAACGTAAAAATCACAGTCATTTGATTGACCGTGTGAGTTGGGCCCAGCACAAAACGATAAATGTATTTTATTTCATTTTGAAAATGCAAACAAAGTCTTTTTTTTAGATTATACTATTAAGTAATTTTACTTTAAAATAAAAAAAGTTCCTTAAAGTGGTATTAAAAATTATCTCTTTATTTATTATTTTAAAGTTGAACTTTAATATTCAAAGAACATTTATCGTATATATACGTTATTAAAATCTGTTTGTTTTAATGTGTTATGTTTTTGTAAGCTTTTAACAAAAAATTAAAAAAAACTAGTAAGGTATATCTTCGACTTGGCCGAAGTTAAAATACCCCCACGGCCGATTCTTAAGGGTGGAAGAATATTAAATTGGAGAGCTTTTTGTAAGAGATTTTGAGAGATATTATTATTTTTATGTGTATTATTTTTTTTATAAAGTTTTAAATTTTGGGGTTGTATGGGAGGTGGGCGTGTTAGATTGTGTATGACGCCCATTTTCCTAGCATATCTCAGTTTCGACATAGAATACACAAATACCGAGTTTCTGTCTTATAGCTTTAATATTAGCCTCTTTATAGATTTTTCAATTTTGGGGTTGTATGGGAGGTGGGCGTGTTAATGAGTGGATGACGCCCAATTTTATAACACACCTCAGTTTTGACATTAATTACACAAATATCGAGTTTCCATCTTGTAGCTTTAATATTAGCCTCTTTATAGATTGTTAAATTTTGTGGTTGTATGGGAGGTGGGCGTGTTAGTGGGTGGATGACGCCTATTTTTCTAACACACCTCAGTTTTGACATTGAATACACAAATACCGAGTTCCCGTCTTGTAACTTTAATATTAGCCTCTTAATAGATTTTTCAATTTTGTGGTTGTATGGGAGGTGGGCGTGTTAGTTTGTCGATGACGCCCAGTTTTCTAAAACATCTCAGTTTTGACATAGAACACACATGTACCAAATTTCAGTATTGTAGCTTTAATATTAGCTTCTTTGTAGAGTTTTAAATTTTGGGGTTGTATGGGAGGTGGGCGTGTTAGATTGTGTATGACGCCCATTTTTCTAGCATATCTCAGTTTCGACATAGAATACACAAATACCGAGTTTCCGTCTTGCAACTTTAATATTAGCCTCTTTATAAATTTTTCAATTTTGTGGTTGTATGGGAGGTGGGCGTGTTAGTAGGTCTATGACGCCCATTTTTCTAAAACATCTCAGTTTTGACATAGAACACACAAATACCAAATTTCAGTATTGTAGCTTTAATATTAGCTTCTTTGTAGAGTTTTCAATTTTGGGGTTGTATGGGAGGTAGGCGTGATTTTCATCCGATTTAGCCCATTCTCGAACTTGACCTTAGTTTTTTTAAAAAAAGCTTAAATATCGGATTTCAGTACGATAGCTTCAAAATTGCGGCTGTAATCGTGTCGACAGACAGACGGACAGACGGACAGACAGACGGACATGGCTAAATCAACTCAGGTGGTGATGCTGAGCAAGAATATGTATACTTTTCCATACCTACCACGCCTCCTTTTGGGTGTTACACACGTCGTGACAAAATTAATATACCCCTTACGCAGTACGCGTGGGGGTATAAAAATGTTTATTTAAAAAACTTTTCATTCAGTTATGGTTTCGGCCGAACATTACAAAAATGGTCTCTTTCATGAAAATCCCTCTTTGGAGAAGTGTCGTGAAGACTTATCGTTAAAAAAGATATTATTTCGATAGAAGTCAGCATTTGCTTATTGATGCTTATTTGTATAATTTTAATATATCACTGGATATAAATGGGTGAACAGAAGAAAAATCAAACCAACATTTTGTTTTCTAATAAATATTTATTAGAAAATTTCTTAAAATCGGATAATATTTGTTTTACAATTTAGGGAAATTTTCATGAAACAGATTTGGAAAAGTAAGATATAATATTAATTGTGAACTTTTCTCCAGTTTCGAAAATCAATCGGATTTATTTTTTTACTGAATCAAACGAAAGGATAGGTTAAAAAAAGAATGAACAATGACAATTTTAGAGGGAATTTCTTTAATTATTTTTGTGGCGAAGGACTCAACTGATTGTCCTCTAACTATTTTGTCTTACTTTTGAAATAAGTTTTTCCCTAATATTTCAGCCGACGTAGTGGGTTCCATGCTAAAAGTTGAAAAGACAACTCAAATCAAAGTATTGTCAACAACCTCGCAAATATATCTAATGAGAACTTTACAAAAATTTAACAACAACCAGAAATTATGAATCAAAAAGAATATAATTGAAATATATATGTTTTTGGGGTTTTCACTCGCTTAAATAAGATGTATGATTACTTTTTATGTGGCTCACTTTGATTGTATCCTATTTTTCTTGGTACTCCAATAGTTTTTTGTGGGGGTTTAAGTCCCAAAATTCCCCCCTTTGGTTGCGCTAATGGCCACATTACTATACAGTTTTGTCTCCCTGTGACTTTTTTTTTGCTGTTTCCAAACACAAATATTCGCTTGGGAGAACGCTTCATAAGTCGATTTAGGCGATACAAAAATTTGCTGAAAGAATTAAAGGTAATCCTGGCCGAGACCTCTCATCCATTGACATACGTTTATTGGCTCAAAAAGAGGCTATTTTGAAGACGATAATAAAGATAAGTTTTACATTTTTTTTATCAGTCCGGGTTGAAGTTGATCGGAAGGTCTAATGTTCACGCCATTGAGTAACTGCACATGCCATACTTTATTCCTTATCCAAAGTTTTGTCATTAAGCACATTTTGTTTCTTCTGCATGAATTAAAACTTGGTACCGTGCAGTTACACATGCCAATGTGTTTCAGCACGACCACCACGTTCTTAAAAATGTTAAAATATCGTAACAATATTAGAATTTTAACTCAAAAAGAATACAATACTTTTCATACCCACTAGGAAAAATAGTGTGCTAAAAGTGCAATGCATTCTCGCTTAAAATCATAAGACCGCAGAAGGTTTTAAATTTTCCATTACTTGAGTCAAAACTAAGCTAAGTTTCTGTCTTGTTTTCTTTTTTGCTTGATTTCATTTTGAAATTTTTATTAATATCGATATGATTAATACAAAAACACTTATATTAAAGCTAAAAATACTAGCTAGTTCTAAGCACCAAAAACATAAATAAAAATTTTAACTATAAATCACATTCTATACAACTCCCTCCCCCTTGTAATTGTCAACACTTTGTTTTTAAAAGCAAACGTTGAAAACTCATTAAAAACGTTCCAGTTGAGTTACATTCAAGCATGACAGATGTCTGTAAAAATTTTAAGATAATATGTAAAAACATTCATAATCAGCATTGAAAGGTCAAACAATTTTATGACCAACACGTCCGCATCTACGGGTAACAAATCAACAAGACCAACAAAAACTTCAACGACAACGATATGACTTTTCACGCGAAATGCAAAGTGATTCAAGATATTTAATATTTTTGAAATTTTATGGTTTTATTTATGTATATAAATTTTTTTTTTTGTTTTGTTAATTCAAACTTTAAGAAAGCAGAACAACCCGCCGAATAAAATAAAAATACAAACAAACAAAAAATATAAAGTCAAGCAAACCGCATCTGCAGGCTACTCAGTCTCAGTGGAATTAAGAAATTCATAAATTGTGCCTCTTTTCCACGTAAGCTTTGAAGTTGGCACGTACGTGATAAGCTGGCATCCAACAAATTGAAAAGAGCAGCAGCACAAAAAAAAAACAGATGCAGATCAGACATTAGCGCAGCTCCAACAGTGGTTGTGATGAGGAGCCATAAAAATTAAGCCATTTCCATTTAAAATCATGTTGAACACAACGCTGACTTGCGATGTATTGGTAATAACAACAAATTGTGACGGATTAAATATGAACAACAAAAAAAAAAAAAAAACAAATAAACAAATCTTATGAAGAGTTTCAAATTATCAAGACTTAGAATTGCTATTCATATGCATGCAACCGAAATCAAATCAATACAATGTTCATAGCAGACAATTTATGGCTGCTACTCTGTTGATTCAAGCTAATTAGTTAGCAAGCGTCCAGCAGTCCGGCAACGCTTCTGAATAAACTAACCGTTGAAACAATGTTGAAAAATCATGATGTTTCGACGAGGGCGTTGCTGGGACGGTCATTAATGGTGGCATGCAACAAATATTGTTGGCATGTTTGTTAATAAACCCAGCAGCTCAGCTGGGGAGTGACGAACAAGAAAAATGCTACTGATTCTAATGGCGTTTTCGTTTCTACCAAAAAATGTTGCCCTGGCGCAGTGCAAAATGTTTTCAATGTTGCCCGCAACCCTGTAAAAGTGCATGTTTTTGCCGACTCGAAAAATGTCAACTTAAATAAACGAATATAACCATCCTTGTCTAACGCACGCATGTCATAATATTATCGTTTTAAAAACAGCTGATATGCAGGGCAATCATCTACCCTGAGAAAGTTTGCAAGGCAGAAAATGCGCATTTTTTGCCCTCTGTGAGTGTGACATTTTAAGAAACGAACACAGAATTTACTCACCCGTTTGCACTTATTTTAGAATCGAACACGAAAAAAGGCAAGGGCAATGAAAAGGCAACATTTTTTGGTAGAAACGAAAACGCCATAAGATAATCCAAAAAAGCCATAGAAGAATTCAAAAGAGATGCGTTTTTTTGATACCAAAGACCGTCTGGTTGCAATCATTGTCAACATGGTTATCGCTGTGCTGGCATCAATAATTCGATAGTGAAGTCTAGGCTATGCTGGAGTATGTATCAGTTTAATAAAAATTAATATTCAGGATTTGAGTGTGCCTAAAAATTAAAGAAATATGAAAATAATGATTGTGTTAAGCAGAATTTTAAATTCTAATTATTGGTTTTTTTTGAATTAACAAAGTTTTATTTCTCATCACTTTACGAAGAGGCTCCAAACTAGTTGGTGTTAATATGTTTAAAACAAAATGTTTTCACTTAACATAAAATAGCTATTGAAGTTGGTCCTTTGTTGATTTGTTGATAACATGTCGGTAATTAGTGTCTAACGAAAAAGCTACTTAATTTTTCGTAAGAATAGACTAATAAAGATTAAATTTTAATAGCAGGGTTGCCGCGACCTAAAAATTTCTTTTACAAAAAAAACCCAAAAAATTTCCAGAAAGTTACCCAAATATTACCAAAATATTTCCACTAATATTAAAAATAATTTTAATCAATGCATTTTCATCGTCGCTGTCAGCTTCCGAATTATATACGATGGTTTCGCCACACTCAGAAAAAAGTGTCTCGGAATTTGATAAAAAAGGCATCATATTTAGAGAAAAATGGTATAGACTTTGCTTCAGAGAATGCTATTCTCTAATTGCGATACTAAAAATTCTCTAAAAATGATAAAAAGCTACCATGAAATAGAAAAATATATCATTTTTAGAGAAAAATACTTTCTTTTTTAAGAAAATATTTGTTTTTATTGAAGAAAATACTTCTCATAGTGAATTTTTTATCAAAATATTGGAAAAGTTTTTCATTTTCAATAAAATTTCTCTATAAATGAGAAATTTTTTGTGCGAGAAAAATACTTATCATTATTAGAGACATTGAAATATTTCCATTTCCTAGAAGAAAAGAAATATTTCTACGAAAATGTAAAAATTTATTCTAATTGAAGAAAATTTTATTTGAAAAAGAGAAAATTGCTATTATCAAAAATAGAGAAATTTTTTACCGGAGCAAGGTATGTGTTTTTTTCTCAGTGTAATTACGATACTAAACATTCTCTAAAAATGATAAAAAGCTTCCATAAAATAGAAAAATATATCGTTTTTAGAGAAAAATACTTTTTTTTTTAAAGAAAATATTTGTTTTTATTGAAGAAAATACTTCTCATAGTGAATTTTTTTATCAAAATATTGGAAAAGTTTTTCATTTTCAATAAAATTTCTCTATAAATGAGAAATTTTTTGTGCGAGAAAAATACTTATCATTATTAAAGACATTGAAATATTTCCATTTCCTAGAAGAAAAGAAATATTTCTACGAAAATGTAAAAATTTATTCTAATTGAAGAAAATTTTATTTGAAAAAGAGAAAATTGCTATTAAATTGCTATTAAAAAGAGAAATTTTTTACCGGACCAAGTTATGTGTTTTTTTCTCAGTGCACTTTTCTTTAGATATTTCTTTTTTGCAGCGATTGATTGAAGCAATTCTGGGCTTGTTTTCAAAAACTTGCTGATGCAAGAACACTGCAGATTTCATTTAACCGTAAGATTTGCTTTCAACGATCGATTTTCAATCGTGTTTTTTCATTAGACCGAAAATAAAAAAACTGTTCATTGCAGATAAAATAACTTCACTAATGCTGAAGTTATTTTTGAGCAAAATGTATCCAACCAAACAAGTTATGTATTTCGTTTTATTCATAATTTTCGGTTTTTCAGAATATTAAATAATACCACCCAATGATTCGGAGTTCAAACCTTGTCGTTTTGCCAATTTTTGGTTTTATCACCAGTACAGTTAATATGGTTTATAAGGAACAAATAAGGAATTTAAGGGTCAAATTCGGAATTTTGAAAATTTTCAAGGGTCTCCTTTTTTGACTCTAATAAAAGGTACAATCCCGTGAAAAAAAGGGACAAGAATAACTTAAAAAATTTATTTAAACATTACATTTAAAAGACTTCAATAGTTCTTTGTTTTGAAGCAGAACTTAAAAAATTTAAAAAAAAGGTGAATATTTAAAATTCATCAAGGGTAATACAATATTCTTATTAATGCGGAACTTAGATGCGGATGCGAATAAAAAAAAGTTAATAATGCGAATGCGGAACCATATCGTTGATTCCATGTCAATAAGCACACTTTTCTGACATCACTATTTTTGAAACTTTTGAAACTTTTTTGGTGGATTGTTCATCTGAAAAATATAATAACTGCGTACTTTGTTTTTGCAAGTAAATTTTTTATGCAAAGTTACACACTCTCAAAAACATTAAAAATGATAAAAAAACTAATTAGGTACATGTATTTAAACAGCTCTATCTTCTAAACTGTAAGTCGCACTGACAAAAAACTCGGATGTAGTTTAGGTACCATGAATGGATCTTTCTGGTGGTGTTATTAGCTTATAGTTCTTTTATAGAAAAAAGTATATTTTTCTTATCATGGAATTTACCATCACAACATTTTTCACAGTCGGCGCAACAACTTTTTTACCTGTTTAATATAATAACGCATTAAGGCATTCATTCTTAAGGTTTACACAGAATTTTAAGTTGAATCTCTAACGATTGCTATTTGTAATGATTTTTTTAAAAAAAATGCCTTCTTAAGTTTTTCTATATTTCAATACTTATCATTTTATTTTGATATTAAAAAAGATATTTTTCCTTAGTTTATATATTTTATTATTGTAGAGAATTGAACAAATTACAAGAAAAAATATTCAAAAAATATATATTTTTCACTCCAACATGGTTTTATAGAGCTCAAAAAAAAAAAAAAAGGAGTAGCAAAAATTGTCCGATCTGGAAAAAAAATGAGTTTTTTAAATCTTAACAAAATTGGTTATCTTATGACAGGAGCTTTTTTTTAAATTTTTTTCAATTTTTGATGATGTTCCAAATATAAAAGTGTGTTTTTTCGAAAAAAAATATTGACTTTAAAAATTCATAAAAAACCGAAAAAAAATTTAAAAAAAGCTCGTATCATACGATAGCGAATCAAGTATAAAATAAAAAAATTCGTCAAAATATGAACCCGCTAGTGCAGCAACCAGTACGAAAAATATGGTATCGAGATAAACGCGTTCAAAGCTTGTGAACAAAGAAAAATGCAAAGAAAAATAAAAATGCGCTCAATTAACTGCCATCTCAGCTCAATTTTGCTGTCATCTTCGGTTCGTGATATGGCCGAAGCGGGAAAAGCGGGAAAAGCGGGAACATCGAAGTCAAGTCTTCAACGGATTAAAAAATTTTACAACCTAAGGAGCTATAAAGAACAAAAAGTACCTGATAGGTCAGACGAAAAGAACGCCGAAGCCGAGAGGAGGGCTCAAAAACTGTATCGCAATTACCTGCTCAAATTTGATTGCGTGTTCATGGACGATGAAATGTACTGCAAAACGGATTTCAAGCAGTAACCTGGACACGGATATTATACAGCGGTTAGAAGGGATGGAGTATCCTCTAAATTTACCACCAAAAAACATACAAAATTTCCAAAGAAATACATGATGTGGCAGGCCATTTGCAAATGTGGCCTTCGAAGTAAGGTATTTGTGACAGATCGCACAATTAACACCGAAATTTACATCAGAGAGTGTCTGAAGCGGCGTTTGCTGCCTTTTATACGTCACCACCAAGGTTCAGTACTATTTTGGCCTGACCTAGCAACATGTTACTACGCCCAGAGAACGATGGATTGTCACTTGTCAATAAAGTCACTGTGGTACCAAGAGAAGCCAATCCTCCGAATTGCCCTGAACTTCGTTCTATCGAAAGTTATTGGGCCTTAATGAAAAGAAATCTTAAGAAGACCAAACAAACTGCGAAAAACATATAAACAAATATTTCGACGTAAATGGCGTCGGGCATACCCTAAGGTCAACGAAGTACGGTAAAAAACCAAATCAAAAAGTGCATAAGTTTTTTTAGTGTATTTTTTTCAGTTTAAAAAAAAATTTTCATTTATTTTGTAATGTTTAATTAATAATAAATTAAAAAAATTTTTAAGAACATCATTGGTTTTTTTACAATTAAAAAAAAAACAAAAGGACAGTTATTTCTGAAACAGTCCTTACTTTACAGAGAGTCGAAACTTTTAAGAACTCTTTTCAAATAATAGAAGTTATTTCTTCAAGACTTTTTGCCAGGCCCTTGCCGTCTACCCTTAGATGTTCTGACAACAGATGTTAGTTTCATATTCGTAGTTTATATAGCATCTATCTACACACCGATATCCAAATAATGGAACAAAATGCATATTATTTATGCTCATAATTTAGAAAATGCTTTGCTGTCGTTTCTTATTCTGTACTCTAAGATTTTCTTAAATATATAATTATTATTATTATTATTATTATTAATTGATTTTCATTCATTAGTACAATAAGAACCATGTTCTTTTCAAGTACAAAGCATGATACATGTAATTTTCTTAAGATTTAATAGTAAACAATACAAAATGAGAAGATAATTATAAAACAGCAGTACAGACTTAACAAAGATGTAAATATAAATAAAAATATGATTAAAAATAAACTATTTTAATATATTTATAAAGGTTAAAAGCAGTGAAGACAAAGTAAAATAAGAAAATATAGAAAAACATAGAAGATAAAGTGGCAAAAAATGTACTCAGATGAAATATTCAAAGAAGAGATTTAGATTTAGAGAACTGAATATTGTAAAGGATTTGTGGAGAGAAATGTTTTTGAATGGCATACTTGAATTTAAGCTCTTGAACTTAACTATAGTCTTAAGGTGAGTTGGTAGTGAATACCATAGTCTGATGGCATTGATGAAGAATAGTCTTGTTGAGTTTTGAAAATTAAAGCTAGGTAGGATTAGCATTGGGCTTCTGAGCGACTGACCAAAGTGCAATTTCTCATAGAGGTAAAAAGGAGTTTTGTGTTTAATAAGCTTGTGCAAGAAGATGAAGTTGCGAGCATTGAGGTAACTTATAATGTTTCAACCAAGTATACAGTTTCTATACTGAGCTAAGCGATCAAATTTTCGTAGTTCATATACATATCTAGTAGCATGTTTAAATGCAATTTCCAATTTTAGCTGAGAGCGCAAGTCTAGTTTGCTATAGATAAGTGCAGAGTACGTGATCACCGGCAGGACAAGTTGAATTACGAGCTTACGTCTTGTATCAATTAGTGTATACTCAGCCGAAACTCTAAGGGCCAGTTTTTCAGTACGGGTTTAAACTCGAGTCAAATTAAACCGAGATTAACTCACCAAAAAGAGATGTTAAAACTCTGTTTAACTAGATATTGTACCATTCGTTTAAGTTGAATTGACTTAAATTATCATATGATGGGTTTTTCTTTGCTTAAACCGAGCTTAAACGTCCAATTTTGGTGAGTTAACCTCGGTTTAATTTGACTAGAATTTAAACCCGCACTGAAAAACTGGCCCTAAGATTACGCACGATAAAATATATTTTTCGAACTATATTGATTGTTTGGTCACTACACTTTAGGGAGCAGTTAATATTAAAACCTAGATTAGTTACTTTGTTAATCAAGAGAAGATTTTCGTCACCTAACATTACAACTGGAATATCACTAAAGTAAATTTTGTCTTTCGATATAGGAAGTACGTAGGATTTGAAGGCATTCAGTCGTAAACCGTTTCTAAGAGACCATTGATTAATCGAACTCAAATCTTCATTCAATTTAGATGTTAAGTCTTCCTTGAGATTCATTCTACCTGACACATAGAGTTGAACATCATCTGCATAAGCATGCATTGAAGTATATTTGCAACATTGGAAAATATCATTTCTAAAAACAGAAAACAAAAGAGGTCCGAAAATCGACCCCTGGGGCACTCCACTGCAGATTAACTTATACTGTGAGTAGCAGTTCTTAGCTTTTACTCTTTGCATTCTGTCTGTTAAGTAGTTTCTCAATAAATTGACCGCACCATCACAAAACCCGTAAAGTTTTTTTAACTTAAGACATAGAAGTTTATGATTTACTGTGTCAAAAGCTTTCGAGAAATCCAGCAGACAGAGTAATGTTAGTTTCCCATCATTGTAGAAGGATCTAATATCATCAATAACTTTTAACGTAGCAGTTGAGCAACTGTGTCTAGGACGGAAGCCAGATTGTAGTGGAGAAAAACGATTAATCGACAAGATAAATATTGATATCTGGTCAGCCATTATTGCTTCGCAAACTTTAGACAGTGACGACAAAATACTTATGGGCCGAAAATCCTCGGTTTCACAAGGCGTGTTGTTTTTTGGAACAGGCGTAACTGTAGCAATTTTCCAAGTTTTCAGAAAAATTGACGTGGTAAAGCAGTGGTTTATGATATGAGTTAGTGGACTAATAACATGAGCAAGAATAATCTTAATAAATTTTTATATATATTCCATCTTCACTCACAGCGTTTGATTTGACTTTCATCACATACTTAGCGACATCATTTTCCGTGACCATAGAGAATTGAAAAGTTTGTTCTATTGGGTTTGGAAAATCAAAAGTACTTATTTGTGGGGTTACAGTATTTGACTGGCATTGAGAAGCCTGTGTATCACCAAGACAGAGCTTTTTTATATTACTCCAAAGAATTTCAAATGGAAGAGACGTTCTGAGTTTGGAAGAGCAGTATTTAATCTTTGACTGCCTTATAAGCAAAGTGGAGTTATTTCTGGCACGTCTATAGTTTTCGCAATTCTCACTAGAGTGACTTTTTTTCAATATACTTCTCAGTCTATTTCTCTTTTTTATGGCTTGCTGCACGCAACTTGTAAACCAAGGGCAGGATAAATTTTTTATGTTCGCTGTTTTTTGAGGAACATGTCTGCTAAAAAGGTTTTTAACGGAGTTTGTGAAAACAGATAACTTATCTTCAACGTAGAGATGAAGAAGAAGAGCTTGATGATCAATACCTTTAAAGTCATGGTAGGTAAAAGTTTGATTTATTTGCAGGAATTAATTTGATGTTAAATTTCGCGTAAGTGAAACCACACATTTAATAATTTTGCTCTATATTTCTAGTGGTTGCATAGAAAAATCAAGCATTTCACCTCCGGGAAGAAACGGTTAGTAACACTCCCTATTTATAATCCCTCCCACTTTTTTAATGATTCTACATAACCACCTACCAAATATTAGTATGCTAGTTTCAATAATAACTGAGATGGTTTTTTTTTTTCTAATAGTGACACGCCTCTTTGTTGAATCTAGCCTATTTTCTTGTTCGTGAACCTGTATTCGGGCATGCCTTCATTCTAGTAATGTTGTATGCTGTCTGACCAAGTTTTCTAATCTGATTTAGATAAGGCGGTCAGTTTTGGAATACTGGTGTGTCTCAAAAAGGTTTCGATCTTGTGAATTTAAAAATTACCCAAAAAAGTATCTAGCAGTATTTATTACAGGGATACTATGATAAGCTTGCTTATCAAGCCATGTGTGTCAAAACATTGAAATTCATTTCCAGTTTTTGTTAAGTTTTCATTCTAAGGTGGAAACCATTTTGCCAGGGGACTATCGTAGGCTGGCCATTCGGGGAGCTTCGTGTTGGCTGTGGTAAGCTTAATGTCGCAAGCTAGACAACGATTCATCGTGGAGTTGCATTTCAGTACAACCAGGCTGGCATATCCTATATCCAAGAGATTTTTAATAGGTCTCGCTTCTTACCAATGAAGGTGAATTGAATTTATCCTCAAAATAAATGTTCACATATTGGTATTTACCCTTGACTACCCGTAATGAAATTTTAGATACATACATATAAATTATGAATAAATTAATTTATATTCTTTGCTTCTATTAAGTATATTATGTATCGATTTACTGGTTCGAACCAGTAAGGTTTGGTTGAACCTGGCTTAGAATATATTTTCAATTGAAGATAATCTGCTCAACTTTTAACTTGGAACCTTGACAGATCTTTATGATAATAACTCAGATAATAACTTTCGATTACTCTGTTCCTAAACAGTTAAGCAAAAAAAAGTGAAAGTAACACTCTGACCAAACTTGTTGCCATTTAGTACTTTTTATGTGCCATTTTTACCGAAAAAACCCACGAAAAGAAAAAAAAAACACGTACAATCAATTAAAAGGATCAACGGCAAACATAAACCAAACAAACCTCAAGGCACTTTGGTCAGCCAAGAGATTTGCATACATACTACAAATGTGCTCCAGTTATGTCAACTATTACGTAGGTAACATTTTTCTAACTCGTACTATAAAAACTAAGATATACGCCAAATTTTCTGCCATGTTATCGAGTACAACCAGTCAGTTGAAATAGGTAACAGCAAAATGCATAAAAGTAGAAGTAGATTTTGGCGTTTTTCGTATTTGTTTTTTTTTTTTTTGTGTTTTTAGGTGGAGGGTGATTTGGCTGAACGTTAACGTCAGTTAAACAGACGCTTTAATTTAAACTTCAAAAAATGTGGCCCATAAATATTGCTTATTTCAATAAAGTATGTTGCTAACTTTTTGCTTACGTTTTGTTAACATTAAACTAATGACGTATGACGGAAAAGACTCTTTGTTGTTGTTATTGTTGTTTTTGTAAGTTGGTAATGCCAAAACATAGTCAGCTAATGTAAACAATTTTGTGAAACTGACCAAAAACAAACAGCGCAGTGATTAGTGGAAAAACAAAAAATAAGAAGGTGATTTACGTTTTCTTGGTAGACAGGATGTTAATCACACATTTAAGTAAGTCAGCATGATATGGTGTTGGTTTTTATGTTTTTGTTATGTGCGGAAAGCACTTGTTGTTTTTGCTGCAGACATAAATATTTTAATGAGAAATACTTAAGCCGATGTAGTTTTTCTTTAAATAATTAAAAAAAAAATATATATACAGTTGCTCACACCTTATTTGAACCAGTGCCCATTTCAAATTTCAAACTGCTCTATCTTTTTAATCAAATGGAATTTTTGTAAAACTTAAATGTATATTTGTAGGTTTATATGTAAACATAAAGAAATGACATTAATTTATTTTATTTATCTATGGTATAAAAACTTACAAACTAAAAACTAAAAATACTGTTACATTTAAAGTCACAGCTTATTTGAACCACTTGATGCTAGGCTTAAAATTATTAACTTTTAAGTTATTTAAATATTTAGTGTCGCCTCTCTTTTCGTCCACAACAGCCTTAAGTCGTTTTGGCATGGAATCTACCAACGTCTGTGTTGCTTGTGGCGTGATTCTGGCCCATTCGAAATTAATTTGCCCATTAATTTTTGTTCGAAATTTGGTGTTTGCGGATGTTTTGATCCAAAATTGACCACAAATTTTCGATCACGTTAAGGTCAGGTGACAGCGCCGGCGGTTCCATCAAGTGAGGACAATTCCAAATAAGCCACGACTGCACAATCCAAGACTTATTCTTTGGATAATTATCTTGGCAGAAGCGAAAGCTACGCAGAATTGTAAGTTTCTCGGCTTGACTCAAATTATTTTTTTAAATGTTGAGATATATTGTTTTGTCCATTGTAGTCTTAATAAATTCCAACTGTCCCACGCCGGATGCGGACATACAGCCCCAAACCATGACGCTGCCACAGCCATGCTACACTGTTTGTTTTAAGTTTTCTTTTTGCAGCTCTATATTAGGTTTCGACCAGACATTCGACATGCCGTCACAGTAAAAGATATTAAACAAAGACTCGTCCGCGAATATCACTGTGTTCCAGAAGTTGGAGTCCTTACAAATGTGATCCCTAGCAAAAGCAAGTCGACTCAGTTGATTGTTTTTTATTTATAAATGACTTTTTACGAGCTACTCGTCCATTGAACCCATGCTTGCAAAGCAACCGTCGGACTGTTTCTGCATTACACGTCTTTCTCAATTCGTTGTGGACTTCAGTAGCCAGTTTTGGAGCCGATCCCTTTGGGTTGGCCTTTATTTTTCGGACTTTATATCTCTCGTCAGTGGTATTTAATATTTTGTTTGGTGCAGTTCCGCCGTTATCATGCACTTGGTTCTCGTGCACAAACCGTGAAATGATGTGCTGCACCGTCAAATCCATTAAATTGACCATTTCAGTAATATTCCCGCGGGATTTCGCTTTTTGAAACGGCTTAGAAATTCTTCACGCTTCTCGATTGTTGTACGTAGTCCGATTTTTAAAAAAATCTGATTTTGAAACTTCAACTAGCGAAATCATACTAAAAATGTGCTTAAGCGAACATAACTAGAAAGTGACAGAACAAAAAGTACCCTTATTCGACACTACAGCCGGACGCAACTGTTTGGTTCACATAAGCTGTGAGCACAATTTCTGATGCGCAATGGGGTTTTCCCTATTGCAGAGTGAATCTGCTACTTATCACATATTTTCTTTCAAATATTTCTTCGTAGATCTTATATCAACAAATCCACATTTAAATTTTATCGTTATCTGCTTTAGTTAAAAAGATATGGCAGTTTCAAAAATTAATCGAGCACTGGTTCAAATAAGCTGTGACCCACTGTAGCTATATTTAGCTATAGTGTTAAGAAACGTCGTTAGAGCACACAGCATTTAAAAAATTTTGATTTTAGCAAAATCTTATTTTTTCCTCTACATGTATTTTGCTTAACGTAAATTTGGCTGTCAATCGTACTTCAGTCAGGTTTTCTGTAAAATTTTGACATAAATATGTTTACATTAAAAACAAAAATGCCTGAAAAAAAAATTGAACATGTATTGAAAAATGGTGTTAAATTTTGTGTTACAAAATTTTTATTAGATTTTAATCAATAAAAATTATTTCAAAGCCTAGGCAGACAATTTATAAGGCAAGTCAACGCAGCTGATATTTAGACAGCCGGCTTCGTTCGGCATTTGAGCCAGTTTTCAGCTTGTTCACTGGTACGCATAGATGTATATGGGTTTTATTAAGACAAATAAATCAAGTTTTTGCATATTTTAAATGCGCCGCCATTCGTCTAACTCAAATGTCTGTCTGTCCGTTCGTTTGTCTTAACATATATGCACGTTATCGCCTGCTATAATGTTAATAATTTGCAAATGCATTTGTTACAGATCTCTAAATAAGATATGCTAACAACTTGTTGTTGTTGACGTTGCTGGTGTTGTTGCTTGTTACAGTGTTTTTATTTTATTATATTAACAAATCAAAAAAGTTGTTGTTCGTTGTAGCTGCTACAGTTTGTCTGCCTTTGACAGCTGCACCGATATTGCTCATTATGTGGCCTACAACATTGCTAATCTTTCAATTTATCACCTAGTGCGTAGGTTCTTGAATTTTTATGAACTTATCAAATGCTTTATATATGCGTTATATGTATTTATTATGGTTTTTATGATAAAACCAAATATCGATAAAAAATACGTTAACATGCTAAAGTTTTCCTTCTGGTCATAAACAGCTCATTTGGAAGTTCTGTTTGTGTTGAGCTGAAAATTTGCTGTTTTGAACTCGGCAATGTCTAGTAGTGTCTCATAAAGTTATATAACTTAGCAGCTAGGATTCCAACGCATTGTGGAGTTCTTGCTCCACAAGTTTGAATAAACAATCGAATTTTCCTATTTTTTTCTTCCCGAAAAGACATCACCTACATCATTGTAGGTGACATCCTACAAATACAGCAGCCTATTGAATACACAATACGTCTTAAATACCACCAGCTAACTTACAGTGAATCAAAAAAGTTTAGGCACAAAGCAGTTATGAGTTTAAATTTGTTAGTACAACTTTTTCCACACTCAGAAAAAAGTGTCTCGGAATATGATAAAAAAGGCATCATATTAAGAGAAAAATGGTATAGACTTTGCTCCAGAGAATGCTATTCTCTAATTGCGATACTAAAATTTCTCTAAAAATGATAAAAAGCTTCCATGAAATAGAAAAATATATCGTTTTTAGAAAAAATACTTTTCATTTTAAAGAAAATATTTGTTTTTATTGAAGAAAATACTTCTCATAATGAAGTTTTTATCAAAATATTGGAAAAGTTTTTCATTTTCAATAAAATTTCTCTATAAATGAGAAATTTTTTGTGCGAGAAAAATACTTATCATTATTAGAGACATTGAAATATTTCCATTTCCTAGAAGTAAAGAAATATTTCTTCGAAAATGTGAAAATTTATTCTAATTGAAGAAAATTTTATTTGAAAAAGAGAAAATTGCTATTATCAAAAATAGAGAAATTTTTTACCGGAGCAAGGTATGTGTTTTTTTCTCAGTGCAGTATACTTGCAGAAAAGAAAAATAATAGCATTTAAAGAATAAATATTTTATTTTGTATTAACAGCAAAATAAAAATTTAATTTCAATTTTAATTCATATTAAATGTTAAAGAACTAAAATGAGCATGATTTTGAAATTAAAAAAGTTTAGGCACAAGTGATTATGTTTTTATCAGAGTGAGAAAGTTTCAAGTCCTCTAATATTTGGTTAGACCTCTTTTGGCCTGAATTATTGCCTCTTAACGTCTTCGCATTCTTAAGAAATTTTATATCATTCTGGTGATATTATTCCCATTCGGTGCGTATGGCCTCCTTGTGCGTATTTTTAGAAGTATGCAATATGAGATTTCGTATTTTTTCCTAGTAAGTATCAAATATGCTGAATGGGGTTCATATCGGGTGATTGCAAAGGTTTTTTAGCTGATATCAGAGCTAGATAAGCCATTCCTGCAAAAGATAAGACCAATTTTTTGGGTCGTAATGTTGTTGAAGTTGATATTGTATCCCAGTTAGCCTCAATTTTTCAACACTGGGTGTCAAATGATCATTTAAAATATTCAAACAAAGGTGTTTATCCATTTCCTCATCAATAAAAACAAGATTCTTCCCAACTCCAGACTCCTCCACACAGCTCTTAATCATTATATTTCTACCACTGTATTTCACTGTTTTTATTATGATATTTTCTAGAGCTCTTTGTTCAGTTTTCTGAAACGGGTTTGAGCGCCATATGATGCAAACAATTTGTATTTAGATCTATCACTAAATATAATACAATCCCAAAATTAATCTAACTCATTTATGTAGATTTTTGGGAACTCCAACCTCTTTTTTTTTATTTGAATCTTAAATTGATAGTTTGCATTGAGAAACTCTTACCGTATATCCATCTTTATTAAGTGTATTGCGAAGTGATCGAGCATCATAACAAATAACATCATAACAATAAATAACTTAAGCGCAAAACTAAAGACAAAAAAACCAAGAGCTATTGATAATAAGAAACATCATGAGATACACACAAAGTGTGCCTAAACTTTATTAATAAGGATTTTTCCTTTTCCCGCTTAAATTTTTTTTTTTTTTTTTTTATTGATGACGTACAGTGGCGAGCATTAATGTTTGAATGTTTATCGCTTTCATACTTATGTGTCCACCAAATTTTCATTATTAAAGAAAATGCAATCAGAGTTTTATGCTTTATTTTTTATATATTTTTTATTAATTAAATATATGAAAAAGTAAAAAAAAGAAAATACTAAAACTGTACAATGCAAAAACTAATTAATACCCTATTCAAACATTTTTGCACGTTAAAAAAAAACTAAAAATGAATTTTTTTTTAATATTTTGTCCACAGCCCTTTATTTTTTATGACACTTTTTACTCGTTTTGGAATACTCTCTACCAATTTTTCAATATAAGTGTTTGGTATGTTTGTCCATTCTTCCTGCACTCTTAGCCAAAGCTCATCAATATTTTTGGGGGCCCTTTCATACTGTCCCAACTTCCTTTTAAGTAGAGCCCACAAATTTTCAATTGGGTTTAGATCTGGGCTCTGCGCAGGCCACTTTAGCACTTGGAATCGCTGATTAGACAACCAATTTTGGACAATTTTGGCGGTGTGTTTGGGGTCGCCTTCCTGTTGAAAGAATACTTCTTCTTCTCTCTTATCAACAAATTCTGGTAAATTGGTTTGGAGTATGTTGAGGTAATCCTCCTTCTTCATAATTCCATCAATTTTAACAAGTGGACCGACGTGCCACCATGTAAAGCAGCCCCATGTCATTAGGCTTCCACCACCATGTTTAACAGTTTGCTTTACCTGATGCTTCTGAAGGGTTTCATGAGGTCGGTGCCAGAAGTACTCCTTCCCATCTGACTGGAAACGGTTGATTTTTGTTTCATCCGACCAGATCACACGCTTCCAATCATCAACGCTCCAATTTTTGAAGTCTTTGCAAAACTTTAACCGCGCCTTCATATTTTTGTCTGACAGAGCAGGTTTTTTTTGTTTGACTGCGGATACAAGACCAATCCTACGAAGGGCTCTGCGCGCGGTCCACTCACTGACGTCCTTATTTATTTATGCAGCAGCCAATTTCGGAGTTGAAGAGTCTTTGCGCGTCATTAAACGCTCCATAATTCGGGCATCTGCATTTGTCAGCAACCTTTGGCGACCTTTCGTGATGGAACTGGTTTTTACATTTCGCCTTTTTTGAGCGCAATATACTGTAGAATTGCAGATTTTTAATATTTATGCAATTTCGCGAGTGGACTTGCCTTTTTCTGTTAACACCACTATGTTATTTTCCATTTCTTTGGATATTTTACACATTTTGTATTAATCGCAAAAAAACGAACCGATCTGCACACAATCAACAAATATTTTAACGCAATTTCTTTGCACAATTGACAATGTGAGAGCGACAACAAATTTCAACGGAAATAAAGTGCATAACGGTAAATTCTTAGCTAACTATGATGACAAGATCATTCCGTGCAAAAGTGTTTGAATGCTGCACTGTTAAGTTTTTGCGCTTAACATTTTTTGTGTTTTTGAATTTTTAATTTCGCTTGTGGTACATTTGGAAAAAATAAATAAAGAATGAAACAAAACAATATTGGTTGCATTTTCTTTAATAATACAGAATTTATGAAGGTAAATGTTCAAAAACTATAAACATTCAAACATTTATGCTCGCCACTGTATGTATACATTAAGTTTTATATACAACTATTTCTCAAAAAAAATTACATTTTGTGGGAGAAAATAGCTAAAAATCATTCAAAAATTATGTATCGTAAGAAGACGTCAAATATCGGGATAACTTATTAAATTATTGAATTATGCAAAAGTAATAGGGAATATATTAAATAGAAACAATAGACATTTTGTTATTATTTTTTTCAAATTTAATAGCGTTTTCTTTTTTCAAAAAAATTTGAATTTTTTCTGCCTTGTTTTATTTTTTTGCATTTTTTTCGTTCTTTTCTCAAATCAAATTCTGACTTTTGAAAAGAAATAGTTTTAAAGAGTCCCCCTCTAACTTTTCAGTCAGTCTCCGGTGAAATTTTAAGTACTTGTGTATTAGTCATTCTCGCTTAAATATCTCAAAAATAGGAGCAAGTCTATCATCGGCGGGCAGTAAGCAAGTTTAAAAAAATTGAAGCCTTAATTGTTCCTTTTTCCTATGTTTTGCAGTTTTAAAGTTGCTCTGTACTCAACAAACTCTGCTTCATATGCAATCTACATGTCGCATCTTTTGGATTTGTATACGTGTCGCGTTCTTAAGCCATACTAACACACGAACACACGCTTGCTCTTCCGTTATCACTATTGTAGATGCTGTAATCATCTTTCAGTGCTGACTTTGCTGCTATTTCTCTATAGCTTTTGCTGCTTTTCAAGCATGAATTTAGAACTTGGTTGATATTTTGTTGTTGCCACTTCAACACCATCAGTAACAACAAAAACAACAACCTGATGGTAAGTGCGTTTTTTGTCTTAGTGTGGAAATTACTTTTTATGTCTGTAATTCACCAACGCAATCTAATGCATCGATCGTTGTAATGTTATCTCATGACAGGATATATATTTGGATGCAACTTACCAGCTGTGTATGTATGCATCACTAGTGTGTGTATGTGAGAGAGTGTGTGTGTGTGTGTAATGTTGCACTGCATGTACTAGCGATAATCACCGTCGAGCTGCTATCACATGGTTGATTACCTATATTAACATTTAAATTCAAGTTCAACACATCTGTAATGCGATTCCTTCGTATGCCTGGCTGCAGAAATTTATTATCTAGTTAAGATCTCTATTTTAATAGCTGCAAGTTGCAACAACAAAAGTATGACATAAGTAAAGTAAGCCTTTGTGTCCAGCTTAATTGCTCAATTTGGCGGTCAATCACTTAAGAAAATATAAAGTATGAAGTTGGAAGTCAGAAGTAGGTATGAGGTATAAGTACGAAATATAAAATATGAAATATGAAATATGAAATATGAAATATGAAATATGAAATATGAAATATGAAATATGAAATATGAAATATGAAATATGAAATATGAAATATGAAATATGAAATATGAAATATGAAATATGAAATATGAAATATGAAATATGAAATATGAAATATGAAGTATGAAATATGAAATATGAAATATGAAATATGAAATATGAAATATGAAATATGAAATATGAAATATGAAATATGAAATATGAAATATGAAACATGAAATATGAAATATGAAATATGAAATATGAAATATGAAATATGAAATATGAAATATGAAATATGAAATATGAAATATGAAATATGAAATATGAAATATGAAATATGAAATATGAAATATGAAATATGAAATATGAAATATGAAATATGAAATATGAAATATGAAATATGAAATATGAAATATGAAATATGAAATATGAAATATGAAATATGAAATATGAAATATGAAATATGAAATATGAAATATGAAATATGAAATATGAAATATAAAATATGAAATATGAAATATGAAGTATGAATCATGAAGTATGAAGTATGAAGTATGAATCATGAAGAATGAAGTATGAAGCATGAAAAATGAAGTATGATATATGAAGTATGATATATGAATTTTGAAGTATGAAGTATGAAGTATGAATTATGAAGCTTGAAGTATGAAGTATGAAGTATGCAGTATGAGGTATGAAGTAGGAAGTTTAAAGTACGAAATATGAAGGTTGAAGTATGAGATATGAAGTATGGAGTTTAAATTATGAAGTTTAAAATATGGAGTTTAAAGTATGAAGTTTAAAATATGAAGACTAAAAAATTAATTCTTAAGTATTATTTTGTGAAGTTCAGCTCATAAATAACATACATTCCCATCTTTTATTTATCTATGTAAGGAAACTGTTCCAACTCATTGCTTGCTTACATTATCTCTGAGAATCGGGTCAATGAGTAGTTTTTCTAATATTTTTTCTGCTTTATGCAGATCGTCTTACATCATTTCTTGCCAAGAGTAACGCATTCATACGGACGACTTGACTGACGGCACAAGTGCTGCTTATTGTGTCTGCTGTTAGCTCAGACATGGATATGCTATAGTTAGTAGGAATAGTTTGGTTGTAGTTGTTGTAGTTGTTTTTGTTTGTATTGTTTCACTTAATCAAACTAACAATAGTTCACTTTTGCTACATTGCCTCAACTAAGCTAGACGGCAGTCAGCAACAACAATTACATACAATGTTGATAATGTGTGAAATCTTAGCAGTTAGCTTTCAGTTTTCACTGCAAACTAGGTAGCTATGTCTGTCCAATGAAATTAATGTGACTTGGTCTTAATCTCATCAAGACGATGATTATACAGTAAATGTGTCAAAGTGTCAGTGTTGCAAATTTGCACAGTATGCAACATTAAAACAAAAGTAACAACAATAGCGCTGCAATGCAAATGTTGTTGCATATTTCTGAGAATTAGTGCCATTGTTTTCTTGTGCTTGGATTAATTGAGATAGCCAAGTTTTGCCTAGATTAGCCAAATGAATAGTGACGCAAGACATACAAGGAAATCAATCATCCAAAAGTTAATTCCTCACAATAACAACAAGAGTCTTAAGTTAAGCAACATTTGCTTCTCTTACAATTGCCAACAATTTGTAGACCAGCTTTAAAGTTTTATTATACATTTCCTTCTGTAAAATGTTTCTACCTGTTTGCAGACAGTTATGTAGTTATTTTATTGCAACAATTAAACAATTTTTTAAACCGATCATGCTACGATATTATAATTGATCATGTTATTCGTATAGATTTATGTGCACTACAGTTTTATGATGTTAGCATCTAGATATAATTGTACATAAATTCGTAGCTAGTGAATCTTATATTTCGTCTATAAAATGTTGCAGCAATTGTTAGATGCTGCTGTTGCTGTTGCTGCTGTTGTGTTTTATTAGGCCTAGTTAAACATAAACATGGATTATGTAGCCGGTTGTAGTTCGATATTTACTGCTTTGATTGCGAGTTGCATGCAATTATTTTTGTAATTCAGTCACGTTAACTACGTTAGTTAATGGATTGCTGGACTATTTGTTATTCGGAAATTATTTGAAAAATGAAAGTAAAGCCTGGGATTTAGGTAGGTAAGCATATTTTATGATTATCGATAATTATATAGAAATCCGTTATTTAAGACTCACATTAAAAATAAAAGCCTGCTTTTAAATATGGGTTAATGTATAATCAACGATTGAAAGCTGATGCCTCACTCACAAACAAATACAAATTACAGCAGGCTGAAAATATCATGTTAAACTCTTCACTCTGCTGTTAGGTTTGAACCGTATTGTCCAAATTTCAGTACATTTTGTTCAATAACTTTCGAACGGTAAAAAATATTGACTTAAGTGGGGGACATGACATTGGCCGTTTTTTTTAAATCGATTTATAATTTTTTATATGTTGTATTTTAGTAAATATTCTTATATTTATATTATTATAGTAAATATCCTTAGTAAATATTGTAGTAAATATTCTAAAAAAAAAAATTAAATGGAAAAATTCTTACGGGTTCAAAAGTTACACCCGGATTAGTGAGAGCTCATTTTTAATTTTTACCTTTTTTTTTCTTTGTTCACAAACTTTGAACGCGTTTATCTCGAAACCATGTTTTTCGTACTGGTTGTGGCATTAGCGGGTTTATTTTTTGACGAAATTTTTTTTTTATTTTCTTAAACTTGATTCGCTTTCGTATGACACGAGCTTTTTTTAAAATTTTTTTCGATTTTTTATGAATTTTTAAAGTCAATATTTTTTTCGACCATATGACCATATTTGTCAGACTTTAATGACATTAACTGTCTCAATAGCATCTTCCTTTGAAAGTTACAAGTTGTTCATCTAGAGTAACATTTTCATGGCAGTTGAAAAATATAGGACAAAGCTCTTACCAATGATTCCATAAATCTCGAATATGGCCAAACTTCTCGGTACTTCGCATTATTCTTTGGCTTGCAATATCATCAAAACTGAACGCAATTGTAATCATATGAAAAGTATCTTCCGACATAATAGCTCGGAAAATAGGTCGACCAAAATTTGCATCAAACAACCCATACGCCTTCATTTTCCCAACTGCCATAAGAAAATTTTAAAATAAGACATTTATTTTGTTCAAAATAAAAACAAAATTTTAAAAAAATAACCAATTAATCCTGCAAAAAGGAAGCTTCATCAGTATTTTTCCATTTGTCGGCGAGAAAATATCAGAAAGGCTGACTGTATATCAAAGCATCTAGAAACTACAAATCAAGAAATTATATTTTGCGCAATAGTTAGAATGGGTTGGGGTAACGGAATTTGGCTTCATACCAGGGATGATATTTTGAGTGGAATAGTACTTTTTTGAGTACTATTGACTCTACAAAAGTACCCGAGTACCTTCTTGCCGAAAAAAGTACTCTGGTATAATAAAGAATTTTACTTGAAGTTTTGTCAAGAGTTAAAAAAAATCATTTTTGAAAATGAAGTCATAAACTTATTGCCAAAATTCTCGCCCCGTCACGTTTTATTTGCCGTTGATTTAAGAAATGTTTCCAGAACAAGAACTTTTAAAAGAAAAAGTCAAAAATTTCATTAAAATACGCAATAAATTTGGTCAGGCGGCAAAGATTTGAAATTTTTTGGACCAGATAGTAAGATCTTCTTCAGTACTACTATTTCTAACCATTTGTTTATTTGTAACTGCTGCACCAGCTAATATTTTTACGAAAAACATGGTTTTTGGGTGTTTTTCAAAATGGCTTAGCTCACTGGTGGCTATCGTTATAGCCAAAAAAAAATGTTGTGCATTCATCTTAGAATCGATCAAGGTTAATTTTAAGTTGGTGGCAATGACAATTTTTTTTTGTCTCATAGAGGTCGAGGCACTCTAATATATATACTTAACGGGTTCTGAAAGAAATACTGATTATTTATTGTTCCTTTATGTGATAAATATAACAAAATTTAAAAGTATTGGTTTTAATTTATGTATTTATTTACTTAATAAAAAGTACCCTTAACAATAAAAAAGTACTTTTTGCCTTTGTTAAAAAGTACTCTCAATAAAAACTTTTTAACAAAAAAAAAACCTACTTCAAAATCACTAGAAAGTAAAAAATAATTTTAAATTACTTTTACTATTTATTTCTTGGTCAAATTTGTATTTTTATAATAAATATATTTATTTTTTTATGATAATAAAAGCTTCTAGTCAGCGCTAATCATTGGTGTAAAATCATGATTTTTTCGCCATCCTTACTCTATTTATGACTTTTTTATTTGTAAATATCCTGCTTGGGTGACGCTGTATTAATTTGTAATCTTAATTTTTCTTAAATCTTAATTAAAATGCTATATGTGTGTTGCAGCTGCACAAAAAATCTGATTATATTAGCGCCGACTTCGAAGCTCTTATTATCATAAAAAATAAATATATTTATTATAAAAATACAAATTTGACCAAGAAATAAATAGTAAAAGTAATTTAAAATTATTTTTTACTTTCTAGTGATTTTGAAGTAGGTTTTTTTTTTGTTAAAAAGTTTTTATTTCTTTCTTTTTAGAGAAAATGATATATATTAAAAAAGTGTATAAATTAATTAAACACCAATTATTTATGCTCATAATATGGAAAAATGCTTTTCTGTCGTTTCTTATTCTGGTCTTTGTCAGTGTGTTTATCAGTACCTACTCTTGTTTTTTTATCACTACCCCATTGTCAATATTGACTGAAATATAGTGTGTTTATAATATTGACACGCCTCTTTGTCGAGAATATCACACTCTTTGTCATAGTGTTTTCAATAGTTCTACCCATTCTAACAAATAATTTTATCACCCTTAAGTCAATATGATACAGTTTTTTACACACTGCCACACCCCTTAGACGAATAACGCCCAATTCTTCGGTAGTAATTTGTAATAATTGTGTCTACGTCTGTACTTTTTCAGTTAGTAGTGTCAGTATTCGATTTAGTGTTTTCTAATATTGCCACACTCCTTTGTCGAATGACGCCCACTTTATTCACAATAACTTGTTATAAGTGTGCCTACCTTTATACTAAATATCAGTACTCTAGTGTCAATATTATTCGCGATACAGTGTATTTTATATATTGCCACACCCCTTTATCAAACAAGGTCCACTGTATTGAAATTAATTGTTTTATAACTGTGCCTACCCCTGTAGTTAACTTTAGTACTCTAGTGTCAATATTATTCGAGATACAGAGTTTTTCTAATATTGCCACACCTCTTTGTCAACTAACGCCCACTTAATTGACTGTTATTTTTTACCTACCCTTGCATTTTTTCTGTGAATTTTATTAACTCTAGTACTCTAGTGTCAATATTTACTGAAATACAGTGTATTACACATTACTGACAGTTATTTGTTATATTTGTACCTACCTTTGTACTTAATTTTAGTATCGTAGTGTCAATAGTAATCGAGATACAGTGTTTTTTTAATATTGCCACTCCCCTTCTCGATTAACGCCCATTTTTTTTTTACAAAAATTTGTAGTGATTTTTCCTACCTTTGTAATAAATTTCTGTACCCTAGTATCAATATTATTCGAGACACAGTAATTCTCTTATATTGCCACACCCCTTTGTCGAATTACGCCCACTTTTGTTATAGTAATTTCCAATAATTGTACCTACCTCTGTACTTAATTTCAGTACTCTAGTGTCAATTTTCGTCGAGATACAGAGTTTTTACAATATTGCCACACCCTTTTTTAGAATTACGCCCACTTAAGTGATCGTCATTTTTAATACTTGTGCTTGCCCTTGTAATTCTATCGTGAATTTTATTACCGTAGTGTCAATATTTACTAAGATACAATGTTTTTCTTATACAGACACGCCCCTTTTCCGAATACCGCCCCCTTTCATAAACGGGCACCTCCGCGTTGATAATTTCTATATGTTGACAAAAAATTACGGCAATCGGGCAAGTACTTTAGGAGAAATCGATGTACATACATTCACAAAAAAAAAAAAAAAAAAAAAAAAAAATAAAAAAAAAAAAAAAAAAAAAAACAGAGAAACCAACCAACTTGAGAACCTCCTCCTTTTTGAAGTCGGTTAAAAATGATCCGATATCATCACTGCTTCATACTATTTTGTTTTTGGCAACATACGAAGAGGCAATAGAGCTTGTTGCAGTGACATGTTGTTCAATGTCTTGTTCACTTTCTGACTCTGAGTCACTTCTCTCGGAATTTTCTGGATTGTAATCAATATCTGAGATATCTGTGTCGCTTTCATTATCAACACGATCATTAAAACTCCAGGTAAATAACGTGGATGTGCCATTTCGTCAAGCAGTAAATATTTTAAATACATGGTGGTCCGTTGCTACGTAAACTATTCACGATTATATCGGAACGATCTGTCAAAACCATCATGAGTGACCAGTTGGGTCTCAGAAAAGTGAAGTGAAATGGCAAGTGAAAGTGAAAGTGAGTTGCACTACTTTGAGGGGATTGAGGTGGTTTGATGAATTAAATTGAGAAGAATAAATAAAAATTTATTGATTGGAAACGAATTCCCGATATTTTTGAAAGCAAATTTTTTTAATTTTTGCTTAGTTTCGTATAAAATATTACAAATTGGTATTGTCGCTTCTTTAAAAAATTGCCATTCTGGGACAAACTTAATACATTTGGTGAAGATTGTAATTTAATAAACCAAAAATTACAAAAAGTAACATAAATTTGAAAGATTTTGTGAAAAAATATCATTAAGAAACAAGTTTAAAGGTTTATGACAAAAAAAAAAACAATTTTTTTTGCGTAAATATTAAAATTTTGCTATATTTCGGTCTAGTAGAACCCAATACCTAATTTATATTATCCAGTATGTTCCCAAAACAAACTAAAAATAATAAAAACAATATTTTTTTGTACAAAAAAAAAGGATATAATATAGAAAGTTCAGATGTCTAGGGGTGAAAAGACTATTTAAAAACGCAGACATGAAATTTTTACGAAAGAATTTTAATATTTTTGTGCGGGTTTGGCAAGTTTTGGCATAACTTCGAAATTTTTAAAGAAACTCACAGTGATATTTTTAATCACCAAAGAATTTAAAGGGGAGTGATTTTGTAAAAAAAAGTTTTTATGTTTTCAAAGAACCTGTGACACAAAGTCGTGTTGGTCTGGACCGAGGCAAGAAAGCGGTTTGGAGGTAAAAATAGTTCTCAGTGTATCAAGTTACAGTTATGCAGGATTGTCAGAATTTCATAGATCTGGGAACACCTTACGAATATTTTTCGAAATATTTCGTAGAAAGTCATTATGATGATGCAGTTACTTTTACTAAAATGTACGCTCTCCAAAAATTTGGCGCAGAACTTGATTTATCCGCAACCGAAATAAAAAATTTGTTTAAATGCGATATTATCATGGGTTGCCTTCGTTATCCGCAAAAACACTTGTACTGGGAAGAAGGTTTTAGAAATCAAGTAATTGTTGAATCAATTTCGAGACACAATTTCATGAAATTAAGAAATATTATTCAATAAGTTATGGCGTATCCAGCCTGTAATTGATTTAGTTAGAAATCGCTGCAAACATTTAGACACAGATATAACATCATATTCTATTGACCAGCAGATGCTGCCTTTTACCGGTAAATGTCCAGTGCGTCAAGTAATAAGATCAAAGCTATGTCCAGTTGGATTAAAAAATCTCGTTTGTGCAACTTCTTATGGATTAATTCTTGACTTTGAAATATTTCAAGGTGCGGGAACTTTTCCGGACAGTGGATTAGGGCATGGGCTGTCGATTGTTTTAAGATTAATAAAGAGCTTGTCAGCTGGCAGTCATTTATTTTTCGATAGGTTTTTAACACAATATCTCTCCACCGCTGGCAATCATTTATTTTTCGATAGGTTTTTAACACAATATCTCTCCACCGCATTTTTTACGCCTGTTCCACCGTTTCAGCTACCCGAAGGACTTCATGGATCAAAGTACCGCCCACACAATGCCCCCGATGACATTTGGTACGTTCGTTTTGAACATTGGCCGAAGTTCGTTGATGTAAATGTAAAAAGATGTCGAAATAAACTGTAAAAGCCAAACTCGCGCAATATGCCAAAAATGTGAAGTTAGCTTATGTATCGCTAAAGACAAGGACTGCTGCAAGCAATATCACACTCAAAAAGACGAGTTTATTTATTAAAGATCTGTGTAGTTTTATCACACTATTAGTATTTAAATTACTAACCTGAATTGATCTCATTTTTGCCTATTTACTTGAATAAGAGTTTTCTTTTTATGCTTTTCAATATTTTCTTGAGTTTTATCATTTAAAAGAGGACATAGCACATGTGAAGAAGTTAAATATTACGTAAACGATCAAGTTTCACAATTTTGATAGGTAGTGTTTTGCAAAATCCTGTACACAAAAAACTTTCAGCTCTTTCCCAAAAAAAATGTTCAAATAACTTTATTTTTACAATAGTTATAAAGAAATATCAACTATGTTCTGAAAGGGTTATAGCTATCATACTATTTGGAGTACGCATCTATCTTGGCAGTCAATATGTCCCACAGATCCTTTATAGAACTAAGATCACGACTCAAAGCAAGCTGGCCACTGTAGCAAAAGGAGTTTTCGTGCCTCAAAAATTCTTTTGTGACCCAGGAAACGTGAATTGGCGCTTTATCTTGTTGGAATATCCAACTATCTCCATACAATTCTCCAGTAACTTTGATCAGCTTACTTTCAGGCAAATTAATATACATCTCCGCATTCATTATACTCGGGAAGTAGTTATATGCGATTAATACGTTTCGGTCCTTCCTCTAAAGCTAATCGCAGCCCACACCAAGAGCGCTCCTTCACTATGGTTGCGCTTGAAATAGGTATTTCGTGGATGTCGTATATCTCTTTAATACTTGATTCAACTGGACCGTCCAAGTTGTGTTTTTTCTCATTACTAAAAATGACACTTTTGAACTCATCGTCCAAAATTTTATATTTTTCGTAAAATTCGAGATGTGCATTTTTATGCCGTTATGTATTTGTTGTACACGCTGTCAAGTGACAGGAAAATCCAATTGCAATTTAATTTTTCTGCAACTCACATTGTCGTAAGTTGCTAATAGCTGAATGTCACGTTTGGTCCGGTCATCAATAGTTGGTGTTTGGCCTAAATAAATTTTTCTATAAAAAACTGTATATTTCAAATGAACAGCTAAATAATCCTTTTGTGTTACTAGGAGACACCTACCGTAAAGTCTAAGTTCTACTTGCTTATTTAAGAGGAGTTCAAAGTTTCATTTAATAACTCTCAATACTCTGTTCGTTTCAAATGTAAATACAAGGTCCTTTCAAGCTTCCAAATTGAAGGCTTCAGAATTATTCGGAAATAAGTTGACTTGCAATGCAGATCATTCTTAGAATAAGAGTTGTTATGTTTTTTTTTTCAAGTACCTAAATTGTATATTTTTTAGCAATTTTCAGCATAAGCTTTGGTTTCAAAAAATTAATTTGTTTCCTTAACCGCATAACCGCAGAATTTTAACAAATTTTTTCGGTTTATTGTAAATTTGGCTCTAACTTTTCTACTCAAGCTGAAGTGGTCTGGAATAGCAGTAACAACAGATGTTATATAATCAATTGATTTATTCCAACAATACTGCTTTCGTTCTGCATTTATTTGAATAATTTTTTGGTTATCTGGAAAACATTTTGTTCGAAATAGTTAATCGCCAAAATAGTGACCTTCAAACAAAATGTGCTGTTAAATATAAAAAATAAAACCAAATGATAAATAGAAAAACGGCAGAACGTGCCACTTCAATAAAATAAAATTGCAGGGAAGTAAAATACAGGAAGAACTGCTGCCAAGATGAAGCGTAGAACCCGTTGGAGATTAAGGTGTAATATTAATGCCAGCATTAGAGATGCCTGCAAAGCAATTGTTGTTGTTGTTATTGTTGTTGCTGCTGCTATCACAGCACAGATGTTGCTGGCAGCTTGGTTTGGCTTTACGTTGAGGACGACGACGACGACGACGACGGTGACGATGAAGCGACTTTAGATGATGAAGCACAGCATAGACACCTTAAGAAAAATTGTAAATAACTGTGCTTTTTATTGCATAAGATGTGAGAGTGATGATGTTGCAACACCTTTTGGCAACATGACTTCAACAGCAACAACAACAACAACTACAGCCATGAAAACACGGCCCAAACATAACCTAGCAAATTGAGTTGGCACTCTTTAATAAGACGATGTTGACTACAACAAAGATGACGTCGGTGTTGATGATGACGGAGATGGTTTGCATTGATATATCAAGTAGGAAAAAAATTAAAAAAAAAATATAAAGCCCGAAACCCGTAGCTAGCAAGAAGTTGCTTGTTAGCGGAATTGATGATGCTTGATGGTTATTTTTTATATTTTTTTTTTTTTTGCTGTTTAGGTTCTTTAGAATTTCTTCGTGAAAACATGTTGGTACATTGTGAACAACGACAACTACACAAAGAAACTACCTGTTGTTGCGCAATTTGATGCTTTTTTTTTTCTCCTTCATACTTTAGCCGGATAAATGAAAAATTTCCCATGTTTTTCCGCTATATTGGCGTGGCAGTATCTGCACATGTATCGGTCAGCCTGCCAGTCTTAATATTGGTACCTTGTTTTCCGTTTGATGCATTGTTGGTCACAGTCATTATGAGGAATTTTTTGGATATATTTATAAGTTTTTTTTATCCCGCTATAGTGTGCAGCATTAGTGGTGATGGTGGTAAAGGGGGTGGGTGGACGCTGGTAAGTTCTTTGCGCTGTCTTTGCATGTGAGAGAAATTTATTGGGTTGGCATAAGTTTGTGTTCCAACAAACAGCAAAGCAGGCAGGCTACTTTTGCTATCTATGCAATTTATCACAACGTGCTGCAGGACGGTGCTATGCTTAGTCCAGTCATTCCGGCGGTCGGTAAATTGAAAGGTATGAATATGTAAAAAAAAATAAAAAACAAAAAATATATGCTATATGGGCAGTACGTGTTGATGGAATGTGCAAGTTAACAAGAGGAACGAACATACAAACAGACAGACAGACAAAGTCAGATGTGATGGTTCAGAGATGTGTGAAAACTGCAGACATCTAGACTTCAAAATTATTATTTAATCTATGCGCTGGTGGCTAAGGCGGCGAAAATAAAAAACAACAAAAAACACAGGACAACAGTAAAACATATGAGACTGTACTGATTACTTTATTTTGTGGTCAAAATCAATAAAAATGTTTTTCAAATTTTGAATTGTTCACACAAATATGAAATTGTATTATAAAATGTTGCAAGCCATTATTTCAAAATCAATAGCAAGAGCAAGAGCAAGAGCAAGAGCAAGAGCAAGAGCAAGAGCAAGAGCATGATATAACGAAAGAAGGTACACACTAAAAAATTTCTATTGAAATTTTACACCGATCGGTGTTCCAGGGAGTCCTACACCGTTCGGTGTTAAAAAACACCGTGTCAAAGTGCTAAAACTTTATGTCTAAAAGGGGATATTTTGTTCACACCGATCGGTGTAAATAAATAAATATCCGATAGGATGTCTGTGTTAAACCCTGTTAGGTGTTTATTTTTAATACGCAAAATGATGATTTTTAACACCGAACGGTGTAATTTTTTATTATTCAATGGATATTTGTAGAATTTTTATTGATTCAAAAGGGTCAAAACATGTTGTACCAAATAAAATGGCAGACATGCTCAAAAATCGATTGAGTTCATTTAAATTTTAAAAAGTTGACTAAAAAAGCCTTAACGTCTCCTTTCCACTGAACCGTTTTCCCGAACATGACTATGAATTACAAATTTTCGCTTTCAGTCTTGAGAAATTTCAATTTTCAATTTGTCTGTCAATGATTATGTGATTTAAATTTTGATTTTCTTCTTTGCCTTTCTGATTTCACACCGATCGGATAAGTTTGTTATTTCACACCGGGTAAGCGGTGTAAATTAACACCGTTCGGTGTTAAAAATGTAAATATCCGCTTACCGGTGTAAATTTATTTTGGAAATTTTTTAGTGTGTAGCCGTGACCAGTGTTACCAGATTTCGGTAAGGACCATTCCCCTTTTGTCCATGCATTTCAAGAAGTTTTTCCCATTTTCATTTTCCCGTTTTTTTTCCCTTATTTGAAATTATATAAAAGGCAATCATATCCAAATATTTTTTGAATGTTTTATTTTTTTTAATTCATAATAATTTATAATTATTACAATGGGTACATAAAAAAATTTTTATATAATTTAATTTCTGTGCATTGGAGTAGACTGAAATTTAAAGTTTGAAGAATCCATCCGTAATTTAAAAAAAAAACTTCGAAACAGCACAAAAAAATTTACTTGTTTTACCCACTTAAAAACTGCAAGATTGTTTTTTTTTTTATTAATGCATTTCTTTTTGTCCGATCCTAGGAAATGATGTAACTTCAAAAAGGACTGAAATACTTGAACTACATATTCCTCTCAGGGCGTTTTGACTTCCGAAATCATATTCGAGTGGTAAGCCCTTCTACCTCAATTAAAGCTCACTTGAACTTGAATTCTTTGCTCATAAAATTAAACTTCTTTAAAATTCTTGCATTTCTTTGGAAATGAATAGAATATTAACTATTTTAAAGATATGTCATTTAAGCTCTGACATGAAATGTAAGTCTTGGAAAAAACATTTTGATGGTTTTTCCGTAGCTTCAAAACATTTTTTTTTAGCTCCCTCCAAGCCATCTTTAAAATAAGGAGTGCACCGACCTCTGACATGAAATGTAAGTCATGGAAAAAACATTTTGATGGTTTTTCCGGAGCTTCAAAACATTTTTTTTTAGCTCCCTCCAAGCCATCTTTAAAATAAGGAGTGCACCGACCAACTAATTACTCATATTACTTGAGTGCAACTAAATATACCCTTTGCCTATTTCTTAACATATTAAATTGTGATTTTTCATAAATATATTAGCAAGTGGAATATGGATTTTTTTTACTTTTGTGTTTTCCTTGTTTTGCCATAAAAAATAAATAAACAAAAATTACGTTTCAGCTAACGTTTGACGAAAATCCTTATAAATACATGTGAAGTTTTTGGCTTCTTCACATAATTCAGAAATGTTTTTAAAAACTTAAATATATGAAAAGAAAAATGCAAAAAAAATTTAAGTTGATTTTTGAAAAGTATAGTTTTTTATCTTGTAACGCGCGCAACCTAATTTTTCCCGTTTTTATGACTGTTTTTCCCGTTTCCCTTTAAGGTCAGAAAATCCCGAAAAAGGGGGAAAATCTCTCTTCTAGCAACACTGGTCGTGACGGTTCTATTCGCTGCCTTATCCGGCTGGCATCTGTCAAAAACAGCTGATCGATTTTTGCAACAAAGAGGGAGAATGAACAAGGTAATCAAAGCCACAACTTTTTCTGCAGAGTCATTAATTACTTTAAGCTATTTGACTATTTTTATAGCACTTAGATAAGATGAGTTACTACGCCACTCTTCAGGATCATTTGTAAAAACTCTTATAAAAACATTTTTAAAGAAATATATAGTTTTTTTTTAAAAAAGTAGAGTATTCTGTTTGACGAATTCCTCTAAATTGGCACTCGAATAATTATTTATGGATAAAGTCTTCTTCAAATGAGAATTTGTTCCTGATCTGGTTATTGCCTCTGAAATTTTTTTGGGACTTTGTTGTTAAAGTTTGATCAACGAATGCTATACCAACCAGCCCTTCTTCAAGGCACCACAAATGTTGCTCAAACTTTTTGAGCGAAACTTCTGCTGTGTGCGGACTAGCACGTTTGTAGCTTTATGAGAAAAAATTATTCACCAAAAAAGTTTAACCAAAAGGAAGTTAATTTGAATACTTTTCTAAGCACCGAAGAAACTCCAGGTAATTTTTTAACCTCCTTTACGTTTTTTAATCCCGTACTCCAAAACCCCAGCACTCACAAACTCCTATTTTAAAGCACTTGCACGCAAAAGCACGCCGTGCCTGCAAAAATCACGACACGAACACACCTCTTTACATATTTCTTTACATAAAACAGCAGTACCCAATAGGCAATTACACCAGCGCTCTTCATACGAAGGCCTGCATTGACTGCTGCTTTTGAAGACTAAACATATCCGTTCCTTGCTGCTCTTATGAGCACTTCTTGAAGGCATTCCTTTTCTGCACAAAAGACAGCACAACAAATTTGTTTTCCCTACAGAGACTGACTTTTCATATACTTCAGGGCAACTTTTTCGTTAAAAGTTAGAATATATATCAGTTTAAAAATATGACGCAATAATGGCCCTTCTTACTGCTATATCAAAGATTATAGATTGAAATTAATCTAACTTAAAAAAACATAGGAGAGAAGATAAAATTATAGAATATATAAATAAATAGAAAAAGGTTGAAAAGAAAAAAATATTTTTTCAACACTCCTACTTTTAGCCATTCTAAAGAAGTGCTTCTATCAGGCCTCTTTTGAGCTATCGGAGCGGAAGGCCTGCGAAATTTTCCCACTTCATATAAAAAAGAAAGTGTAATTATATATGAGTGCGGCAGTACTACAAAATCCACAGGAAGGCCTGCTAGCAGCGATGTCATTGTCTACTGGGTATTTATTATAGCTCATACATATACAATTTTAAATAAAAAAAAGTATTAGAAACCGCAGCAGTTAAATGCGTCCTAAGAAATATCGTATTAGTAAGAAGTATGATATTTAAGTAACTGCGTACTTTTTTGTCAAATATCTGGATAACTTTCATGCTTCATTTGGCACAGCAAAAAAACTCAATTTCAACAGACAGAAATTTTTTCAACTCAGAATTTTCTTTCCTACTTAGCCTAAGTAAACATTTCGATTTCACTTCTTATTGCTTCGTTGCATGAACAGCGTACTTTTTGTCAGTAGACCGGCGGCTCCCGTGAGATAAAAGGCAGTTGTCAAAGCTACCTTCTTTCGTTATAAGATGAGCAAGAGCAAGAGCAAGAGCAAGAGCAAGAGCAAGAGCAAGAGCAAGAGCAAGAGCAAGAGCAAGAGCAAGAACAAGAGCAAGAGCAAGAGCAAGAGCAAGAGCAAGAGCAAGAGCAAGAGCAAGAGCAAGAGCAAGAGCAAGAGCAAGAGCAAGAGCAAGAGCAAGAGCAAGAGCAAGAGCAAGAGCAAGAGCAAGAGCAAGAGCAAGAGCAAGAGCAAGAGCAAGAGCAAGAGCAAGAGCAAGAGCAAGAGCAAGAGCAAGAGCAAGAGCAAGAGCAAGAGCAAGAGCAAGAGCAAGAGAAAGAGCAAGAGCAAGAGCAAGAGCAAGAGCAAGAGCAACAGCAAGAGCAAAAACAAAAGCAACGGCAAGAGAAGGACCAAGAGCAAGAGCAAGAACAAGAACAAGTGCAAGACCAAAAGCCAAAGTAAAAACAAAAACAAAAACAAAAACAAAAACAAAAGTAAAGAAAAAGTAAAAGCAAAAGCAAATGCAAGAGATAAAGCAAAATCAAAAGCAAAGGCAAAATCAAGATCAAGAGCAAAAGCTCGAACTAGAGCAAAAGCAAAAGCATAGGCAAAAACATAAGCAAAAGCAGAAGCAATGGCAAATGCAAAAGCAAACGAATCAAACGAGGACAAGAACAAGATTTAGGAGAATTACAACAAGAATTAGAACAAGGAATTGGAAAATGATTGCACAAGGATGAAAAATTATTTGGATAAGGTTTTGTACAAATATTAGGGTATTGATTTTGCAAGGACTATGACGGAGATAAGAATAAGGGGCTGTCCATAAAATAAGTGCCTAATTTTTAATTTTTTGATAACCCTCCGTGACTATTCATATTGAATTTCAAAAAACACTTCCCACCTTAAAGGAACGAGGTGTATGAAATATTAAAAATTAATTGATGAAAATAATATATATTACTGTGAGTATATCTCAGTAATTGCACTACTTTCACTGAATTCTATGTCCAGAAAAATCAAAGGAACTTTTTTTAAAAAAAAAATTAATATTTGAAGTGTGCATTTAAAACCTTATCTTTTTGCAAAAATCTAAGTTTTATTGTGATCTGATGCAATGTAAACTATTTTTCATCCAGTAGCCAGTCCAGCTTCTCCTTTTTCCCATCTCTCTGGTAATATTCCGGCTTCCGTGCCGAAAAATAACATGTCTTTTGAGACTAACCACAAATTGATCTATTTTTTGGCATTTTCATAAGAACGAAGTGCTGCTAAGTTAGGTCATGGATCATCGATCGAAACAAGTAATAGTCGGAAAGAATAATGTCTGGTGAATAAGGCGGGTGTGATAGGGCATCCTTTTTCAATGTTTCAAAGTATGTTTCAACTAGCCTTGCAACATTTGGTCGAGCATTGTCATGCTGAACCTCGTCAAGCCTTGGTTGGAATTGCGGACGTTTTTCCTTTAATGCTTGGCTCAAACGCATCAATTAAAGTCAAAAGCAATCTCCCTTGATTGTTCCGTTAGGTCGGAGCAGCTCATAATAAATTATACCTTGCTGATTCCACCATATACAGAGTATGAGCATGAAACCATGGAAATTCAACTTTACCGTCGATGTTGCAGCATGGCCGAGGTAACCAATTAATTTTTTTAGCTTTGGATTATCATAATGGATCCAATTTTCATTGCCAATGTATTGTCAATGCACAAACTGTTTCCGATTTTCCAGCTGGAGCAGCTGTTTTCGACGCCTCTCAGCTTCATATCAAACGGCACCCAATTTCATTACTTTTGGATCATGCTTTCAGGCTACTGCACATGGTTACTTAATGAACTCTCAACAAATTTTGCAAGTTCTTGTCGCATTTGACACGGGTCTTCATGGAGTTATGCCTACAAATCCTCATCTTCCAATTTTTTCGACTGACCTGGACGTTCTTTGTTATTAGTGTCAAAATCGCTACTTCTGAAACGTGCACACCACTAATCGCCACGTTCTAACCGGCGAAACATATTCAGGGTTTTGAGGAGTTTACGATGTGTCTTTCATTGTCATAATAAAAATGACAGGTATAATAGATAAGAAGTTGAATTCCTCAATGTATACTCCTAATAATTTCACTCAATCGCTCAATGGGATTGAAGACACAGGATTCTTGAACGGTTTTTTTTTTACTCATTCATGTGCATCCTCATATCTTTTGCAAAGAAGTTCACTGGTGCTATACAAATGAGGTATTATTTCGAGTATCCTTCCTCAAAATGGAATTATATAAATTGTAATTTTTTTATTCCGATTTATTAAATGTTTGGACTCGCCGGTAGAAATAATACAAGCCGCAGTTAACCAAGTTTGGTTAGACTTTCCAGAAACCATTGCCACAAAGAAGTTGTTATGCACTGACATCAGAGAACAAACGCTTAAGATACTATAAGACATCGACATAGACAATAAAAAAATTTTTACTGAACGTCAAGAATTCCAGAAATAAAAACGACCGCACAATGCCATGAGTTATTAATGTTTACATCATTCGATGGAAAAAAATGAACTCTGAAGACGTGCAATGCTGTAGAAACACATCACAATTTTGAAAGAACCAAATCTAAATTTATCTGATACGCCATACCTTCGGAAGGATTCGCAAGAGACATCCAAACTCAATTGTGAATTTTTGCTGCAGAATAATTTCAATTTGAACAGCTATAGGCATAAGATGGAGCCATGCGACATGAGACATAAGACATGAGACATGAGTCATGAGACATGAGATATGAGACATGAGACATGAGACATGAGACATGAGACATGAGACATGAGACATGAGACATGAGACATGAGACATGAGACATGAGACATGAGACATGAGACATGAGACATGAGACATGAGACATGAGACATGAGACATGAGACATGAGACATGAGACATGAGACATGAGACATGAGACATGAGACATGAGACATGAACATGAGACATGAGACATGAGACATGAGACATGAGACATGAGACATGAGACATGAGACATGAGACATGAGACATGAGACATGAGACATGAGACATGAGACATGAGACATGAGACATGAGACATGAGACATGAGACATGAGACATGAGACATGAGACATGAGACATGAGACATGAGACATGAGACATGAGACATGAGACATGAGACATGAGACATGAGACATGAGACATGAGACATGAGACATGAGACATGAGACATGAGACATGAGACATGAGACATGAGACATGAGACATGAGACATGAGACATGAGACATGAGACATGAGACATGAGACATGAGACATGAGACATGAGACATGAGACATGAGACATGAGACATGTGACATGAGACATGAGACATGAGACATGAGACATGAGACATGAGACATGAGACATGAGACATGAGACATGAGACATGAGACATGAGACATGAGACATGAGACATGAGACATGAGACATGAGACATGAGACATGAGACATGAGACATGAGACATGAGACATGAGACATGAGACATGAGACATGAGACATGAGACATGAGACATGAGACATTAGACATGAGACATGAGACATGAGACATGAGACATGAGACATGAGACATGAGACATGAGACATGAGACATGAGACATGAGACATGAGACATGAGACATGAGACATGAGACATGAGACATGAGACATGAGACATGAGACATGAGACATGAGACATGAGACATGAGACATGAGACATGAGACATGAGACATGAGACATGAGACATGAGACATGAGACATGAGACATGAGACATGAGACATGAGACATGAGACATGAGACATGAGACATGAGACATGAGACATGAGACATGAGACATGAGACATGAGACATGAGACATGAGACATGAGACATGAGACATGAGACATTTGACATGAGACATGAGACATGAGACATGAGACATGAGACATGAGACATGAGACATGAGACATGAGACATGAGACATGAGACATGAGACATGAGACATGAGACATGAGACATGAGACATGAGACATGAGACATGAGACATGAGACATGAGACATGAGACATGAGACATGAGACATGAGACATGAGACATGAGACATGAGACATGAGACATGAGACATGAGACATGAGATATGATAATAACTACCTGAATCTGCTGAAATGGGTATCGTAAATACTAAAATTTTCTTTAGGCATCCCGGAATTTAAATATTTATTTCGGTTTGTTTTGCTTAATATATTAGTTCTTATCAACTCAGAATTAACAAACCTTTACCGATCACTAATTTCTATAAAATTACCAAAACCAACGCATTCTAAAAATCAAACACATAATTCATGCATATTATGTCTGAATGGTAATTTCATAGATATACATTGTTAATAAAGTAAATTTAAAATAAAGGAAAATAATTGGTTCGGTATCTACCACGTGATCGGTTCTCAAGAGATATTAACCTGTCCCAAATCTACTACCAACATATGAAAATAAGCAGTCACTTTTACAAGGCGTTGTCATTGAAAGGGCCAATTGATACAACGCAGATACCTTTGGACCTAACCGGTAGGTTAACCTAAGTAGGTTGTTAATGTAATTGAATAACTGTTTAATCACTGTTTATCGAAGTTCAAGCTTGCTGGCGTTCGACGTTAATACTTCACTGACAATATAAGACACATTTTTTTAAGATTATAAGCAAACTTATTTCGATGGTAATTTTTGACCAAACAGATTATGAAAAATTTGAATTAGAATTTCAATTATTACATTAAAATGTTTGGTACTTACACAGTCAGGATATGAACCCACGTCCTACGCATGCCAGTCTAGCACTTCACTGAGATATTAGTATATATAAGATAATTATAGCAAAACATATAGGGGAGGATGCTCACTAGACCATACCACCTCCTATGAAAAAAAAAAGTTCGCCGTATACCAGGGAGTATGCCGCATTTTTGCAAGACAATTACGAAAAAAATTTTTTTTTTTTTTGTACCGAACGTAGGTGTCGCGCTATGACATATTTCTTCATATCTCTGGTGTTTACAGCCGAATTTTAAAGTTTGGTACATGGATTTTTTTGTCTCAAGAAGACCAATATGACTTCTATAAAAGTCATTGACCTCAGATACACCGTTATAGTACTTACCCTCCAGAACTCAGTTCCTACCATCCTAATGTACCATCCTAATATCAAAAAAATAAAGCTCTTAAAATATCATTAATCTTTTGCTCAGAAAATATGAAGATAATTCCAGCAAAACTATTTTTAAAAAATTTTTGAAAATTTTTTGCCGAACATAGGGCTCACTTTCTTCATTATCATCGATGTTTTTGTTTAAAAGAGACCAATTATTTCTATCATATATATATCAGAATTTTTTTTTAATAGCAAAATAAGCAACAATTTTTTTAACTAATTGTAAGTCATTTTTTAAGTATTTTGTTTTATTTTAAGTAATTTATTTAAAATTCAAGAGAAATTTTTGTAATTTTTTAGGAAAATTTTCATTTAACACTTATTATTCAGGTTATCAATTATAAATATATAGCTTTTTCTTTTCTCGCCAAAAAAATCTGATCTCTGAAAATGCGAAATTTTTCCATTTTTTCTTGTGACCGCAGAATGTAAACCTGTTTTAAATTAAGAATAGAACATAAAACATAATGGATTATTTTTTTCAAAGTGAATATTTATAAGTTTTATGTATTGTCCAAATTTAATGAAGTTTCTTGTATGAACTTTTTGAGTTTTATAATAAAATATTATTTAGCTACCTGTTTCGAATTAAATATTAAAATTTTAATTTTAAATTCTGCTCGATTTTTATCATTTTGACGTAACGATGTAATATTTAAAACTTTATTGTACTAAAAATTTCCATAGTTTCGAAGATATGTGAATGGTTTTGTTATCAAAATAACAGAATCTGTTTTAGAATTAATTAGATGCTAAGAATTAGACGATACAAATTTTAAGAGAAAAAAAAAAGACTAAATGGATACTTTAGAGATTTGTTGTTGGGCTCATTGTTAACTTCTTTTTCACAATTTCCATGTAGGCTTCAACATTTTGGCTGGTATTAAAGCGTAGAGGGCGTGAAGAAGTTTTTTTTCTTTTGAAAATATATGCATACATCAAGCTCGTCGATCATTTAAACATGTTTGAATATACATTTAAGCGTCAACAGTTTTTGACTGATTTAGGTTTATGTCAGACTGTTTTTTTTTTCTTTCCCTCTTGTTTTATTATTTTTTCATCAAATAATTAACACATCAATTAAAAGCTTAACAGCCAAAGAAATACACAGTTTTTTTTATTTGTGAATATTAATTAACGCTTAAAATGCTCATTAATCGGTTATAAACGCATGATTGTGTGAAGTTATTTTTTTTTTTATTATCTTCGCTTTTCACACTTGATTTGCATTTAAATTGAAATCTTTTGTTAGTGACAATTTGACAAAAAAGCAGTTATATTATGATGATCGACCGTAACATAAGAAGATAATTATAATCAAATCGTTTGCTACGGGCAGCGTGTGACTTTTGATGCTGTGCGCCTACACGATATTATCAAGGTTAAAAGCAGTTTAGATGCAGAATTAGCATAAATTTTGATGAATTGATTTATGCTGAACATTTTTAAGATTTTATGTGTTGAAAATCTAAGCGAATACAAAAACAAAAAATTAACTCAAATATCGAAAATTGTTAAGCAAAATATCTATGCCTAACCGCAAGTTTGCTATATCAGCTCAACAATAACAGCAACTTAGTGGCGAAAATCGTAAGCATAATTTATAAATTGTTTAAAGAAACAGTCAACAATTGCAATTAGAACAACAACACAATGCATTACAATAACAATCCTTAAATTACTGCGTACATTTTAATATCAACAACTTGAGGAAACTGAAAATTGACAACTTATTTACACAAGCAACTCCAAAGTCAAAAATGAAAATAAATCGTAAACTCAAGTGCTAACGATGACAGCCTGGAATCGTCTTGGCTTGTGACCAGCAAATGCCATTCATATTCCCCCATTAATCCAATCATTGTCGTCACCAAACACAAGACATGCTCTGACGACGTGCACGCAAAAACACTTGAGTTTATTTTTGTCTTGATCAGCCAAGTATCCGATCTTAGGGAGCGCAAATTGCTGTTATTGTTATCCTGAACTTGACTCCAGTCTTGCACTGTTTCGTTCTCTCAATGAAACTTGTGCTCCCTTGTTTGATGATCTTCATGCCTTCCTAACTATAAGCCAAGGTTTGCTCTGGTGTGCGGTATTTCTTTTTTTTTTTTTTCTTCGTCTTGCATGGTGCTGTTGTTTACATTTCAATGTTTGTTATTTCAAGTTGAATAACGTGGTATTCAAAATTTGAGACATAAACAAAATAAACATACCCGAAGTTGAGGCATGAATTCGAGACGAAGTCTGGTCAATTGCAGTGAGTGACCAATTGACGTTGACGTCTTAATTTTAGCATATGGCTTGAACAGACGTTCAAACTATTTCTTTGTTGGCACTTTATTTGACTGCTCAAATCGTTGGCTGTTAGTCGTTTGTGCTCTTCTGATTGATCTCCAACGAAGATTTCCCTTTGCAGCGCCTTTCAAATTTTTGTTGGTTTTTCATTAATTGCAATTGCGTGTCAAGTGTTGTTTTTGCTGTTGTTATTGTTGCATCCGTTGTCACATGTTTGTGTTGTTCTTTCAGGCATAAATATCGAATTTTTAATACATGCCTTTTTTATTGGCCTTTAATATAAACAATACTGATCTTGAAATACATATTTTGTTTACTTTGTTTTTATTTCTTTTGTGGTTTTTTGGTAGGTTTTTTTATTTTCATGACTCGTGCTTTTCAATTTAATGGTTAAAAACTTTGTTGTAAAGTCTTCTACAACCATCGCCTTGTCAGATATTAACTGTCTTAATGTTAACATTGTGTGCATCTTTTGTGCAACAAGTGTGTCAACTCCATGTATCCTGTTTGTTAACTTCATGTAGCATGATTTGAATCGAGATATGCAGGTTTAAAAATATACATAAATGAACAAATATTACTTTTGTGCATTTGTCTACTTCCAGTCCCATACAATTTCTGTGGAAAGATCAGCTATCTTGAAAGATTTAAATTAATCAACTGGTTAGAACAAGGTCAGTTACACAATGATGAGTCGAGTCTACTCATCCTTTTCCCGTTTTAGGAAATAATTCTTCTTTCGTCTAACAGCAAAAGATTGAAATATTTCCGTAGATAAAACATGATCTTAAGATGCTTTCCATACAGTCAACCTTTTCTATGTTCCATCTCGTTTTCAATCTCAATCTCAATCCTAATCTCAGTCTCAATCTCAATCTGAATCTCAATCTCAATCTCAATCTCAATCTCAATCTCAATCTCAATCTCAATCTCATTCTCAATCTGAATCTCAATCTCCATCTCCATCTCCATCTCCATCTCCATCTCCATCTCCATCTCCATCTCCATCTCCATCTCCATCTCCATCTCCATCTCCATCTCAATCTCAATCTCAATCTCAATCTCAATCTCAATCTCAATCTCAATCTCAATCTCAATCTCAATCTCCATCTCCATCTCCATCTCCATCTCCATCTCCATCTCCATCTCCATCTCCATCTCCATCTCCATCTCCATCTCCATCTCCATCTCCATCTCCATCTCCATCTCCATCTCCATCTCCATCTCCATCTCCATCTCCATCTCCATCTCCATCTCCATCTCCATCTCCATCTCCATCTCCATCTCCATCTCCATCTCCATCTCCATCTCCATCTCCATCTCCATCTCCATCTCAATCTCCATCTCCATCTCCATCTCCATCTCCATCTCCATCTCCATCTCCATCTCCATCTCCATCTCCATCTCCATCTCCATCTCCATCTCCATCTCCATCTCCATCTCCATCTCCATCTCCATCTCCATCTCCATCTCCATCTCCATCTCCATCTCCATCTCCATCTCCATCTCCATCTCCATCTCCATCTCCATCTCCATCTCCATCTCCATCTCCATCTCCATCTCCATCTCCATCTCCATCTCCATCTCCATCTCCATCTCCATCTCCATCTCCATCTCCATCTCCATCTCCATCTCCATCTCCATCTCCATCTCCATCTCCATCTCCATCTCCATCTCCATCTCCATCTCCATCTCCATCTCCATCTCCATCTCCATCTCCATCTCCATCTCCATCTCCATCTCCATCTCCATCTCCATCTCCATCTCCATCTCCACTTTAAACCACTTTTTTACCATAAAATTTAATGGTGCAGAGTCCACATAATACTATGCAGAGTCCCTATCAAGCTAAACCTTGGTCTAAGTGGTGGGGTTTTCCGCAAAAATAATTTCATAATGCTTGTTGAGCACATGAAATTAATTTTTTTTTTCCATTTTCTCCACAATTGACTCGGTCGTCTGCTTTCAACGCTATCTGCTGACATACATAAACTTCATCATATCGCTTGTTCAAAATTAGACAAGAGTCAACTGACAGATGCTTGTTCACTGGAGCAGTGTTGCCCTTCCAGTTAAGAGGCGGGAAATTTAAAAATTCATGGACTCATTGACCCGCCCTCGTATTAATAAATTAAAAACGAAACTTTCTCAAGGTTTCGATATATGTAAGTTCCTTCACGAAATTTCCTTTTTTGAGTTGGTTTGATTGGTTTGGTTTTCAATTCGTAAACATATTTTTTTCAAAATTTGTCAACATTTTTCTCAAAATACTCTTAGAACATAATTGTCATGTTTTTTTTTTTTAAATATCAGTATGAGGTGAAATATAACTATGTAACTTTTTATGTAAAATAAATTAAAAAATATGTTTTTGGTGTCCCGAATACAGTCAAAATGGTCTTTTAATTAAAAATATTAAAAATATTAGTATTTTTAGTCTTTTAGTTATAACATTAGTTTTTTAAGTCCAGTCATATTTAGGAGTGCAGCATATCGTTGGATAGGTCTAAGAGAATACTGCATCGTGTTCATTCATGTCGTTGGCATCAGATGCAATTTTCAAGTAGATATTTTACAATTTTTATTTTTAAATCTATATATATATAAAAATCAATTGCGTGTGCATTAAGGTCTTGCAAAGGCTCGGAAACGGCACGACCGATTTTAATAATTTTTTTATACTCTTCAACTTAATACGGATGTGGCTTAGGAAAAAAGAAAATCACGAAAAACTCGAAGGAACTGCGAAAAAATCGAAAAAAAGAAATTTGTACTTTCGTATGGGAATTGCCACTTCAAACTGTCTTAAATTAAATGGGCGTTCAAAATGCGTATCGTGCACTTTTCACCTCATGATGAGGTACATTTTCACCTCAGTGGATTCGTCAATAAACAGAAATGCCGCATTTGGGCGAATGATAATCTAAGAGTGATTGTCGTATAACCAAATGCATCCACAAAGAGTGACTGTTTGGTGCGGTTTACGGGCTAGCAGCATTATCGGGCCGTATTTTTTTCCAAAATTAGGCCGGTCATGCATTTACTGTGAATAGTGTTCGCTATTGTGAGATGATAACGAACGTTGGACTTCTTTCTTTGGGGTTATTTGAAACAAAAGGTGTACGTCGATAAGCCATCAACAAGTCAAGAGGTAAAGGATGAGATAATTCGGCACATAAATGGCATAGAACCTCAATTATTCCTCAGCTAAATCGAAAATTTGGACCATCGGATGGAGGTGTGCTGCCGTAGTTGCGGCGGTCATTTGCCTAATATTTTTTTCCGTACATAATTGAACCTTACCAATTTTATCATAATAAAAAGAAATGACAATAATTTCCAAAATAATTTGTGTTTTATTCAAAATCAACATTGGTCCTTAAAATTTAACCACCTTTTATAAGCTTTATTTTAGCCCTAGTCCCACCTAACCCATTAACTTGATTATATTTATTTGAAAAATATTACTCCGAAAGGTTGAGTAACTTATTGCTGTGATATGCAACCTTTGGAAAAAAAATGTTGCTTGTCCTGCCTGAAATCTATATAATTAATAGGCTAAGGTTTTTTTTGTGACTTCAACTCCTCCCAGACTGGACTGATTTTATAGATTCAGATGTCATTAAATCAGGTTTAGGCTGTAGATGTGCAAACCACTTTTAAAAATTGTGATTTCGCTTCAGGGGTTTTCCAACGTTTTAAAAAAGAAATAAAATTTTTGTCAAAAAATCCGCTATTTAATCAATTTGAAATTAAGTTTGAGAAGAGCTTATGAATTGATCGAATTTGAGTTTTTTTCAAAACTAAAAATTTTAACCAAAATTATCTTTTATGCATTCCTCAAATGTCAATTGTCCGAAAAATGGTTTTAAAAAAAAAAATTTTTATTACTTTTTGAATTATATCTTAGTATTATGTCTTAAATCTATTTTTTACTTCGTTTTTATTAAAATTAGTTATGTTTTATAGTTTAAAAAGTTAAGCTGCTATATTTTCGAATAGAAATAATGTTTATCTCAGTAGTAATATTAGTGTAAGTCCGTCTTCGTATTTTAACAGTTTCATTTAAAAATTTAATGTCAGATCATACGTTTTAAGTCAAACCATTCAGATAATGATCTTTTATATCATTATTGAGACTGAATACATCGTTATTGAGAATAATAAATAGCTTCTTGAATAGCATATCATATATTAAACGTCTTTAATGTTTCTAACACTTAATTTTTCTTGAATTGCTCGAATTCTGGCAACAGGTTTACTAGTTAGGACCAAAATCGGACGCACTAACCGCTGCATCACATCCGCTTTTCATGTAAAAGGTGTTTTTTAAGAGCTTGCTGATTTGAAATTTAAATAAAACACATGCCAAATTATGAAATGGCAAAAAAAACAAATTTTTTTTTGGTAGATAATTTCTTGGCATTTAACATTTAAATATAATTTCGGGCATATGGCCACCACGACTATTTTGTACAAAGGTCATTCTGGAGGTCCAATTTTCGACCACCTTTTCAAGCATTTGAGGGCGTTTTATTGAATATTGGTTTTCCAAGCGTCAATCGTTGCTGGTTTATCCACATAAACCAATGACTTCACGTATACCCACAAATATAATCAAGAGGCGTCAAATCACACGAACGCGGAGGCCAATTCACAGGTCCATTTCTCGAAATAATGTTGTCGTTGAAATATTCTTTCAATAAGTCGATTGTTTCGCCCGCAGTATGACAAGTGGCTCCATCCTGTTCTAACCACATTTCGTCCACATCCATAGCTTGAAGATTTGGTAACAAAAATTCATTGATCATGGTTCTGTATCGATTTCCATTCACGGTAACGCGTCGTCCTACCTCATTTTTAAAGAAATAAGGACCGATAATTCCACCAGTGCATAGACCTTACCAACCAGTACATTTATCGGGATGCATTGGTAATTCTTGACTAGGCTTGACATCCAAAAGAGTGAATTTAGACCGAAATTTGGTAATTACGTTCTTTATGGTGGTCTCAGGCGGACGATTGTGTCCACCATAAAATTCACGAAGTTCTCTATAAATATTTTTAATTGAACACTGTTTTTGAAAATAAATTTCCATGATGTGGAAGCGTTGTTCTGGAGTTAACCTATTCATGATGATTTGCCAAACAATACTGCGTAGAGACGTCACTTTAAACTGTCAAAACAACTGTCAGACAATAGAGTAATCCATATTGAAAAAAAAAACTTCATAAAAAACACCCTTTATAAGCCGACATTTTATAAAAGCGCACAAAAAAATTCCAGATTGCGCCCCTGATCGGGCTAGATTGAATTTAGAGTTTTATCATTTGATGTTATGTTTTTCTATTTATTTCAGAATTGAAATGTGCTGGGATTCCGGAATTCGGATTCACGACTCGAACGCTTCAAGAAAAAATTTAGTACAAAAGCCAACATTTAATTGAAAAACGCACAACCTAATTCAAGCCTCCTGATTATGAAGGAACCAAATTTATAATTAACCAGCGGATGTAACCCGGTGTTACTCGGGGTTGTGCCTCGAGCACAGAAAGAGGACGATTTTCAAAACTGCTCTCATTTTTACGTTTTTAAAATTATCAATTCAATTTTAAAATTTTTTTAATAATCTTTTTTTGAGATTTTGCCCCCCTCCTTCCGTCGAAAGTGTTTAGTCAAATTGCCGTAAAGCTATACCTGCCAGACATGATTAAAACAAAAAATGACATCTTCAACGTCTCGATCTGACGTCTGGTTTCTGAGGAAAATAGTCACCCACACTCAGAAAAAAAAAACACATATCTTCCTCCGGTGAAAAATTTCTCTATTTTCGATAATAACAATTTTCTCTTTTCAAATAAAATTTTCTTCAATTAGAATAAATTTTCACATTTTCGAAGAAACATTTCTTCACTTCTAGGAAATGGAAATATTTCAATGTCTCTTATAATGACAAATATTTTTCTCGCACAAAAAATTCTCATTTATAAATAAAAATTGTTTGAATATGAAAATTTTTTCCTATATTTTGATAATGTTTTATCAAAAAAAAAAAATATTTTTCTCTAAAAATGATATATTTTTCTATTTCATGGTAGCTTTTTATCATTTTTAGAGAATTTTTAGGATCGCATTTAGAGAAAAGCATTCTCTGGAGCAAGGTCAATACCATTTTTCAGTAAATATGATGCCATTTTTATCATATTCCGAGGAACTATTTTCTGAGTGCAGTTTGAAAAGTCATTTCAAGAAAAATGTGTTTAAAGTTTTTCTTAGCATGAATTTAATATGCAATTTCATCTCAAATAAATTCCAATTTTAAAAAATCCTATAAGCATCGATTCGATTTTTGGATTGTCTTCGTTCAACTTCGGTTTTGGTCGATACTGTTCGGCAAATTTTTTTTCATCTTTATATAACTTTTCATCTTGGGTGCAGTTGAACCTTCATACCAAATTTCATTGAAAGCGGTCCTGGAGCTTAGGAGTTATTAAGTCTTAAAAACGCACTACTCAAAGCGCCCTCTTGCGGAAGTCTTTGGAATTTTTTAATGCCTATGTTTTATTTTGGGAGCAGTTGAACTTTCATACCAAATTTCATGGAAATTGGTTCAGGCGTTTAGAAGTCATTACAGAGTGCCACGCCCACATACTTCCGCCTACTTTTGTACACCCCCTATGTTCTCTCTCACCATGAAAGGTACTCGGTGTCCAAATTTCAGCTCAATCGGAACAGAGCTCAATATACTTAACAGACAGACAGACAGACAGACAGACAAACATTTGATTTTATATATTAGAAAGATATTGTTGCATTTTATATGATTAAAGTTAAGACATACATTTCGAACAAACAAAGCCAATTATAGGCCACCTTCGGCTTGCTTTCACCGCTCAATTACTGCTTGTTGCTCACGCATGTTGCTCAAGTTTTTTGCTCCCCGTTAGCAACTCAACATTTTTTCGCATTTAATTAAATTGAACACTTTGTGCTACACAATGTCTCAACAAAATTTTACGCTTTGTCATAAGACTTCAATTTAACACAAATGTTTTGACATGATATCGAATTCCTAAGCCGTTTTACTATTGATGGAGGGAGAGAGGTACCGGTATTGAATTTAATTGAATTGAAGTTAGAGTTAGATATTAATTTTCTTACTTATTGCTCACACCTTGCCAAACACTTGGTGGTTTTTATAAATTAAATACCGCTCAAATGCAAATATGGTGACATGACGTTTGTCTGACAGCTCCATGAGCATTTTAAGAAACACTCAAAAACAAGACTATAACAATATAACAATAACATTAAATGTTGTTCAAAGTGTGCTGCGGATTTGGTATAAAGACTGGTAAAAAACGTTCGAACACCGCAATGAGTAAAAAAAATTACGCATAACAGTGTTTAACATTTTTTTATGCTTTAGAGTAATTATGTCAGCCCTCGAGCAGTGCTTACCACGCGCCTTCGTTTTTTTTTTTAATTTTTTCTTTTGCTGTTGGTTTGCGGTAATTGAATTTATTTCCATCCTACCTTAAACCACAACCCCCCCTTCTCACTCTTTGACCACCGCATCAACAACTTCTTAAATTCGTAGCTTGGCTTAAAGAATTTACCTCACCTTCAGTTTTGACAGTTAAATCTTTTGTTTGCTGTTGCTCTGAAAATGTTGGGTTTTTTCCAAAGCTTTTTTGAAATATGAAATATCAAATGTTAAAATTTTGACAGTTGACAGCTTTGCGTTGTTTTGGTGGCGAGAGTTCAGATATATGAAAGGGTAAAGTCAATTTTTGTTATTTTTTAACATTTCTAGCGACTCACTGCAAATAGTTAAGGTTTTGGTTAAACTGATTGTTTTTTTTTTTTTGGTGTTCAGCAGGTTGACTGACAGTTAAGCATATGAATGGTATTTGTTTGAATGAAATCTTTGTTGGTGGGAAAACTGGTTTTGGGCAGCAAGTGTTAGCTTTTTGAAGTTAACTTTAACTCAAAGGTTGAACTTTTTATCTTTTTCTACCAAAACAAAGATATAAAGTTTGAACTTAATATTGTTTTTCGTTAAAATTTCAGTAACTATTATTCAATAATTACTAAAGTAACTAATATTTTTACAAAGATTGTTTTACATGTTGTTCACAAGAGTATTCACATCTAAGAAATGTAATGAAGCAACTAAACTGCTACTACTTATGCCATGCTCTTGTCATTGTTAGACAACAACAACATTTTAGTACCAATTTTTGAACACAAATGTTCAAATATTGCAAAAATATTCCTACCTAGCTTTAAATAACAATATTTAAAAGCAAACAACAAACATAAACAACGCTATGTCAGTCAATTTAATGACTTTATTTTTGATAAAATTGTCCTTAATGTCATCTACAATGTTTTTTTTTTCATTGCCAATATCGTAATCATGGCCAAAATCTGTGATATATGTATAACTCAATATCTTGCTGCACTGCATTTCCGGCTATGTTATTGTTGTTCTGTGCCTCTTACTCAGTGCAGCCCCTGTTGATCTTCAAAAAATAATATCGTAAATTTCAATAACAAAAATCCTTTTGCTTCGAATTTGTTTAACTTCTGTTCCTTGTTCGTCATTCATCTGCATTCAAAGGAAAATGTTGTCGCGACAGTTGCTCAAAAATGAATTCATTGCTGTTGCTGTTGTTGCTCCTGTGCTAGTGACAACAATAGCAATAACAACAACAATAAGAACAACAAGAGCAAAGCATCAGCGGCAACCAGATGAACATCATGTTGCATATAAGTTAACGACATGCATACGCTTGACGACAACATTGTTGACGACTGCTGTCTGCAATACTTCATTTGAATAAAATTCGTACAATTCTCTGCTGCCATTGTTGACAATCTTGTGCATGGTTGTTATTGCTATTGTTGCTGTTGTAGTCGTTGTCATTTGAATGCAGCAGCAAATGCAACCGAAAAATTCAACATTCTAGCAAACTTATTTATGTACGAGTATGTTTGCAATGTCAAAATCTACAAGTAACAAGATTTGTTTTCGATGAAATGTTTGCTTGCAACGAATTTGCTTTTTTTTCGTTCTTATTCTCTGCCGTTTTGCCGTAACTTTTATTCAATAACTTGTCAAATATAGTATGTAAAATTATTTGCTGACATTTATCAATCTGTCAAAAAATCGCATGTGAATTTATTTAGAATTTTTTGATATTTTTGTTTTATCAAATGCACATGAGCAACATATTCTGATTATTTAGCAGTGTGGGTTACAACAAATTTGACGTGATTTATGGATAAAATTTTTGATTCAAATCAAAACTTATCTTTTTTGAGTTCTTTCAGTATTTCAGTTGGCTGAAAGGAGTTGTTTTAAAAATGATTTTATTTCTACCTTTTTAGTGAACATGATTTTACCGGTTTTAGACCCTCCCCCTTCATAGATGACTAAAAAACAAGTTTTTGTAACTGTTTAGGGTTAACTAAGAATCAATTCGACCTCAAATGGGACCATTACCACTACCTTTTAGGGTCATTCCTGGGGTATCTGAAAGCCAAAGTGATAACATACCAAGGAAAAAGTTCAAATCACTTGTATGATTTTGAATCAAAATATTAATTTAAAGAATGCACTTTAGGCTAGAATGATCAACAAACTAAACTTGCCTGATCGGTTTACGGTTCGGGCATGAAAAGTTATTAAGAGATAAAAAATGGGGTATGGGATGCGCTTTACCCTATCACACCCTCAAGTTTGTGAATTTTTTTCTATAGGAATTTTTCAAAAATGTTTGTTTATTACTGTGCTTGATCCTGAAATTTTGCAAATTTTTTCTTTTTAAATTTTTGTAAAAAAATGTATATATGATTTAATCAGGTGCAAAGATTTCATTTCTGCCGTCAGTTTTGTTCGAGGTGTGTACGTTTAAAAAAAAAATTCTTGAAAAAATTTCTTAAGGTGGGACGGGACACAACATTCGCCTCAGAAAAGAAGATCTTTATTTAAAAATTCTTAACTCAATCAAAAACAAACATTTTTTCAAAATTTTTTTATTATAGAGTGTAAAATGCTGATGACTTAATAATCGATTTGGATAATTTAAAATTTCGGGATTTTAAATTTCCAGAGATTTCGACTTATTGTCGAAGCTGAGATAGAGACTTCTCAAATTAGTTCCGAAGGAGTGAAGGCTTTTCCTTAATAAAACCACAGGATTTGGTGTTTTATAATAGTTGAACAAAAGTTGAGATTTTATTAACAATTTTATATGAGTTTAAAAAATAATAAAGGAGAAAAACCATTCGTTGGTAAGCTAAAACGGAAGTTAAGCTCCACCATAACTTAAAGCTAGGTTTAATATTATAAATTCGAAAAGGTAAGTAGTTAAAGTACAGTACGGTGTTTGAAATTAAAAAGTTTGAAATTAAGCAGGTAGGTATTCATGAAAAATTGTAAGTATATACAAAAACGGTTCAATTCAATATTTTAAGATACAATAAGTATAATAAGCTGCGGAGAACGTCTTGCGACGCACATAGGGGTATTTGGCTCGAAAAACCGCTCATTAATCAATTTCTCAAAATGTAAAGTTGAGAAGTGAAATTCTTTTCTAGCTTTTGTAAATACTCATTAAATAAGGTACCGTTTGTTTTTTTTAATTTTAATGCACACACTTCGTCGCAGCATCAGTTGAAAGTCATCGATCGTAAGCTTGCATTGTGATTGAGTTAATTTGAGTGAAAAAGATCACATCTTAATAAATATTTTTTTTTTTGTTTTTAATATTGTGAAAAAAGTTTGTTGCTATGGAAGATTTTGCTGCAGGTGTGTACTTTAAAATAAAATTTTTTTTATGGATATTGAAGCTTTATTTATATAGATATAGAATTTGTTATGAATGTATGAAAATGGGAAATTTTTTCAATATTTTTTTTTTTAGTATATTCCTTTTGTTATGTTATTTGGTGTTATTGGGTAACATTTTTGGAATAAGCTAATGAAAAAAAATGTCAAAAAGCAAAAAAAGCGAAAAAAATGCTGCCCGAAACCACCCCCCCCCCATATTTCATTGTCTTTGATAAGTGTCTAGTTTGAAGTCCAAAATACAATTAACGGGTGACATTACATTGGCCGTTTTTTTAAATTGACTTTTTTTATAATTTTGTATTTTAGAAATAATTCTTAAGATACTAAGAAAAAAATTTCACTGAAAAATATTTACGGGTTCAAAAGTTGAAGCCGGATTAGTGAGAGCGCATTTTTATCTTTCCTTGCATTTTTCTGTGTTCACAAACTTTGAACGCGTTTATCTCGAAACCATGTTCTTCGGCACTAGCGGGTTCATTTTTTGAGGAATTTTTTTTTTGATTTTTTTGTATTTTTTAAACTTGATTCGCTATCTTACGACACGAGCTTTTTTTAGTTTTTTTTCGATTTTTATGAATTTTTAAAGTCAATATTTTTTTTCGAAAAACACACTTTCGAATTTGGAACATCACCAAAAAGTGAAAAAAAAAAAAATGTTAAAAAAAGCTCCTATCATACGAATTAACCAATTTTGTTAAGATTTAAAAAAGTCATTCTTTTTTCCAATTGGACAATTTTTGCGACTCCCAGAGCTGCAACCACGAAATTTTGGAAAAATGTTTGTTTTTGACTGAGTTATGAATTTTTCAAAAAAAGGTCTGTTATCTCTGCCGCGAATGTTAAGTCCCCCCAAACAAGCTTTATAGCCCTTTTCAAGTTCTTTTGGGTAAGTTTCATTTGCTTAGGACAAACAAATATTTTTGAGCGGTTTTTCGAGCCAAATACCCCTATGTGCGACGTCGACATAGAGAATTGAACAAATTACAAGAAAAAAAAATTTTTTAAAAATATATTTTTCACTCCAACATGGTTTTATAGAGATCCAAACTGGAGGCAGAGAAAAAAATGGGAACGCAATAAATGTCCTATCTGGAAAAAAACTGACTTTTTTAAAATTTTTTTTTTTCAATTTTTGATGATGTTCCAAATTTGAAAGTGTATTTTTTCGAAGAAAATATTGACTTTTAAATTCATAAAAAATCGAAAAAAAAATTTAAAAATAAAGCTTGCGTCATACGATAGCGAGTCAAGTTTAAAAATATACAAAAAAACAAAAAATTTCGTCAAAAATGAACCCGCTAGTGCCGCAAGGGTTAAGATAAGGTTAAGGAGGATGCCCCCTCCACCTTCTTTTTTCTTTTAATAACTTTTCATACTCGAACCGAAAATCGCCCAGGCAACATTGGTTTTTTCACCAATATAAATGGACCCAGCCTTAGGCACTTATTTATGAACTGTTTGAATAATTATATATTTAAATATTTTTGAAAAGTATAGTCTAGTTTTGTAAAGAAACGCATTAGTATTGTTATGCACTAGTATTGTAAAGTATTGTCAATATTGGTTGGTATTGGTTGGTATAGGTTGAATACTTTAAATGACCTTCAGATTCAAAATTAACGAAAAATCTATACATCAAGATGTTGCAAACAGTTTATATGTTTTTTTTTTCATTTTGACCTTAAAATAAAGTGACCTTAAAATTACCTTAATAAAAATCTATACATCAGGAAGTTGGACATCGTAACTCTGATTCTTTTTTTATTTTGACCTTTAAATGACCCTGAAATTACATTAATACAGACAAATTGAATTTGGATTCGGAATTAGCTACCCTTAAAACCTATTTATTTGGAAGTTGAACATTGTATCTTAATTTTTTTTTTTTTGGACCTTGCAATGACCCTTTCAAGGCCTTATGATTTTAAAACAGACAAATTGACATCAGATTTGGAAGGCTGCAACCCAAAAAGCCAGTATATCAGAATGTTGTGCACCGTATTTTATTTTTTTTTTGTACCTTGGAATTACCTTGATACAGACAAAGACCTTAATACAGACATATTGACATCAGATTCGGAATCAAAGACAAAATAAAACCTATGTATCAGGAAGTTCGATATAGTCTATGTGTTCTTTTTTTTCATTTTGACCTTGAAATGAGATTCAAATTACATCAATACAGACAAATTGATGCTCTCGGACTCAGAATCAGCTATTTTAAAAATCTATATATCAGGAAGTTGGACATCGTAGGTCTGATTCTTTTTAAATTTTGAACTAGAAATGACAAGTTGACCTCGGAAGTTTAAAGACAAGTCGACCTCGTATTTGGAATTAGCAAATATATATAACCTATATATTTGGAAGTTGAATATTGTATCTCTGTTTTATTTTAATTTCGACCCTGGTATGACCCCGGAATAAAAACTTACTTTGGTTTCTCTTCACCTGCAGTAATTTTTATAAAAAATTATCTTGATGGTAAAATTGTAATGGGCAAAATTGGATGCAAATATTTAAACTTCAAAAACCTCAAATGTGGAGTACCACAAAGTTCCATTCTTGGACCGCTCTTATTTTCATTATTTATTAATGACATATTCTTCATTCCGAAAAACGTAAGAATACATGAGTATGCAAATGATCTTCAGCTTTATTTGTCCCGTCCAATTGGTCTAAGTGAAGATCTCTGCTGTGAAAAAACCGCGTGTTTTTGCATAAGTTGATACGTTTAAAGTCACCAAATTATTTATACATAAAGCTTCAGTTCAGTGTATCTACAAGAAGCTAAAATCTTGCAATTCCTAGCTTTAATTATATAAACTCTTCAAGGCTGTTTTGCGTAAGCTTCATTAGATTGTGGAATTCTTTGCATATACAACTGAAATGTGTATCCAATGCAAGAAACTTTAAGCTACACTGAGGGAAATATGTGTCTGAATTAATTGAAATTGTGTTAATATCAAACGGATTTGTTTTTGAAATAGAGCTTGAAACAATTTCAGTTAAGTTAAACACAAAAGTTTTTAAAGTTAAATTTAAAACAAAAGTTTTTGAGTTTAAAACCATGTTTTAAAATATTAAACTAAATTTAAAACAAAAATTTTAATATTTAAAACAAAAGTTTTAAAGCATTTTTTTTCGATGCTATTTTTTCAGTTCTTCTGAGTTTTCTACATCAGATTCGTAATCAGCGACCCTTGAGACCCCTCTGAATACCACAGTGAAGTTTGAATTTTATATATGGAAATAATTAATAAATGTTTATTTTATGTTATGTTCGATATTTGAATTCGAAAAATTCATATATTTCAGTTATTTTTTTTTTTTTTTGTATTTCAAAGACAAGAAAAAATTATACAAAAACTTTTTAAGAAAAAAAACAAACCTACTTCAAAATCACTACAAAGTTAAAAATAATTTTATGATATGTTTAGCATGATGCCAAAACAGCGTTTTTTAGAAAAAGTTTTTTTTTACTGTTGAAGATGGTGAAGATATATAGTTGTAGCAATGTTTGTTCAGGGACTTGGCTGTCATTTTTATTCGTGGTAATTTAGAAGCTTTTTAAAGGTTACTTCCGGTAGAGCTCAATTTGAATATTTAAACTAACCAATTTGTATAAAAAAATTATAGAAGTTGAAAATTGACTGTTAAGCCCATATTTTGGTAAGACATTTTAAATGTCAATTCTGACTTTTGGATGTCAAAAATGCTGATCCTTTTAAAAAAATAAGAAAAGCGACATCTTCTGAAGCTGTTTCTACAAAATTTATTTTCTGAACAAAAAGAAGATTTCATCACCTTTTCAACAACGTTTTTTTTGTTAAAAATGATTTTTAAACAAAAGAGATATTTGAGAAAAAATGTTTAAGGTAGGTGTTTTTTTAAAAAAAAATCTATGTATAACAAAGTAAATTTTTAGGTTTTTCTTATAAGTCATTTTCTACGCTATGATTCCGCACATTAAAAGCTTTTAAAATAATTCCTTGCTTTCACATATCTTTTTTAAGAGTTGCATCTTCATTTTCAGCTAAACGTTTCATGCATTCCAGTACATTCCATTTTGTATTGCAGTCAAAGTATTTTCTCACCAATTTTGTGCCCTCTTGCAATTTTATGTTTGTTAAGTCATTTTCTACCAAATCGAAGATATTTTTTGTAAATTTATTTGAACGCCACTTGATTTTTTGACACCTAGTATATATTTCCTTGTAATGTAAACATATCCTCATTTCTTCCTTGTAATGAGACATATCCTCATTTCTTTTTGTCATTGCAAAAATATCCTTTCAGTTTATGTTATTAAAAAATGAATAAACATCATCAAGTAGTCTACTTAAATATTTTTTTTTTAATGAATCTTAAGCCAAAATTAAAGCATCTTTATATAACTAACGTAACTGTATTTAAACGGTTTAAAAACTGAAGTGAAAAAATTTAAATTCCACATATGATTTTATTTGATCACGTATACATAAATATACACATTGAGCGTTGTCCCCATGGGCCTAAAACAACATGTAATCCAACTTTGATTCTACTCTATGCCTAATGTTGAGCAAAAAAATTGTTTTTCTACTTGTTTTTAATTTTTTTTTTATCCAAACCTTACTTCATATTAAGGTTAATTTTTCAACAATGGTAAGGAAAAACTTAAAGCCACTCGGTGAATTTTTTAAAAATCCATCAATAAAAATTAATTTATGATTAATTTTTGTAGGCATGGAGAGGCTAGGTTGGCATTTGATGCAGAATAAAAACTTTTTAACAAAAAAAAAAACCTACTTCAAAATCACTAGAAAGTAAAAAATAATTTTAAATTACTTTTACTATTTATTTCTTGGTCAAATTTGTATTTTTATAATAAATACATTTATTTTTTTATGATAATAAAAGCTTCTAGTCAGCGCTAATCATTGACGTAAAATCATGTTTTTTTCGCCATCCCTACTCTATTTAAGACTTTTTTATTTGTAAATATCCTGCTTGGGTGACGCTGTATTAATTTGTAATCTTAATTTTTCTTAAATCTTAATTATAATGCTTTATGTGTGTTGCAGCTGCACAAAAAATCTGATTATATTAGCGCCGACTTCGAAGCTCTTATTATCATAAAAAAATAAATATATTTATTATAAAAATACAAATTTGACCAAGAAATAAATAGTAAAAGTAATTTAAAATTATTTTTTACTTTCTAGTGATTTTGAAGTAGGTTTTTTTTTTTGTTAAAAAGTTTTTATTTCTTTCTTTTTAGAGAAAATGATATATATTAAAAAAGTGTATAAATTAATTAAACACCAATTATTTATGCTCATAATATGGAAAATGCTTTTCTGTCGTTTCTTATTCTGGTCTTTGTCAGTATGTTTATCAGTACCTACTCTTGTATTTTTATCACTACCCCAATGTCAATATTGACTGAAATATAGTGTGTTTATAATATTGACACGCCTCTTTGTCGAGAATATCACACTCTTTGTCATAGTGTTTTCAATAGTTCTACCCATTCTAACAATGAATTTTACCACCCTTAAGTCAATATGATACAGTTTTTTACACACTGCCACACCCCTTAGTCGAAGAACGCCCAATTCTTCGGTAGTAATTTGTAATAATTGTGCCTACGTCTGTACTTTTTCAGTTAGTAGTGTCAGTATTCGATTTAGTGTTTTCTAATATTGCCACACCCCTTTGTTGAATGACGCCCACTTTATTCACAATAACTTGTTATAAGTGTGCCTACCTCTATACTAAATATCAGTACTCTAGTGTCAATATTATTCGCGATACAGTGTATTTTATATATTGCCACACCCCTTTATCAAACCAGGTCCACTGTATTGAAATTAATTGTTTTATAACTGTGCCTATCCCTGTAGTTAACTTTAGTACTCTAGTGTCAATATTAATCGAGATACAGAGTTTTTCTAATATTGCCACACCTCTTTGTCGACTAACGCCCACTTAATTGACTATTATTTTTTACCTACCCTTGCATTTTTTCTGTGAATTTTATTAACTCTAGTACTCTAGTGTCAATATTTACTGAAATACAGTGTTTTTCTTACAGTGACACGCCCCTTTATCGAATACCGCCCACATTACTGACAGTAATTTGTTATATTTGTACCTACCTTTGTACTAAATTTTAGTATCGTAGTGTCAATAGTAATCGAGATACAGTGTTTTTTTTAATATTGCCACTCCCCTTCTCGATTAACGCCCATTTTTTTTTTTACAAAAATTTGTAGTAATTTTTCCTACCTTTGTAATAAATTTCTGTACCCTAGTATCAATATTATTCGAGACACAGTAATTCTCTTATATTGCCACACCCCTTTGTCGAATTACGCCCACTTTTGTTATAGTAATTTCCAACAATTGTACCTACCTCTGTACTTAATTTCAGTACTCTAGTGTCAATTTTCTTCGAGATACAGAGTTTTTATAATATTGCCACACCCTTTTTAAGAATTACGCCCACTTAAGTGATCGTTATTTTTAATACTTGTGCTTGCCCTTGTAATTTTACTGTGAATTTTATTACCGTAGTGTTAATATTTACTGAGATACAGTGTTTTTCTTATAAAGACACGCCCCTTTTCCGAATACCGCCCCCTTTCATAAACGGGCACCTCCGCGTTGATAATCTCTATATGTTGACAAAAAATTACGGCAATCGGGCAAGTACTTTAGGAGTAATCGATGTACATACATTCACAAAAAAAAAAAAAAAAAAAAAAAAAAAAACAGAGAAACCAACCAACTTGAGAACCTCCTCCTTTTTGAAGTCGGTTAAAAAGGGTCAAAAACAGACTTTTTTTGTACTGAACTTTTTTTGTAGCTCATTTTTCTGCAAAACCATTGCAAATATCGTAAAGCCACTCGGTGAAAATTTAGATATCTATTAGCTTAACAAATGTTGCTTAGACAACTCCTTCTGATCTCTTCGTGTATTCATGGCATTTTAAATATAAAAGTGCACTTTTCTTGCATTTTTTAAAACAGCTATTTTTATAATTTGTATTTTAAAACTTGCAATGTAGAGCATAATTCTGTAAAGAAGATATCCTTTTTAATAATACAAAATTATAAAATGTTTGATTTTCTACGAGGAAAATGGATAAAAAGATTAAAAACACAACACCTTCAAAAAAAAGAGATTTTTTCAAACATCTAGTTATCAGGCACCCTGTATTCAAGGAGATTTTGAAGTACAACGAAATGAAGCTAAATAAATACTTTCTTTAATGAGTGCAGTTACAACTTTGTATCTTAAAGTTAAAAAAAGTTATTTTTTTGGCATCATGCTAGATATGTTTAATATTTATATTTATAAATATGTACAAATATTTATGTATATGATTTTTTACTAAATAAAATTATTAATAAAATAAAATTAAAAAAAGAAAAAAAAAAAAAAATTACTTTTCCTATTAATCGTGGTAAAATTTGATAATTTATTTATATACATTATTATATTGGAAATCTTATTAATTTAATTTTTCCATATTTGTTTTATTTTTATCATAAATATATTATTTTTTTATGATGATAAAAGCTTCGAAGTCGGCGCTAATAAATCAGTTTTTTTGTGAAGCTGCAACACACAAAAGTATATTCAATGTCAGTTTTCCAAAGTTTTTGAAATGACTTTTTAGCTAAAATTAAAAAAAAAAAGTTGAAATTAGGGCAGGGATTATAAAAATATCATGATTTAATGGCAAAGATTAACGCCGACTACAAAGCTTTTATCATCATAAAAAAAATAATATATTTATGATAAAAATAAAACAAATATGGAAAAATTAATAAGATTTCCAATGTAATAATGTATATAAATAAATTATCAAATTTTATCAAGATTAATAGGAAAAGTTTTTTTTTTTTTTTTTTTTTTTTTTTAATTTTATTTTATTAATAATTTTATTAAGTAAAAAATCATATACATAAATATTTATACATATTTATAAATATAAATATTAAACATATCATAAAATTATTTTTTACTTTTTAGTGATTTTGAAGTAGGTTTGTTTTTTGCTTAAAAAGTTTTTATTCCTTTCTTTTTAGAGAATTTTAGTAGTTTGTAAACTACGTAAACACAATTAATAAGCTCATAATTTTGAAAATGCTTTTTTTCTGTCGATTCTTATTCTTTACTCTTTTAAATATTTTAAAATATTTGCAAGAATTATTAAGAAAAATTTCAAATATAAAACTTAATTATTAAAAATTAAGTTTTACTAATTTCTGGTTTGATAGTTATTTTCAATTTCTGCCTTTTTGCAATTTTTTTTAAAGTGTCACGCCCTTCTTCAAATCCCGCCTGTGTACTTTATTGATCATACTTTATAATAATTCACCCTTTGTACAGAGTTTTTCTAATATTGTCACACCTCTTTGTCGACTAACGTCCACTTAATTGAACGTAATTTTTTATAATTGTACCGAATCTTGCATTTTGGGTGTAAATGTCAGGATCGTAGTGTCAATATTTACTGAGATACAATTTATTTTTAAAATGACACGCCCATTTATCGAATACCGCCCACATTATTGGCAGTAACTTGTTATACTTGTGCCTACCTCTGTACTAAATTTTAGTATCCTAGTGTATATAGTATTCGAGATACAGTGTTTTTTCAATATTGCCACACCCCTTATTAAATAACGCCCATTTTTTTGCATTACAAAAATTAATAGAAATTGTGTCTAAATTTTAAATTTTTAATAAACTAAATTTCTTTACCCTAGTGTAATATTATTAGAGATACAGTAATTGTCTTATATTGCCACACCCCTTTGTCCAATAACGCCCATTTTCTTGATAGCAATTTTCTGTACTAAATTTCAGTACTCTAATAGTAGTTTTATACGAGAAACAGAGTTTTTCCAATAATGCCACACCCTTTTTTCGAATAACGCCCACTTATATAATCGTAGCTTTTAATATTTGTGCCTGCCCTTTTAAGTTTACTGTGAATTTTATTACCCTAGTGTCAATATTAACTGAGATACAGTATTTTTCTAATAGACACACGCTCCTTTGCCGAATACCGCACGCCGAATAGACGAATAGACGGGCACCTCCGCGTTAATAGTCTCTATATTTTGACAAAAAATTACAGCAATCGGGCAAGTACTTTAGGAGTAATCGATGTACATTAGACCGTCTCGACTTATAGGCGAAAAAAATAAATGTCGCCCCACACCAGCTAATCTGAAGCATTATTGAAAGGAGGTTTCGAAAAAAAAATTTTTTTTTTTTGACCGAACGTAGGGGTCGCGCATCGACATATTTCTTTATATCTTCGGTATTTACCGTCCGATCTTAAAGAATTGTATATTTTTGGTTTTGTCTCAAGAAGACCTATTTTTTGTCTCTAGAACTCATTGACCTCAGTTGACCTCTTATAGTAATGACCCACCAGACCTCAGTTTCTACCATCTTAACGTACCATTTTGGTTTCAGAAATGGAAAGCCCATAAAAAATCATTTAACTTTTATAAAAGAAATTTTTCGCTTTTTTCATTAAAAATATTTTAAAAATTGTTTTATTTAATGTTCTTGCAAATTTAAAATTTTTTGTCATATCGTATTATTATTATAAAATATCCACCGAAAACGTTCTTACAACGAGAAAAAAACCATAGTAAAATTATCTAAGATAGCTTTTGTGAATACTAAATAAAATAACTAGAAATAACGAACAAGAAAGATGCAAATAGTTATCAATCAATAAATTTTTTACATTTTACAATGTTAATTATCGGAATGTATAGATAATACTTCCCAATCAATTGTATTACTTCCCAACAGTGCAATTCTACTAATATACTTGTGAAAATGTGCGAATACCTAATGGTTTTCACCATTAATTCACCATAAATATAAAATTCGATAAATTAGCAGATTAAACTTTGTTGTCATATCCAAGAACTTTGTTGGCTTAAAACAGACCAAGCCCTTAGGTAAACTAACATAGATTTTTTGTTAATTTTTCTTAAGTTTTTTTCTAGGTGTCATTCTACAATTGTTGCCGTTATTTTAAACTTCGACAAACCTTGGACATTAACAGCACGATCATAAAGAATAGTCCAGAAAGTTTAATACGAAGGAAGTTTTTGCTGGCTTAATTGCATTACTTTAGAATTGTACATTAGGATGCTTTTTTCGGATGTGAACGTTTTCGGTGGATATTTTTTAAAAATAATACGATATGACAAAAAATTTACAAATTTGCAAAAAAAAATACAGTAAAAATTTTTTATATTTCTAGCGGAAATAGCGAAAAAATTCTGTGGTAAAAGTTTAATGATTTTTAAAGGGCTCTCTTATTCTGATATCAAAATGGTACGTTAAGATGGTAGAAACTGGGGTTCGGTGGGTCAGTACTATAAGGGGTCAACTGAGGTCAATGAGTTTCAGAAAGCAAAAATAGGTCTTCCTAAGACAAAAACAAAAACATATCATTCTTTAAGATAGGACGGTAAATAACGAAGTTATTTACGAAATATGTCGATGCGCGACCCCTACGTTCGGTCAAAAAAAAAAAAAATTTTTTTCGAAACTTTCTTTCAATAACGCTTTAGATTAGCTGGTGTGCGGCGCACATTTTTTTTGATGTACGGTCTAATGTACATTAGACCGTATCGAAAAAATAAATTTCGCCGTAAACCAGCGAATATGACGCATTTGTGCAAGGCAATTACGAAAAAAAATTTTTTTTTTTTTGACCGAACGTAGGGGTCGCGCATTGACATATTTCTTCATATCTCTGGTGTTTACAGTCGGATTTTAAAGTTTGGTACAACAATGTTTTTGTCTCAAGAAGATCAATATGACCTCTTTAGAAGTCATTGACCTCAGGTGTACCATTCTGGTACTTACCCTCCAGATCTCAGTTGCTACCATCCTAATGTACCATCCTTATATTAAAAAAATAAATCTCTTAAAATATCATTAATCTTTTGCCCAGGAAGTATATCGAAATTTCAAGCAGAACTGTTTTTAAAAAATTTTTGAAAATTTTTTGCCGAACGTAGGGCTCCCTTTTTTCATTTTCATCATATCTTCGGTATTAAAAGTCTGATCATATTGAATGACATATCGATGTTTTTGTTTAAAAGAGACCAATTATTTTTATTCCAAAATAAAAAAAAAATATTCCTACAAGTCCTTGGAAGGTCTTTAATTGATTTTGAGGAACTTTAAAGCTCGTAAAGAGCTCTAAAAAAGGTTTCAACGCTATTTTTGTTGTGATTTTCTAAATGTACAATGGATTATTAGTTTCACAGCCACATCGAAAATATCAATTTCAAACACTGGCTATTGCAGTTCGTGTTTCCCCGTGAAAAAACAGTTGAAAATTGCGTCTGTCTAATATTTATTTCAAACGAGAGTTTTATAGAGTTTTGATCATTTTCAATAAAAATCGAACAAAAAACATTTAAAAAACAAATGTCTTTTATTGCGAGTGACTTAAATAATACCAAATTTCTAACGGAGTATGATGTTATAAATTTTTTATTGTATCTGCGGCATAACAGTGATAAAAGTCGAAAGTTGGATGTTTTTAAATAAGAAGCTGTTAGAAATGTAATCGTTTTGTGGCAACGCGCCGGCATACCAATTATAATCCTAACGGCGGTTCGGAAACGTGTTGATGTACTTGTGAATAACTATTATACAATTTCTAAAAATCGATTGAGATATACCCTGAATGATTGGAATAAATTGTTTAAAATTTCGATTTGTTTTAAAAATCCATCAAATTTTGACGTGATTCAAGTTGGCTATATTTCTGACAGCTCTCGAGTTTTGATAAAATGTGGCCCATGCGTTGTTCATCGGTGACTGCCGAAGCAGATTCATTTACTACATGAACAAAGCGCTCGGTGTTTTGAGAATGGCATGGATAAGCTGTGAAGTTATATAGGTTTACTATAAAAATTAATTAAATTAAGTCATTTTCATTATGCGAACCTGGTATTTTGATTAATTTTTTTTAATATTGCAATGATTCTTGCTGGTCTTAACAAAATATTTTCCGGGTGCGAGAAGTACGCATTGTTTTTTATAAAAGGACGAACTGCCAGTTGAATATCTTATGACTTATTGTTTAACTTTCGACTTTTATCACTGTTATGCCGCAGATACAATAAAAAATTTGTAACATCATACTCCGTTGGTAATTTGGTATTATTTAAGTCATTCGCAATAAAAGACATTTTTTTAAATGTTTTTTGGCCAATTTTCATTGAAAAAGATCAAAACTCTATAAAACTCTCGTTTGAAATAAATATTACACGGAAGTAATTTTTAACTGTTTTTTCACGGGGAAAAACGAATTGCAATAGCCAGTGGAATTGCAATAGCCAGTGTTTGAAATTGCTTTTTTTTAATGTGGCTGTGAAAATAATTATACATTGTATATTTAGAAAATCACAACAAAAATAGTGTTGATACCTCTGTTAGCATTGGCATTATTTTTTATTCTTTTACGAGCTTTAAAGTTCCTGAAAATCAGTTCGAGGCCTTCCAAGGACTTGTAGGAATATTTTTTTTTTTTTTGGAAAAAAATAATTGGTCTCTTTTAAACAAAAACATCGATATGTCATTCAATATGATCCGACTTTAAATACCGAAGATATGATGAAAATAAAAAAAGGGAGCCCTACGTTCGGCAAAAAAATTTCAAAAATTTTTTTAAAATAGTTCTGCTAGAAATTTCGATATACTTCCTGGGCAAAAGATTAATGATATTTTAAGAGCTTTTTTTTTTGATATAAGGATGGTACATTAGGATGGTAGCAACTGAGATCTGGAGGGTAAGTACTAGAACGGTTCACCTGAGGTCAATGACTTCCAAAAAGGTCATATTGATCTTCTTGAGACAAAAACATTGTTGTACCAAACTTTAAAATCCGACTGTAAACACCAGAGATATGAAGAAATATGTCAATGCGCGACCCCTACGTTCGGTCAAAAAAAAAAAAAATTTTTTTTTCGTAATTGTCTTGCACAAATGCGTCATATTCGCTGGTTTACGGCGCACTTTTTTTTTTTGCATAGGAGGTGGTACGGTCTAATGTACATATATCACAAAAAAAAAAAAACAGAGAAACCAACCAACTTGAGAACCTCCTCCTTTTTGAAGTCGGTTAAAAATTAAAGCGTTTTTTTAAGACTGCCTTTAAATCACCCTCCGCCTATCCGAATAGAAACATGATTTGCATTGCCCGGCAATCTGCAAACTCGATCATTTGTACTTTACTGCAGCATTTTTGCCACCATCAAAGGTCTAGTAGAATAGCAAACCAGAAACATTGCTAAAAAAACATTGCTTCGCAGTGCGCATGGCTAAATTATACATTTACATTTACAGATTACTGATGACTTCTAGTAGCGATCGATGAAATAAACAATACGAGGTTCTAGTGCAAAATTGTCACTACTTGACTAGAAGTTTGACCCACTTATTTCTATGTATAAAAAGTACTGTAACGTGGTATGTTGTTGATTTAAAATAATGATGTTCATAGTTTAAACAAAAAATTCCAAACTTGGTGAATTTTTTTTTTTAAAATATAGAAACTTTTGCCTAAGAATCTGTCTAGCTCATTGTCAAGTCTTTTAGTCATAATTTTTCGGTTTCATCAACAGATAAAGAACATCTCTTGTTAAACAAAAATTAATTTTTGTTTTTTTTTTGCTTAAGGCATTCATAGAAAACACCGCGGGCCAACGTTAAACGAATAACGCTTTGTAAAACACGCGTTCATTTAAAAACTCACAACCTGCATAATAAAAACCACGCTTTAAGTGGTTTAAAACCATATAAAAACAAAAGAATTAAAAAAAAGAAATGACAACAAGAAGAAACCAAAACTTGAACATACCAAATTTACAAAGAAACAGTCAAACAATTTGGTTAAATTAATTGTTCCGACAAAAATCTGGTCATAAGCAATACATAACTTTTGCTCGTAGTTGACATTTTTGACATAGCTTAAGTGCGTTAAATAATGATTGGATGCGATCGTTCACTGGGAGCTATGTTAAGAGGAAGAAGATGGGGTGACAAGAGGGATAAGGTAGAAGATACTATAGAAGTGTATCTAGTTAAGAAATTTGTACAGAAATTTTTAACGCGAAGAACAAAGCCAAACGAGACACTCTGATAGCATCTAGCTAGGTTTTTTTTTTTGGTTTTTTTTTTGCTTTTGTAAAGGTTGGTACACATATTCGTGGAACTGATTTTTATATATTTTCTGCTGCATTTTTTTCTCAACGGGTTTCTTTGTAATTTTGTCTCTCTTAAGACATGACCCAAAACTTTTGACGCCGTTGTTTCATAATTAAAATGGGTTTTCGCTTCATGCAGGAAAATGACTTTGCAAAGCAATTAAAATGCTGAAAGCACGTTCACACATTTTCAAGACCTCTTGTAGTCAACAGTTTGACCCTTTTTAAGTACCTTAAAAATGTTAAATGAAAAAAAAAACACAAAACACAAAACAACACAGTCATAAAAGCCAAACATATTTAAATGTCTTCATCATAGATTCTCGTGCGAGAGCGCTTTAAAGCTTTGAAGTTATGATATAATTTCTTGTTTCCGAAATGAAACGTGGTACTGATATCTTGGTCATGATTTTACCTACCTACCTACCTATGCAACTAACTACTGAGGTAACTACTGAGGTGGTTACATATAGCAAGCGGTACGCAGTTAGTTTAGTTGTGATGCGCTGCAATGCTTTTGTTAATGCTATAGAACTTGTTACATATGCTGTGTACGTATCGTACGTAGTCTGGTTTGGTTCCATCATAAAGACATTCAACAAGTTTCCGCCACACAAAAGCCAGAAACTTTTGGCTTAAATTCTGACATTGACGTAGTGCTGTTTCTAATGAAATTGTCATAATGTCATCGTCATAGTAGTCATCGTCGTCGTCATCGTCGTCGTCGTCGTCGTCGTTGTCAAAGTCCTCAGCTTGCTTCTTATTAAAGTAGTTGTTGTTGTTAGAGCAAATAAATTCGTAGCACATGCAACACATTTCCTAACATGAGTCAAGTAATGATGTCTACTTTGTCATATTTTGTCAAAAAACTTTTCTTTGTGTTGTGGTTTTTATGTAGCACATACAATGATACACATTTTAAACATTGGTACTATATTTTTTAAGTTCTTATGAGCTCTTTCTGTCGCTTTTAGTTTAATATCTGCGTCATATAAATGTCTTTTCAAGTGCTTCCAAAAGAGTATTTTTTATGTAATTGATTGACTTTAAAATTTGTATGCACTGATACGATTTGAAAACTTGACACATTGAGTCTTAAATATTTTTTTATATTTCGAATATGAAAGCTTAAAAGCTTGTCGCTGTTTAACTTCCAACGCATAAACTTTAATATAACCGAATAAAAAGTTTGAAAATAAAATAAAATTTAAATAAATTTTATGCTAAGACTTTGCAATGCCTATCTATGCGAATAGTTTCCAGACATTGCATTCACTAGCGGATATTATAATTAAGCTACTCATAAAAACTACAACTTATTATAGTTCTTTACAACAAAGCTTAAATTCAAGCAACTCCACTACGTTCAAAAGGTCAAACATATTCTATTCTTACAACCTTTTCCTACGACTTGATACAAAAAATATTTATGTGTCATAAGTCTTGTTCATTATATAACCTCGAAGGCTTAAGACCCATAATTTAACTTTTAATTATAGCCTTTTTCAAAATGTTATACTTAAATATTTCAAACTATTTGCTTGGTGTCAAAATGTTACTTTAAGATGCCACAAGCAAATGCTCTGAGCTTACAATGAGACACAACAAAAAAAAAAACAAAAAAAAAAAAAACAATTCGAACAAGGCCAACTTATAATAATGTAGGCAGATATTTCCAGCAAAGAGGTAGGCAGGTATTTTAGTAAGTAGATTGAAAGCAGATTTTTATTTTTATTGTTTTTTTTTTTCTTTCCTGGCGAACGAACCGAACCACAAGCATTAAAGCTCAGAGAGTCATTTAATTCTAAGCTTAAACAAAGCACAACTCATGCGTGATTTCTATTTTGTCCCTGCGAACACAGCTTGTGTGTGGCCAAAAATATTTTATAAGAGTATGAAGGAAACTACCTTGACTGACAAACGTTTCTGATTTTAAGTACTTCTTTGAGCTGTCAGCTTTAGTTATTTTTTGTCTTGAAGCTTTTGTAATGTATGTTATATTGTTATAAATCACGCCTAGAGAATTGGTATGCAAAAGACAATGAAACATTTTCAATGAATATCTTGCTCCATGCTTATGATCTCTTTTGAGTAACGATCTAACAAAATATCAAGTGCTTTGCATGTTTATCTATGCTGTATTCCTATGCGAACATGAAGAGCAAATGATTGAAAAATATTGAAAATAAAAATTCATACAAACGAATGTCAAGTCAAGAGATTTCATTTAAATGTCGATGTCGAAGTCGATGTCAAAGTCGCAGTCGCAGTCGATTTAGCAGACGAAGTCAAAGTCAAAGTCAAAGTGAAAGTCAAAGTCAAAGTCAAAGTCAAAGTCAAAGTCAAAGTCAAAGTCAAAGTCAAAGTCAAAGTCAAAGTCAAAGTCAAAGTCAAAGTCAAAGTCAAAGTCAAAGTCAAAGTCAAAGTCAAAGTCAAAGTCAAAGTCAAAGTCAAAGTCAAAGTCAAAGTCAAAGTCAAAGTCAAAGTCAAAGTCAAAGTCAAAGTCAAAGTCAAAGTCAAAGTCAAAGTCAAAGTCAAAGTCAAAGTCAAAGTCAAAGTCAAAGTCAAAGTCAAAGTCAAAGTCAAAGTCAAAGTCAAAGTCAAAGTCAAAGTCAAAGTCAAAGTCAAAGTCAAAGTCAAAGTCAAAGTCAAAGTCAAAGTCAAAGTCAAAGTCAAAGTCAAAGTCAAAGTCAAAGTCAAAGTCAAAGTCAAAGTCAAAGTCAAAGTCAAAGTCAAAGTCAAAGTCAAAGTCAAAGTCAAAGTCAAAGTCAAAGTCAAAGTCAAAGTCAAAGTCAAAGTCAAAGTCAAAGTCAAAGTCAAAGTCAAAGTCAAAGTCAAAGTCAAAGTCAAAGTCAAAGTCAAAGTCAAGGTCAAAGTCAAAGTCAAAGTCAAAGTCAAAGTCAAAGTCAAAGTCAAAGTCAAAGTCAAAGTCAAAGTCAAAGTCAAAGTCAAAGTCAAAGTCAAAGTCAAAGTCAAAGTCAAAGTCAAAGTCAAAGTCAAAGTCAAAGTCAAAGTCAAAGTCAAAGTCAAAGTCAAAGTCAAAGTCAAAGTCAAAGTCAAAGTCAAAGTCAAAGTCAAAGTCAAAGTTAAAGTCAAAGTCAAAGTCAAAGTCAAAGTCAAAGTCAAAGTCAAAGTCAAAGTCAAAGTCAAAGTCAAAGTCAAAGTCAAAGTCAAAGTCAAAGTCAAAGTCAAAGTCAAAGTCAAAGTCAAAGACAGAGTCACAGTGAAAGTCAAAGTCAAAGTCAAAGTCAAAATCAAAGTCAAAGTCAAAGTCAAAGTCAAAGTCAAAGTCAAAGTCAAAATCAAAGTCAAAGTCAAAGTCAAAGTCAAAGTCAAAGTCAAAGTCAAAGTCAAAGTCAAAGTCAAAGTAAAAGTAAAAGTAAAAGTAAAAGTCAAAGTAAAAGTAAAAGTAAAAGTAAAAGTCAAAGTAAAAGTCAAAGTCAAAGTCAAAGTCAAAGTCAAAGTCAAAGTCAAAGTCAAAGTCAAAGTCAAAGTCAAAGTCAAAGTCAAAGTCAAAGTCAAAGTCAAAGTCAAAGTCAAAGTCAAAGTCAAAGTCAAAGTCAAAGTCAAAGTCAAAGTCAAAGTCAAAGTCAAAGTCAAAGTAAAAGTAAAAGTAAAAGTCAAAGTCAAAGTCAAAGTCAAAGTCAAAGTCAAAGTCAAAGTCAAAGTCAAAGTCAAAGTCAAAGTCAAAGTCAAAGTCAAAGTCAAAGTCAAAGTCAAAGTCAAAGTCAAAGTCAAAGTCAAAGTCAAAGTCAAAGTCAAAGTCAAAGTCAAAGTCAAAGTCAAAGTCAAAGTCAAAGTCAAAGTCAAAGTCAAAGTCAAAGTCAAAGTCAAAGTCAAAGTCAAAGTCAAAGTCAAAGTCAAAGTCAAAGTCAAAGTCAAAGTCAAAGTCAAAGTCAAAGTCAAAGTCAAAGTCAAAGTCAAAGTCAAAGTCAAAGTCAAAGTCAAAGTCAAAGTCAAAGTCAAAGTCAAAGTCAAAGTCAAAGTCAAAGTCAAAGTCAAAGTCAAAGTTAAAGTCAAAGTCAAAGTCAAAGTCAAAGTCAAAGTCAAAGTCAAAGTCAAAGTAAAAGTCAAAGTCAAAGTAAAAGTAAAAGTAAAAGTAAAAGTAAAAGTAAAAGTAAAAGTAAAAGTCAAAGTCAAAGTCAAAGTCAAAGTCAAAGTTTTGATTTTGATTTTGATTTTGATTTTGATTTTGATTTTGATTTTGATTTTGATTTTGATTTTGATTTTGATTTTGATTTTGATTTTGATTTTGATTTTGATTTTGATTTTGATTTTGATTTTGATTTTGATTTTGATTTTGATTTTGATTTTGATTTTGATTTTGATTTTGATTTTGATTTTGATTTTGATTTTGATTTTGATTTTGATTTTGATTTTGATTTTGATTTTGATTTTGATTTTGATTTTGATTTTGATTTTGATTTTGATTTTGATTTTGATTTTGATTTTGATTTTGATTTTGATTTTGATTTTGATTTTGATTTTGATTTTGATTTTGATTTTGATTTTGATTTTGATTTTGATTTTGATTTTGATTTTGATTTTGATTTTGATTTTGATTTTGATTTTGATTTTGATTTTGATTTTGATTTTGATTTTGATTTTGAGATTGAAATTGAAATTGAAATTGAAATTGAAATTGAAATTGAAATTGAAATTGAAATTGAAATTGAAATTGAAATTGAAATTGAAATTGAAATTGAAATTGAAATTGAAATTGAAATTGAAATTGAAATTGAAATTGAAATTGAAATTGAAATTGAAATTGAAATTGAAATTGAAATTGAAATTGAAATTGAAATTGAAATTGAAATTGAAATTGAAATTGAAATTGAAATTGAAATTGAAATTGAAATTGAAATTGAAATTGAAATTGAAATTGAAATTGAAATTGAAATTGAAATTGAAATTGAAATTGAAATTGAAATTGAAATTGAAATTGAAATTGAAATTGAAATTGAAATTGAAATTGAAATTGAAATTGAAATTGAAATTGAAATTGAAATTAAAATTGAAATTGAAATTGAAATTGAAATTGAAATTGAAATTGAAATTGAAATTGAAATTGAAATTGAAATTGAAATTGAAATTGAAATTGAAATTGAAATTGAAATTGAAATTGAAATTGAAATTGAAATTGAAATTGAAATTGAAATTGAAATTGAAATTGAAATTGAAATTGAAATTGAAATTGAAATTGAAATTGAAATTGAAATTGAAATTGAAATTGAAACTGAAATTGAAATTGAAATTGAAATTGAAATTGAAATTGAAATTGAAATTGAAATTGAAATTGAAATTGAAATTGAAATTGAACCTGAAGTTGAAACTGAATCGAAACGATATACAAATTAATATAAAAAAATTTGCTATTTCAGCCCTTCAAAGGGCTTTGATCGAGCTTTTTATGATAAATTGTGTTTTTATGATCATCCTTATCATCATCATCATCAACATCATCTTCATAAACAACATTAACTTTATAAACACCATGAACACCATCAACACTATGATGATCATCAACCTCATCGAAATCATCAGCATTATCATCAATTTGCAATGCATTTCAATTTGATTTAATCTTATTTATTTTAATTTAATTACTTTATTATTTAATTAAATATTTTATTACTTTGAGCATCTTATTCTATTTCCTCTCCATCTGCAACGTTTTATTTTCAAATCCACAAAAAAAAATATAGCTATAATAATTCATTTGTGTCTTTCTATCTCACAATTGTTCTTCGAATTCACATGCCGTAAACATTTTCAAGAATAATGATGATCAGAGCGAAAAATGCCGCAACAAAGTGTTACCATAACTCTTCTAATGCACAAGATGCTGAAATGAGCGTCCAAGTGTATCTGTCACTAACAAATCAACAGCTTCGAACAAACAGCTTTACAAATACTTTTACAAGAGCAATCTTTAAAGATACAACATGGCACTTGATCTGAACAATCATCATCAGAAAAAGATAGACAACCTTTTTTTCCCAACACAAAAAAGTCACTCATCCTAGTTTTTTTTTTATCTTTTATTTGGATCCAAATTTACATAGAAATTGTAATAGAATCTGAAGTGCCGAGAGGAGGCCATTTTTCAACACTTTCGAAAAATAAAAAAGTTTTTAATTATTCGTTCACACATGCAGTCAGGCAGTCATTAAGACAACAACAACAAAAAACATGAACTGGGAAAACAAAAATGAAACAACATAACAGAGTTGGACCAACGAGCAACTTCAACTAGATGTCTATCGAAAGTACGTGTACGAGACAAGTACTGAGTGGGCCACAGAGTGGGACTTAAAGAGTTTCGATCCAAAGCAGTCTGGCATGATTGCCACGAATAGAAAGTGGTTGAGGCTGCAAGTGTGGAAAGACAATATTAACCAAAAGAAAAAAAACAAAATAACAAAAATAATACCGATTCTGAAAACAGTGTTTTGAAATGAAAAATGTGGTTTAATAGGAAATGTTTAACCAGATGGGAAGAGAGTTTTATTGAAGGTGAATGATATGGTGATGGCTATAGTTAAGCTTAACATACGAAATAAGTTAGTCTGAAAGACATTGCAATAGCAACAACGGAATTATGTGAAAAGTCAACAAAATATGAATGTATCCATATAAGTCTGAATTAGATTTTCTTAAATTAAAAACGTAAGAGCAAAATAGTTCCAAATAAGCGTAACAGGAACGGTCTTTGAATTTTTATTGTTTTTTTTTTCCTTTCGAGAGTTTCCTTCCTTAGCCTTGGAGTAATACCTTCTAAGTTATACCGCAAGACAGTGGGTTTCATTCAAAATAACGTCTCATAGTTCGTTGACTCTATCGCCGAATCTACGGTTTTGAACTATATGATTTCCGACTTCTCTGATATTGAGGATTTTACTTGTAGCCTGGCAAGCGTCCTGTAAGGTGGGTCAGGCCTTGTTTTTTAGAACGTATTTGTTATTGTTTCACCTTCTAGTATCTTCCTTTGTCAACAAGGCTAAATTAATGGTTAGCCTTCTAAATGTAATAACGAAAAACTGAAAAACCAATCTCACAAAAAACAGTCGATATGAGAAAACTTAGCAAAATTAACCTCCATTTTCTGTCATCGAAGATGACACTAGTCCACTAGTGAGCACTAGTCCAAACGATCAATAGAGAAGGAGGTTTTGATAGAGTTAAAACTCAGGCCAGTTACGATATTATTTTCGGTAAAATGAAAAAAAAATATTTCTCGGGTTTTGCTAAAGTTGGTTTGCATTCGGCTTAATATTAATAAGTGATTCATTTTGTTTTATTAACTTCGTAACTCTTCGTAGCTTTTAAAAATTAAATTTTGTGTGATAATCCGGACTTTCGTGCCTGAACACTTTCGTACGGACACAAATTGTTTCTCGAGAAAAGTGCCATGCTATGAGATGAAATAATTGAAACCATGCCACATGGTTATCCAACGATGAGTGGATGACTGTCCTAAGCAGACAGTAAAATACCACAGTATCTAAACTTTCTGTAGCTATTAATACAGGTCGAATCGATCACACGGTGAAACAACACAAAAACCCGAGCAAAACTAAAACCGTGTTGCCATAAGGACGCTGGAAAGCCTGTATAAAAGCCTATTCCACCTATCTAACCACAGGTCAGGCAACACAAAATGTCGGAACCCAGGCTCGAGCAGAAAAATCATAGGCAATCAATGTCGATACAGCTCAATGCTTCTCGAAAGGTAGTTTTCGGAAGTGGAAGCAAGATTCCACAAAGAGCGCCGTAATATCGAGCAGAAGTAAAAAAATCCCATAGTGGTCAAACAATTATTAGCTCATCGTCGTCAGAACGGAGACAGATTTCTTATCTGCAGGCAAATATTAAATACGTCAAACCAGTAACTGACGTGCTTTGAAGAAGATTTGAAAAAGATGGCCTGAATATTGTATTTATCCAGGAAAAATACATTAATTCTGGAGTCGTTAAAGGGTTCCAAACAAAAAAAAGAGATAATTGCACAGAACTTCTAGCTGCAGTCCATGGATGGTCTTCATTTTGTACTCAAACTTTTCTCTATTTCAGAATTTTTTTAAGCATGAGAGGAAAGCATGACATGATTTTGACCTCAGCGCACTTGCCAGAAAATGCAAGCGATGCTGCCACGAAGGAGGTTATAACCGTCTTTGTGGTTTACTGCAGGCGGCAAAATCTTCTCTGGTTCATCGGCTGTGATGCAAATGGGCACCATACTATCTGGGAAAGCACAGATATCATCAAAAGGGGTGAGTACTTTTTTGAATATATTTATAAAAAAGTATAAGTGATATCAATAGAGATAATGAACAAAGTTTTAGAACCAATAATAAAAGTGAGGTACTAGAACTCACTCTTAGTAGCTCTAACATGACATCCTCTATTCATAATTGGCACGTGTCCAGTGAAGTCTACATATCTCCCGATCACAGACGTTTTAAGTTTGACTTCGGGATGCAACTGCTCGTTCCATTTCTACAGAAACCCCGAAAACACCAACTAGGAGTTATTTTGGCATAAATTTCGATTCAACCTAAGACCATCATTTCCACCCATACTTACTAGAGAGAAAGTTAAGATTGATACACCAGAACTCAAAACAAATGTAATGTTATTATTCTATGAAAACACAGAGATTAAGAATGTCTCAAAAGAAAGTGCATTTATGGAAAAAACCGCTTAAAAAACTCGAAACTTAAATGCGCAATAATTTTTCAACAAAGCTAAGCAAACAGGAGACTGGCTCTTATAAAGCAAGCTTAAACTAAGCATTACACCTACTTGAGAAGATCAGAGAGACACATGGAGAGATAATTGTAGGAGGAGGACAGTGTTGAGCACCTCGTCTACTAAAGGAACTATTAAAAGACCACTCAAACGGTTGACGGAAGCTACACAAAAAATTTGGATGAAACAAATTGCGTTCTATGTAGAATGCAGTTCCCAGGGTGTGTGCTTGCAAGAGACTGTGCACTAATAACATAGAATAATCACTCAGTATCTAATAGCAACAGTGGTTTTCTTGGAAACCCTTTACTTCCGAAAGATAACGATGGGCTATACCCTAATACAGTTCATACAATTCACTTGAACCCGATGGTATCTGATCGTGCCTAATGCAACAAGTCATTAACTCCTTGGTCCTGCTAATCACTAGAATGCTAGAGGCCTGCCTTGCTCTAAATTACATTCCAAACGAATGGACAAAGGTAGGAGTTGTGTTTATTTCAAAGTAAGTTTAAAAGCCCGATCAATAACTTAAATCACATAAACCAAACTGTCTTGAGTTATTTCGTCTTAAAAATAATGAAAAAAATGCTGGAACTAACTATAAGGGAGACTAGTTTGAAACTAGACCCTTAAAAAAGGTCTCAATTCGCTTATCAGAAGACAAATCCATTCAAATCCATCCATCCAAAAACTTCTCTTACATCTTATAAAGCCCGCACTAGACGGAATGGTAGTTCATTTTACAATTGAGGTCTAGTACTTAGGAGTAACTTTGGGTATAATTGGCGTTCTTAAATATTGATAAGTGCTGACCGTGGCATGCAGGTTAAGTGTGTGGCTTAGCATGCTCGGAGCCCGGGTTCGATCCCCAGCCGCAGCGAAAAATTTTTTCAATAAAAAAAATTTTCTGATCTGTCACCACCACTCTGCAGACAATTGTAAACCTCAGAAAGATGAACTTTAGCCGTTCGGAGTTGGCACAAAATATGTAGTTCTAGTTGTCGGTCGGTGTGTGCAAACATTTAATAAAACACACACAACACAATTGATCATAAGAAGCTCGGTCAAAGTCCTTTCAAGGGCTGAAATGGCCAATTTGTGTATTTTTTTTTTTTAATATTGATAGACCTATTGTTACTTATGCAGAACTTGTATGGTGGCCAAAGATTAAATGGCATGTTTTGAAATCACTGGGCGATGAGAACGTGCCCTACTGAAGATCTAGGTGTATTACTTGGAATGCGAAAGTTATGTCTAAAAGCTCAGAAGTTGGAGGAAATAAATTATCACGGAGCAGAGAACATGAAGACTTTAAAAACCACAGAAAATAATCTCTTTCTAAAAACATCTGGAAGACAGCATGTTACCAAAGCTTAATTTTTTGCAGTGCTGCAAAATGGTTTTTCCTAACAGACAACTGAACAGAAATTAAATATTTATACCTGAATCTAGCCTACATTTATGGTATACTGGTGGGTCCAAAGAAAAAAATGGAGAAACAGGCGCAAGGGTGTGTGGTGCCATATTCCAAAAAGCTTTTCCAATGGGCTATACTTTAACCATATTTCAAGCGGAAATATATGCTATTAAAGCATGTGTCCGGCAATGTCTCCGTAGGAAAACTATTGGATCACATATTTATGTAGGTACTCTTAGGTAGGTAAGTGGCCTTAAACGCCCTTCAAGAATACAAGCTTGATTCAAAACTAGCCGTTGATTGTGTCAAATTACAAATTGTCTTGCCAAAAGAAGGGCAGCTCGGTCCCTCATTGGCCCTAAACCATTTTGTAGCCTACCAATCTTTGGAAAAATTAAGGATCTGGGGGGAAAAAAAAAGTTTCTGTGCCATTTGATACTGTAATGGTCAAAGGGTCATCAACGAAATTTATTAATTTTAGAAAAGCTAAATCAAAGATGCTGCTCAAGTATACTAGATCTAACCTTCAACTTCTAATCAGGGTTGCCACAGCCTAAAATTTTCTTTTACCAAAATTCCCAAAAATATTTCACATTTAAGAAAAAAATTTCACATCCACAAAAAAAAAATATCAAATATGTGTGATCAATCTAAAAAACGAAATATTTTTACTTTTTTGACATATGTTTCATCCAATAAAATTGTAATAACAAAAGCTGTGTTTGATGACTCCTCTAGATTTAGATTCCTTACTACAGATCAGTAAAAACTGTTGAGGACATTTTTGTCTTTTTACCTCCTCTTACTTGATATTGCTCTTTGTTTTTTGAAGCTGCTCTAAGTTATGCTTTCATCTCTTTTGTACGCTTATATTTTTTGTGGTGTAAGTAAGAGTAACATTTAAATAAATCAAGTATTTTGGTTCTTGTTGAAAAGTTCGAAAAATTGAAAGAGCATTAAATAGGTTCTTTGCTTACCTATTTCAACAGTTTAATGAAAACTAGTAATTTTTCTGGCTTATTTCTTAATTTGTTTGCTTTTGGCACTGAGTATTTGTCATCGAACACAACTAATATTGTTGTATATCAGTATTCATGTATTCAGGTTTCAAATATTTTTAAACATGTAGCAGATATCATGGTTAAACGAGAAATTTCCAATGATTTTTCTTAACAGTGTTTGGAACTTAAAATTCAACTTCTGAAAAGCGCTTTATTTTTGTTGCGATGATATTGAAGAAAACGAGTAATATTGAGTTTGAGTTTTACGGTCTTTGGTACTACCCCATTTTTATATTTTAAATACCTGTTTTCAGTGTCCCTGTTTGAAGAATCTGAATCTTGTTTTTGTGCATGGCACGTAACCGCGACTGTAATCCTAACCCTAAAATAACCCTAAAATGTAATTAAATTATTAAGTATTACGATAGTACAAATTTAAAAATGTTCTTTTCAATATGATGAAGGCCAATAATTTTAATACGTTTTTAAAACTAATTGGAGTTCGATAGTGGCCGAAATTCGACCTTTTCACTTTCATTCTCTCGATACAAAATTAATGTGAAAAACAAATTTTCTTCATAAAAATTTAGCAAAAAATTTTTTCAAAAAATAGTCGGTGCACTCGTTCTCCGCTTTTTTATTTTAATTTAAAAGAAATTAATCAAAATCGGCTAGAAACACGTGAGAAAATGGTTTTTTACTATTTTCCCTACGCCTATTTATATATAGATAAAAAAAAGAGACGATCATTTAAGGGCGGTAAGGTTTTTAACCATTTTTTATATGAATGCTCAACATCTCTAGAATATTGTGTCCAAATTTGAAGTCAATCCGAGTAAAACTAACGGAGGTACAAATTTTTAAGTAAGTGTCCCTCGAACGTAAATGTACGTAAATGTACGTGTACAAAACTTTAAAGCAGTTTTCCCAAAAGTTGTGTTTTCAAAGTCCGTGTTCACTGCAAGTCTTTTAGAAATTACTTGACCGATTCATTTCAAACTTGGTACACATTTTCTACATATAAAATACTTTCCTCCAACGTTGACTAAATTTTAATGGTTTAAAGAAAAAGAGTATTGTTAAAAGTACACTCAATAATGTACAAAAGATTTAAAAAAATTTGCTCAATCCATACTCTTAAAAAAATTCACAAAAAAAGTGTTTTTTACGCTGAAACCCTTACTTCGCCCTTAAGCTTTTGGGAAATTTTCACAAAATTTTACCAAAATGAAACTTAATTTCACATTTTCACAGTTTTGGTAAATTTTTCACATTCTGGCAACGCTGCTTCTAATACGTTTTTATACAGGTTACTGCGCTCTGAGACAACATCTCATAAAGGTCGGACTGAATAAATTAGATGTCTGCAGACTCTGCGAGAAGGAAGAGAAACTCTAGAAACATTCTTTGTGAATGCCTAGCAATTTACAAACTCAGACTTCTCTACTTTGATGCGGTATATGTGCTACCATCAGGGGTCTGGGATACCAAATCTGAAACAGTGTTAAAATTCATAAAAATCCTACATGTGGAAAATTAATAAAAATGCCTTGCACAATAGATCCATTGGGTCACGGAGCACATGGGCCAAATTATACTTTAACATACAACAAATGAAAAACTCAAGGCAGTGGCGTACCGAGAGGCTAAGCCGCCCGGTGCGGATTCCAAATTTGTCGCCCCTCTCATTATTGAACATTTTTTCTTAGTCACATCTTCTTCTTCAAACGTATCGAATATAATCAAAAACAGCGTACAATGTCGTCACTTGAAAAAAATTTCGATTTAATTGAAAATTTGAAAGTCATAATCTATCAAAAATTATATGATAAGTTCCTTGAATTTTTTTTTGGAAATTATTACAAAAATATAAGTATACTCTCCAGTGATTTTTGCGTTAATAACGGAGAAAGTAAAATTGATTTTAGTCCTGCATCGTCGTACTATGATCCTGATTTTGATCCACAAATGAAAAAAGGTGACGAAGAAGAGCTCATGGACAATCATTTCATGGATACTCGATCTGAAGATTCTCAAACAATCTTTTCCAATCGTACTACAAAGGATTCTCAAACATTCGTTTTCAATCGTGCTACAAAGAAAAGATTATTGCATCCAGCATACAGCAATTGCCGAAAAAAATGAAATGCAAAATTTTTGAAAAGGATTATTGTAATTTTTTATAAAACTTCCATCGAAACCGATGCAAAATTTTTTTGAATGCACATTAGTTCATCAAAAAGATCTTCTGAAATTTTCAAATATGTACAATTAAAGGAAATCGTGAAAAACCCATCTAAAAAGAAGGATATTATAGATAAATTAATTCCTTTAATTAATTAATTAATTTTTGGGAAGATTTTAAGGAATGTGCAGATTCTAAGGATCTTTCTATTGGTTTTACAAGCCATGAGTAAATACCAACATTCATGAATTTATTTATATGTTCCATTAATTTTGTTAAAAATAGTATCAAAAGATTTTTTATTGAGTTTAATGAATAGATTTATATATAATTTACTTAATAAGATACTTGTGTAGATACTTAATTATAATAATAAGAAAAAAAAAAAAAAAAAAAAAAACAAATTGGCCATTTCAGCCCTTGAAAGGACTTTGACCGAGCTTCTTAGGATCGATTGTGTTGTGTGTGTTATTAAATTTATGCACACAATTGACCGAGAACTGGACCTACATGTTTTATGCCGACTCCGAACGGCTCATGTTCTCAAGAAGCTTTACATGGCATTATTTACTCTCTGAGGTTTGCCATTGTCTGCAGAGAGGTGGTGACCGATCAGAAAAATTTTGTATTGAAAAACTTTTCGCCACGGCTGGGGATCGAACCCGGGCTCCGAGCATGCTAAGCCACACACTTAACCTGCATGCCACGGTCACCAACCAATAATAATAAGATACTTAATTAAAATTGTAACAAATGTTCAACTTATTTTCTAAACAATTGTGTTTTAATTGATATTATACAACAAAACCAAGCAACTTTAAAGTTACTTGATTTTGAAAAAACAGCAACGAATAAAGTGTTCTAAGAAACATATAAATGTTTTATTTGCTTTTAAGTAACTTCATAGTTGCCTGGTTTTGTGAAAAAACAAAAATCTTGTTTATATGAAATGAAAAAATATATGACAAAAATTTTCTCAGTATCTTAAGTTCGACTGAATTGTTAAAAAACTGCAACGCAAAATAATTTGGCTAGCACAAGTTTCAAAAATTTCGAAACTTAACTCTTAACTCTTCAATAATTTAACTCTTCAATAATTTGAAAAAACTTAAAAATCTTATATACGGAAAGATTATATCCTATAACACAATACCTCAATTTCTCACAATTTTCAAAAAACAAGTTACTTGGTTTTGTTATATCACGGGAGAATTCTATATTTACTAAAATATAAATATGATATATTGACACCTGAACAAGTATTTTTTAAGGAGTAACCTGGCATAATAAAATTTTGTCATTGCATACACACTATACTTATACCCTACAGTTGAAAATAAAATTTATTTATGATATATAAAGTGGTGAACAAAACATATGAAATTAAAAGCGCCATGAATTTTTTAAAAAAATTCCATCAGCAGTATATGTGATAAAAACAATAAAAAATTTTTTTGCGTAATATTTTTCCGAAAAATATATTTGTAATTTTTCAAAATTATATCTATTTTTATTGAACTTATACACATTTTTAAACATTAAAATAAACAAAATTTTGAAGGCGTCAGGTCCCCTTAAACGTTAATAATCGCTATTATTCCAAATGTTGACTTACGCCATATTAGAATTAGGCCAACGATAAAAAAGTTTATTCCTTAATGACACCGAAAAGGAAATTTATACAAATACAATTTTTTTTATAATATTTTATTAAATTATTATTTTTCTTGTTTTTTTATTAGCAAAATCGGTAATTACATTTAGGGTGCTCACAGTTCTGTATTATCTGCTCTGTTTACTTTGCCGTTTATTAACTTTAGAACATTTTAGCACGTGTTAACTTTGATAGTTTTTGTTTTACGTACAAACTTAAGATCCCAGTTGTTGCTAAAGTTATCTCATAATTCTTCCTTTCCGTTCATTCGAGGCATGTTTATGAACAAATTTCAAATTTTTGAAAACTATTTTTGCAATTTAGCTCCAAAACACAAAAAAAGGTGCTCACAGTTCGATCTAAATATCTTTCTAAAGTTGTCAGGTGTTAACTTTAGAAGCAAACTGTGAATTCCCTAATTGTCAAAGTCTATTTCATTACTTTACTTGTATTCTATAGATAATATGACAAGATTTTGTAGGCGAGAAGTACTCATTGTAGTTCTAATGTAGGTTTTTATGAATAAAAGCTTAGAATAAAGCTTAAAAGTATAACAATGTTTGGAACTGCGTTTTCTAGACTTAATTTAAAAATAAATTTTAAAAGTTCAAGTGGACCTTTCATACAAGAATCAGTTTCTTTGTGAGCTATAGAAACAATATGCTGAAGTTTTTTTCCTTCAACGAGAAACTTCATTGTCAATTTCTTCGTGACAGAATTCATTCAGTTTACATTCCAACTTATCATTCAGGAGAATCAAAGGAGTAAGAATTGCGAATTTTTCAGCAAGAGCATGAAGCTGCTGAAACCTTGTGGTCATTTCTCAAAATCAGTTCTTGAAAATTAATAATTAAATTATTAAATTAGAAAATGACCTAAATCAGTTAAGACCACGCCTAACTCCTCTCCAAAGTGATTTTATTAAAACAGTGAAATCCCTTAAAAAATCAAAAAACATTATAAAAGATACGACTTAAAATTATACGCATAAGTCTTATTTCTTAATATGCACTCTGAACTTACAATTCGCCATAATCAAACGAAAATTCCGCCTTTCTCCCACACTCAACACATCAAAGCACAAAACAGCTATTTTTACCAAATATACCTAAGTTGAAAAACGTTATTCTGTTAAACCACTTTTCTACTGGGCATTTCCACTGACAAGTTAAAGCACTTAAAAACTCAAAAAACTTTGAGTTACTCGAAAACACCAGTTATTCAATGCTTGTTTCAAGTCGCAGCCGAGTTATTCGAAAATTCAACTACTCGCACATGCCTAAATATTATGTCTTTTTTTATTTCTTTGGCAACTAATTTTGAGACTCGAAAAACGATTTTACATTTTGGTTGTGCTCAATACGAAGCTCATAAATATAGTTACATTTACTGTGGTGGCCAAATTTATTCATTAAGTTTAGTTCTTTCTTTTGTTTGTACACCTTAAAATGATAATGTACACATATTTATTTTGTAAAAGGCTTTCTTTAGCTTCAGTGCCGCCCCTAAACTAGTGCCGCCCGGGGCGGACCGCCCCCCCCGCCCCCCCCACGGTACGCGGCTGACTCAAGGATACCTTAACTGATATAAAAAGTTAAAATAAGCGGTCCAACATCGGAAGGTACACGATTTCATGGGAACAAGGTATCAAAGAATTGGACAATAACGACGGATATTGCCCATAATACGCAGAGATAACTAGCACGACTAACGTACCGACTACAATTATTAGCACCCAAAAATTTAACCCAAACTGTTGGCACCTTTTACTTGAATAGCATTTATGAAACATCGTTAAACTCCCGTTATTTATGAACTGTACTTTTCTAATTTTGTAGTTTATTTTCTCTCTTTGTTCTGTATTTTACAAAACATTAAGTAACTCAGTTGCTTGTAAACTTCGAAACTGCAAGGGTCTTTCCGTCGACAAAGAAAAAACTTTCTAAAGTGTTGATATCAATAGCGAACTGCAATTTTGGTGAGTACTATTTCTTAAAAAATAAAAAAAAAAATAAAATTTCAAACAGAAGATTCGCTTGAAAACAGAATGAATGTTGAAGCTTGCAAGGCAAAATTTCCTCATGGGTGCCAATAATTGTAGTCAGTACGCTAGCGGAAAATGGGTAGAAGAATAAAAAAGAAAAAGTTGATTTCAGTGTACTTAAATCTTCTACCACCAACCAAACCAAATCAAGGGCCATTTCAGTCCTTGAAAGGACTTTGACCGACCATCTCATGATCAATTGTTGTGTGTTATTAATTATTTGCACACAATTGACCGAGATCTGGTAATACATGTTTTATGCCAACTCCGAATGGCTAAAGTTCCTGTTCTCAAGAAGCTTTACATGGCATTATTTACTCTTTGAGTTCTGCCATCATTTGCAGAAAAGTGATGACCGATCAGAAAATTTTTTTATTGAAAAAACTTTTCGGCGCGGCTGGGGCTCGATCGATGACTTTATTTCGATCGATGACTTTATTTCGTTACTTTTGTGCACAACTTCGAATCGATTGTAGTTTTCATCAAATTGAATATTATCTTATTCTATTAAACGAGCAATATTTGTATATATATTTGCAATTGCGTTCTCTAAAACGGCTCTAACGATTTCGATAAAATTTTCAATATAGATGAAGAGGGGGTAAAAAATCGATCCAGCTAGGTCTCATCTCTGGGAAAAGCCGTTTTTCCGAGTTTTCACGCATTTAATAAATATCTTTATTTTCCTGCCGAACATGTTATGTTAATTTTGCCATTTTTTATATAGTTGTGATAGCTCAGTGAATAGAGCTTTGGCCTATCAATGTCTAAGTAGTGAGTTCGACCCCCGACATACACATTATTTATTTTATTTTTTTTTGAGCTTCACCAAGCAGTGAACAAAGTTTTGTTTTTTTGTGATGTATTCTCAGCTAAAAACAAGTCAGAATTCTGTGGGTTCAGGTCAATATGGAAAATATTTTGCATCTTTAGAGGGCAGAATTTTTCGTTGAGATAAGAAACGCTTTTTGTTTCATTAACTTTTATTTGTAGTAAGTTTACAAAATTGTAAATGCCTTATAAAATTTCGAAATGAATTAAGATAAAATTTACTCTACGAATTTTTTAGATCGGTCTTAAAACAAAAAGTTTTAGCATTTTTCAATTGGCCGTCAGTGGGCGAATGACGAGACAAATTCACAAATTGTACATATCTTAGTTTTGATGTAACAAAAAGACATGCCAAGTTTGAAATCTGTAGCTCTAGGTATATAAACCTATTAATAGAGTTAATACAAAAAATCTAACAAAAGCCCACAATAGTAAAACCACTACACGGTTAAAAATCTTAGAGTAATTTTTTAACAATACATTGGACTAATCATTTTTTTAATCCTTTTTTTTATTAGAAATTAAACGAATAAAAATACTAGACATTTTTTTAGTCAAAGCTGTACGTAAATTTAATAAATTGGGAATAAAATTGGAATTATAGTACCTTAGGTTCAAAATTTAATACAAAATAACTAAAAGGGCAATAATAGCTGTATTTTGGTTACATTTTTTTCATGTTTTAAGAATATATTTTTATTTTAAAACAAACACGAGAGCGACTGGCGTCCCTCGTTACATGTCCCTCGTTACATGTTGTAACGAAGGTTTTATATAATATAATCGATAATAAAATGAATAACGATCCTTGTGAATTGCATTCTTTGTGAATAGCATTCTCTATGAATAGCATTCATTTGAATAAAAAATTAATGCATTGTTCAGAATAACGAAAAATGAATAATAGAAATTAATAATAAATAATTTTTTTTAAATTTTATTCATGGATCAATTTTGCATTCATTGAATGCATTCTTTTTTTGTTACTCACTGAATTAAATTTTTGTAAAAACAATAAAATTAAATGCATTCTTTTACAGCTCTACAAGCAGCTAATGATTGATTTTCTTATATAAAAATATAGATTTTTTTCTACGATTTTGCTATTTTGTGACTTTAATATAATAGTAATAAAATTCAAAATTATATAATCGTTAAGCGCAGGATATATCTTATAATTTAGTATATTTATTATGTTTATTAAAGGTCACAAAACGTTCCATGACCTTAAAAAATTTGTTAATACGACCCCATACAAACCGCGCTGTAAGACGTAATTCTACGTCAAAAAAAAACCGAATTACACTTTTTGAAATACGAACAGCTTACTTTTTTTCAATAAAGTATACAACTCTAGCAAAAAAAATCCAAAAATATTTTATTTTTATTAAAAATCTCTTTTCAATTGCTTTCTAACGATACTTCATTTTAAAAAATAGGGGTAAAAGATGACAGAGATATGATTTATTGAAAATGACTCCATTTTCAAGATTTTTCCTTTAATCAAAAATTGCTATCTTGATAAATGTAGAAAAAATAGCGACATAAAAAAATTATTTCTATTCTTAGAAGTGAAAAATTAGCATGAGGTAAATTTTTTGAAAGAAAAACTTGCATTAGGCTTGGAATAGCCGTCACTATGAATTAGTAGAGTCAGAGTTAAGTTTCGTTTAACATAAGTAAATTATCGAAATTATTTAGTATTTGTATAGGGATAAAAAAACCAAAACCAATTTCGTTTAGTTGAAAATCGAAATTATCATAAAATAAAATATGATCTTATATGATGTTTTTAAGATAAAGTTGGCATTTTCGATACATTAAAAACCGTAAAACATTTCAATATACGGTGGGGCTCTGAGCGGAGCTCGGTCGCCCAGGTACTTGTTATTTAAATAACGTGACGTTTTGCAGCAAGCCTGCAGCACGTACAAGCTCTCAGTTTCATACTCAACTGAGTGCACTTCCTTGTCCACCTTCTGACTCACTTAAAACGACAGTTTTAAGACATGATATCAGCTTAACTCGAGAATTAAAAATAATATGAAAAAAAAATTGAACATTTCTTGAAATTTTTGCGCGCAAAATTTAGAATGTATCAAGTATTGCAGTGCAGTTGATTTTAAAAATAATTTTATTAAGTTGTTTAGTTTTTTATAATTTTTTTTCCCCCTTTTTCGCGACATTTCATGCATTTAAATGCAAGACATTTGCAGCAACGAACAGTAAATAAAAAGGTGGCTGCCAACACGTTAAAAATTAACGTTACGTTTTAATGTAACGCATTTGTGTGTGTGTATTTGTTTGTTGTTGCAGCCATAATAATTATAGCTGAGAAGTTATGATTTCATTAACCCTTCTTTGGGTTAAAAAATAGCTGACTTGTTGTCAGCGATTGCAATTTTGTGCACGAAGTTGCAATAATTAAACATAAATTTTCAAAACAATAGTTAAAAACAAACAAAAGAAATAATATTTTATATTCCATACATTGCATTCAAATTTATTTTTATGTCTGAAGCAGAGAAACGAGTTGCAGTGAATGTTCTTGAAAAAAGTACTGGCAGGGAATAATATTAAAAAATTTTGAAACAGTTTGAAATGGTGTGTAGCAGTTTTTTAGCTTATAAAAGCATACTCTTTTAAAGTATCAATTTAATGTTGAAACTCTTTTGAGTTTATTTTTTTTTATATCGTTTGTGACGTGGTTTTATCAAAGGCTGAGGTAAAACTCAGCCGCTCCAAGGTTCTCTGAAGGATCCACTCAACCTTCAGCAATTAAGTACACAATTGAATATGATTTTATATTTTCAATCTTTATTGTACAAATTCAATCACTTAATATAATCCTTATGATAATATATACAAAGTAAACAGTGCAGCGTACGTAGTAAACAGTCGGTGGCGGTTCAACGTTTTATCGGTAAGGTTCGGTTCTGGTATACGGAAATGGCAACGGTGCGGCGCTGCTAGCTTAGCGACGGATTTTTTGTAAAATCTGGACTATTGCTTCAGAGCATACGGTTGGATGTTTTCTTAATAGAAGCGTTGGCTCAGCGAGAGCAATTAAAGTTTAAACTGCATAGCAGGATTTGCATAAAAAAAAATAAAAATAACCATAAGCGCAATTCTGGTGTGAGGTCGGCTGCAAAGCTTAGAGAAAGCCAGGTTCCGGCAGATATTAAATATTATATATATATAATTAAACCAAGAAAATAAACTTAGCTAATTTGTAACGCGCCGTTACACATTGTAAAATTTAAATAATACGTCTGCATTTCAAATATTTTCAGATAACTTTATATTTGTCTTTACTTTTAAATTCGTTTCCATTTCAGTAGCACGCAAACCAACAAATACCCTCCAAAAGTAATTAACTATTATATGCCAAGATCAAAAAAACCTCAATTGGCAATTTTAAGCACCCACTTTTGTAATTAATCTTGCCTCAAAATCGTGACTTTGCCGGCAATGAATGCCGTCTTTTGTGTATTCAATGAATTTGTTGCTACTTTTATATTCAGCTTTCTTTCAAACACCAGCAAGCCAACAGCAAAATGTATGATATCGACAAATTAAGCTGAACATAAAAGAAAATAATTTGAAAACATAACATTTTAAAATCAAATCAATCAAAATAATAAAATAAATAATAAAAAGTTAAAAACAAAAATAACGCGCTATTTATTAAAACGAAATAATCATCAACAATTGCTGTGACTGACGTTTGCGCCTGCGCAGCACAACGCTACTTTTACAATTCGCGCAAAAATAACTATACAACATAATATTGTTGTTTGCACTTTTTTAATATTTTTTTTTTGTATTGGCTCAACACACGTTTTCCATATCGCACTTCGAAATGCAATTAAATTTTGGCATCGAATTTCGTCGACTGTGGAATACGCAAAGTCATTGAACGCTTTGTTATTTTTTTGTGTATTATTTTGCATGCACTGCTAGTTATTTTTCTTATAAATATATGTAGCTATGTTGGTATGTTGATATGTAAATATATTTAATGCTTTTCAATTTTTGCTTAGCTTACTTACCGTTTTGTGCTGACCACTGTTTTTTCGGTTGAAACTCTTAACTTATTAAATTGCAAATGTAAATCGATCACTTCGTGATATCAAAATATAATTTGATAGCTGCAGGAAGTTGTGCAATAATCGAAAATAATCAATAAAATATATTTTTGTTTTGGTTAAAAAAATATCATGATTTCAGTAGCCTTCAAAATAAATATGAACATATAATTTTTATCACATTCCTGATGTGTGAAACTGTTAACCTTGACAGCTGTGACTTGTATGCTTATAAGATGTCACTTAGCAGACACTATGTTGCTGGCTCAATTCAAGGTTAGATGTCTAGTTAGTATTGGCCACTTTATTCATTTAATTTACAAAAACTCGAAATTAGGCTTTAGGTGCAGTTGTGCAACTGTACTTTGTCATGCAGGAAAATTGAGTTAAGGCTTTTATCTATTGAAGTTTTTTATAAACCTCCGATGGCAAACGCTAATTTAGATTATATTGATGAGATGAAAAATAGGTGACCGACTCAGATATTTTCTAAAAAATTGAATACCATATAATTAAGAATAGTCGATAATCCGTTGGTCACCGGCAAGACAAAAATTAAAACATTGCTGCCTAGACCACAATTATTCGTAAGTTTACGGAATTTAGCTGTCGTTTTGAGCTTCTAATCCTACGATATACCAGCTACAAAAGCAAAATAAAAAAATTTTATACTTTGAAACTTTGAACTATATTATTATTAAAATAGTTAACTTCTCTTACAAAAATTAAGATTGGAGTATATTTCGTGGATCAGAGACATAGCTATCAGGGTCGTTTAAGAAGCTTTTGATAAAAACAAATATATAAGTGAATTCCTTTTCTGAACAAAAAAAAATTAGGTAAGATAAGCAATTTAAAATTGAAATGGTCACTGATTACGAGTCCATATCATTTTAAAGAAATGCAAAATGATGGATCCAATAAAATGTACATCGATTGAACAAATTTTACATAATATTATACATTTATTAACAAACAAGTAAAGAAAGTCTAAAGTCGGTCTAGCCCGACTATGAAATACCCTAAACCTACTTTTTCAAATTACAATAATATTATTTTAAATGGGCGTGTCCGTGTTTGGATGAAGCCCATATTTCATATACATTGCAATTTTGATGAAAAAAGTACACATACCAAGTTTTATTCCTGAATATCAATGCTAATGCCTTGATAGTGTTTTCGCTATTGTGGGTTGGATTACGCCCATTTTTTGAACACATCGTAGTTTTGATATGAAACACATACATAAAAAATTTTATCTCTGTAGGTTAAAAATTAGTTTATTTATAAAGTTTTAAATTTATTGGGTTTTACCGGTGGTAGGCGTGTCCGTGGGTGGATGACCTCCAGTTTTAAAAATATCTTCGTTTTTTATAAAATAAATATACAGAGAAAAAATTATACTAACACCATTTAAGAATAGTTTCAGTGCAAAATTTGTAGCTGTTGGGCACATGAATACTGTGGCGTAAAAGGGAGTTCAAATTATTTTTGTCAAAAATGTTTTTAAGTGTTTTGAACCTTTTATTTTGTTTTTGGAATAGGTATGATTATTATAGGTCTTCTTCAAAGCGATTGAATTTTTGAAGTTTTATAACAATTTTTTGTTTTTAGTTTTAATTTTTTTTAATTTATTTAATTTATTTTTGTAAAAAACAATATTTTCAATAAAATCTTTGTTATTTTTCGTGCGTAGTCTTGAAATAAAAAGTTGGAAACTCTTTGAAAACTTTGGTTGGCTCTTTCAATGCCTGTGTGTTATGCAAGATACGAATTTCATATTTTTTTTTACATGGCTTCAAGTCAAAATTTATTGTTGATTTTGGAAAATATTTCATGGTATTACGTACATAAATGAATGAAAAAGTTCTTTTGATACAAGTATTATAATTTTATTAACTACTAGCGGTTGTAACCCGGTGTTACTCGGGGTTGTGCCTCGAACATAGAAAGAGGACGATTTTCAAAACTGCTCTCATTTTTACGTTTTTAAAATTATCAATTCAATTTTAAATTTTTTTAAATTATCGTTTTTTGCGGTTTTGCCCCCTCCTTCCGTCGAAAGTGTTTAGTCAAATTTCCGTCAACCTGTACCTGCCAGACATGATTAAAGGAAATGGAAATATTTCAATGTCTCTTATAAATGACAAATATTTTTCTCGCACAAAAAAAATTCTCATTTATACATAAAAATTTTTTGAACTAATATTTTGATAAAAAATTCACTATGAAGAGTATTTTCTTCAATAAAAATAAATGTTTTCTCAAAAATAAGGAGTCTTTTTCTCTAAAATTGAATTATTTTTATATAATTCTCTTTTTCATAGATGCATTTTATCATTTTTAGAGAGTTTTAAGGATCGCATTTAAAGAAAAGCATTCTCTGAAGCAAGGTCAATACCATTTTTCAGTAATTATGATGCCATTTTTATCATATTCCGAGAAAATTTTTTCTGAGTGCAGTTTGAAAAGTCATTTCAAGAAAAATGTGTTTAAAGTTTTTCTTAGCATGCATTTACTATGCAATTTTATCTCAAATAAATTCCAATTTTAAAAAATCCTTTAAGCATCGATTCGATTTTTGGATTGTTTTCGTTCAACTTCGGTTTTGGTCGATACTGTTCGGTAAATTTTTTTTCATCTTTATATAACTTTTCATCTTGGGTGCAGTTGAACCTTCATACCAAATTTCATTGAAATCGGTCCTGGAGTTTAGGAGTTATTAAGTCTTAAAAACGCACTACTTCAAACGCCCTCTTGCGGAAGTCTTTGGAATTTTTTATTGGAAATTTGTTGGCCGTTGAACCTACATACCAAATTTCATTGAAATCGGTCTAGGCGTGTAGAAGTTATTATAGAGTGCCACGCCCACATACTTCCGCCTTCTTTTTTTACACCTCATATCTTCTTTCTCACTATGAAAGGCACTCGGTGTCCAAATTTCAGCTCAATCGTATGAACGGTGCGCGAGCCTATGCGGAACAGACAGACAGACAGACAAACAAACATTTGATTTTATATATAAGATTTTTAAAATTTTTATAAAATTTTTTACAACTGGTTTTTTCATGCCACTCTTTCCGCATACAGAAGGCAGGTCCTCAAAATGGAAAGACACACACTCAAGAAATTAAAGAAAAAGCCACAGTTAACAAAATTGTTGCATCGAAACGGAAATTAGGCAGAAAATTTTACATTTTCAAGGAAACAGTTCGTCAAAACTTGCGTACTCTTGGCGCTAAATGCCACAAAAGAGTAACAGTAACACGATACAGTGAGAAGCAGCTTCAGCTCGATATTTACCCATCCATTTTGAAATAATTCTTAATGATGAAAAATATTTTTCCTTGCATGCAATAACGGTCAACAGAATGTCGGATTTTACACGGACAGTTTTCAAAATAAAATATAATTTGAAATACTCCTGATAGTATTCGATTTGCTTCTTTCTAAAGGTAAATTTGACCCAAAAAACTTAACTTGGGCTGTCATATCTGTGAATGAGATGTCTCAACTTTGCATTTAAGATGCAAAAGCTTCGGTCATAAAAGCTGACACTTATACTTGGTTATTTTTGATTTGACATGAAAGTTTAAAGTGTAGCACATGACATTAATACCAACTTTATGCAATTTTTTTCTAAAAACATGTGAATATATCAGTTACTCCTATTTTTGCCATTTTCAAACGGAAAAAATTGACAACGTGTTGGCATTTTTCATCGGACTGACAACAACTGACCATTGAAAATGACATAGTATAAACCAGGCTTTACGGTAATCATTGCTTTACCAAAGTTCAAAAAGCCATCCTGTGCTTTACCAAAGGACAGAAAAATTTGTTGTATACCAAAGTACGCAAATTCACCAAACATTCGGAGGGAAAGACGACTCGAATATTTCAGGAATCTTTTATGTCAGAAAGTGTACAAGGACAGCTGAAAAGCTCCAAAGAACAGTTCAAAGCAAGAATCAAGAGTTGTGTAAAGAAAATTGACATGGAGGTCGTCCAAGCTATGATTCACGCAATAAAATCCAAGCTAGATGAAATTTAAGATCACGGTCTCTGAATTTTTTACAAAAATGTTATTTAATAAAATAATGAAATGATAGAAATTAAGTAATAATTTTTAAAAATTAAAAACTCGTGCATTTTTCAAAATGATTAAAAATTGTCTAGCTACTTTATTGACATACGTTTAGTACCAAATAATTTAACTTTTTTTTTTTTTCGTACGGTTTTTATTTTCATTCACTTCTTTCAACTAATTTGCTAAGATCGATGAAATTATATTAAAAAAAAAAACAATTAAAATAAGCTGACTCTGATAAAGTTTTTTTTCTCTACAGACAATTTTTTTGTTGTTTTTGAATATGTATTCCGTAATGATCGAGTTGAAACAACAGCTACAATAAAAAACAGCTTAAAGAAATAAAATTAACAATAATTTGGTTCAACTAACAATGGCAGCAAAAAACCGTTTTTTTTTTCTCTCAATGATCGGTTTCATGTGAATCGAGCGATATATATATGTACGTGTAAATAATAGCTAAAGAAAATATGGCAAAATCTGCAAATTGTAGCTCGCGGCTGTAGGTACGAGTACAAGAAAAACTGCCATAAAAAACGCTAACAAATAAATTGAATTAATGAAATGAATGGCTAATTAAGCGCAGATACAGTTACTCACACAAGCACACATACACACACACATACCAGCTAGACAATTGAATAATGCATTTTATTGTTAGTGTGAATGTAAGTAGCAGTTAAAACAACTGTCCGATCATAACAAGTTTACAGTTGCTACTGTTGATTTTATTGCAGTTTTTTTTGTTGGGTTGGCAAGCCTTACAGCGTCGAATTGTTGGTTTAACATTTCATTGCGATACGCTTATAGTAGTACAAACATATGTGCATAAAAACGTATTTAATGCCAACAAGGAGCAGTAAAATATCACTTTCATTGGTATGTCAAGTGGTATAATATTGCTTGATAGTTTCAAAGAGCAAATTCATAGGATTTTCACATGAAATTACAAATAATTAACAAATAATTTTTTTTACATAAAACTCATGTTGAAGTAATAATTTTTTGTATTTTTGGCTAACCCTCAATTCAACTGATTCATTTCAAAATTCTGTGTAAATTATTGTTGAACTGATCATAACAATGCACCTGAACACTTTGTATGCAATATGTGTTCTATATTTTTACATACATAGCTCTGTTTTCAGTTAATTGCTAAGACGTGAACTAGAGCAAATTAAAGAACACTAACAATTTGTAGAATTAATTAAAACTTATTCATTTTCTGTATAATTTTAATAAAACGTCAACCATTATAATATTATAAAAATACTAAATATTCCAAATGTTAAGTATTCAGCTACTTCGTTTTAATTTTAACCAAAGTCATATATTTTATTTTTATGACATATTTATTCAAAATTAACTCTACTTTTATGGTCCGAATTTAAGACTCTAAACGTTAAAAACGCTTAAATCTTATAAATGTGTGCTTAACAAACAGGTGTGTTTATTTAACACTCTCTCTCGCGCTCATGACAAATGAACGATTTAACACCCAATCAGTAGCTCTGTATAATTGAAAAATCAATTTAAATTTTATTGGAATTTCTTAATAGATAGAAATGGTAATCAGAAACAACAACAACAACAAGAACAGCCGCCAACACTTTCACTCCGCTGAAAAAAAAAAACAAAAACAAAAATGTTACAGTCCAACTCGGCAACCACAAAGTAAAAAACAAATCAACAATGTGTTAAAGTTTCTATAGCATCAGTTTTCTTTTGAGCCATCAGCAGCCCACAAGACTAAAATGCAACGCAGAAAACTATTCGAAATAAAGAGATTTCGGCCTTAAATCAACAAAAATAAAGTGCAAATTGATTAATCGTTGCTGTTAATAGAAGAAATGTTAGGCTGCATCTACTATTTTTGGCTGTCAAACGATTTATCTGTTAGATAAGCAGCGGTTGGACTTTAGGATTTTGCTTGAGGTGCTTTTTGTTGAAGTTCTGCTGGATAAAGATACAAGCGGCAAAATTAGGTTAAAAGTGCATTCGGTGACATACAAAGACTGCTAGCAAGTTCTGTCACACAACAACAACACTATTAAACAACACATACAGTTAGTGTCACACCAAAATGTTGCTCATTAATGTGGTAGCTGATAAGCGTGGAATTCACACATTAATTGAAATACATTAAAATAGTAAAAAATCTTAACGAAGTTTTTGTATCAAGCAAAAAATTGTGCTAATTTAACAAATCTTTCAATTTCAATTTTATTTAATTTTCAAACAATTTTAATACAAGAGGTTAATTCACTTTATCGGTCGGAATCTTTTTAGGCCCCAACCGGTTGACATTTTTTTCATGCATACAAGAATCCGGCATACAAGATCCGGCCAAATGTATATCCTCGAAAACTGCATCACCACTTTAATCGATTTAGTCATACCCGTCTGAATGTCTTTCGGCACGACAGCCGTCACTTTTAAACTGTCGTAATAAAATTCAATATTTAAGCTTTTCTAATAAAAATAAAGATGAAATTTTAAAATGAGCGCAATCAGATAAAAACCATGCCTGTCTCCAATACAAAATAATTTTTTCTAATTATTACAATTCTTATCTTAAATTCTACAAAAATTAATTGTATGCCTTAAAAATATTATTATAGGTTGTATGGAAGGTGCAACGACCATTTGTTATATGTTCATTTAACCCTTCGTGGGACCCTAAGTAAATTATACGTCAAAGGTCCCTAAGGTCCGCTGGGACATTATATGAAAATTGCTTATAAAATGCACTAAAAATGATTGAACAGGGGCAAATTTTGGTTTTAAATTAAATATTAATTATTTTTATTGCGATATAGTCTTAGTCTAATATTATTTTATTGTTCTGCTCGCTGAATCCTGGACGTTTTGCACGGCATGCAACGGTGCATCTGCTCTGAATGCTCCATACAAACAAACTTCCTGCAACCGCAGCATGCAAATCTTGTTTTACGTTGCCTGTTGTTGTGTTGTTGACATAAATAGCAAGTTTTCCGTTGATCCCTGTTTTGGATTGGTGGTGCTTCGCTTGTAATGCTCTCTTCTAGTGGTATGACGTTGTAGTCCATCATAGCTCTCTTGATATGGGGGTAGCGGGTTATACGATTATTGAGCGCCTTTTCTTCGATTTCGGAAGTAGCCAACTGCTGAACTAATTTGTATAAGAACGACCGCCTCCTGTCGCTTTTCTGTCTCGGATTGAGGTCATTATAGGCGATAAATGACGCCAATGCAGCAACGTCCACAATATTAAAAAACATGGCCAGTGGCCATGGGTCTTTAGTGCCTCTTTTACACGTGTATGTACCTAGCATTTGGTCCATCGTGTCCACTCCAGCTTTATTTTTGTTGTAATCCACAATGGTCATTGGTTTTTTATGTGCTCCTTCGACGGCGTTTGTATAATGTGCTGTTGAAATGAGTACCACTGCTTTATTTTTCTTTGGCACATATGAGCATAGCGCAACGTTGTTGTCATGGTAGCCGAACAATGTACTATCAATTGGGCGATTGCAATTCTTCCTAAACTCACTGGGAATACAAGCTTTATTTGTGCGTAAGGTACGATTATATGCTGTTCTTTGGGTAATCAAGTTTTCAGCCAATTCAAGAGACGAAAAGAAGTTGTCTGCATACAGAATGCGGCCAGTAAATAAGTATTTCTGCGCGAGCTTCATTGTCACTTTGTAGCCCAGCTGGGTTTCACGCTCCTGTTCTGGTGCTTTTCCAGAGTATATGATACCTTTGAGCGGATATTTGGTTTTTGCATCACATATCCACCACACCTTTATTCCATATTTTGCAGGCTTTGATGGAAAGTACTGTGTAAATGATGTCCGTCCTCTATATGGAAACAGTTGTTCATCTACTGTTAGAGCATCATGTGGTTCGTACCGACTTGCCAAATTAGCTTGCAGCATGAGCCAAATATCATCAATTGCTGCCGTTTTGCTGCTCTGTGACCTTTCCATGCGTGTGTTCACGTTGTCAAATCGTATGTACCTCAATAGCAGTTTGAATCTTTTGAATGACATTACAGCTCTGAAGATTGGTGGATGATTTGTATCAAACAGGCAGTAAGCTGGTTCATTGTTTGACTTATATAGGCCAGAAGCTATAAGCATTGCCAGGAACGCATCAAACTTCTTGGGTGTCAGTGGTTGCCATTCTTTGGGTCGTGTTGGATTAGATTCATTCCACGCTTCAATAGTTTGTTTGGCTTTTCGGTTAGTTTCTCTTACGATTATGTGTGACATTTCCTCGGATAAAATTGTTTTGAATATGCTCAATGGATCATCCGAAGTCATTATTGGTCCTCTATATAATGACATATATTCTCATGGTGAAGATATTGTTTGATCTTACACGTGAAGTTGGTGGCGGCGCTTTCTTCCATTTCATACCATTTTTGCCAACATAATAGTCATCTGAAGTTGTTTCTTGATTTGGCGGCGTTTCATCATCATCGTCACTTGTATCTTCGTCCCAGTATTCAATACTGGCTCTACTTTCGCAATCAGAGGCTTCTTCATTTATTTGGAACGATGGATCACTTATTTCATCATCGAAATCACAACTTTGTTCATTTAGTATTTCATTCATATTGATATTTGCTTCGCACATTTTTCTTTACCTCAATTCAATTCAAAAGTTAGTACACAACTATTGAATATTCTTGAAGCAACTGGTTTATATACTTTTTTTTCCCAAACAAATCAATAAAATAAGCAAACTTATACCTCCCTCTTCTCATTTCTTGGAAAAAAGCCAATTAGCAAAAATATTTATTTTACCTTGAAACTAAACGCAGCTGCAATTTTGAGCAATAAAACAATGAATTCCACGAAGTAATACCGTTAATTTGCTTAATTTTCATACTATGTCCCAGGGGACTTTAGGGACCTTTCTCGTAGGCAGTAAAAGTAAATCCTTAGATCTCGGTAACCACTGGTCCGATTTAAATGAACGAATCCGTAAAAGACGCAGAACTAAATGTTCCAGGAATACATGGTAGCTTTGGGAGGGGGTCGTAGTGGCCAAAATAGGAGTAATTTGCGATTCAAAATCGAAAAAGTCCTTACGGACCTTAAAGTCCCACGAAGGGTTAAATAAGTTTATAACATTTGGAAGGTCGCAAAATAGCAGTAAAGTTTAGACATTTTTCTTTCAAAATGATGACTCGAATACAAACAAAATGTTTGTAATTGATCAACTTATGATTGAAATTCGAAAAATCTCTGAAAAACCTGATTTTTACGGAAAGTCCGATTAGCGCGACCTCTAAACGTCCTCCTCAAAAAATTCTCAAAAATACTTGACAGTATAAGCTTTTAAAAAGAGGTTGAGCAAAAAAATTTTTTATTTTTTGGGACACACTAGTGTTCATAAGAGTAGGATTAGAAGGCTATCAGATTTTTTTGTTAATAATATAACAGTGCCTTTTGACATGAGAGGACGGTACTCGAACAGTTCAAATTTAATGTCATATCAATGACCAATAACGACATATTTTATTTTAAGGCCAGCTTGGGTCGATTCTAAAAAAAACTGTGACCAACAAAGAATAGATAAAATGGACTATTTCAAAATATCTTTTGAATTTTGATTTATAATATTTTTGATTTTTTTTGTCAAGGAAGGAAATATTACTTCTATATCAGCTTCCATTAATCATCATGGACCATTAACGCCTTGCGAAATTGAAATAAAAACAAATGTGCAAGGTGACCCTTTCAAACTCAACTGTCTATACGGATGCAGTCTTCCCCTGAACCCAAAAAAATATGAGGACGTCATTACTTTGGCCAAGAAGTGTATTGCTTCAGCGGATATGCACTTATATTATAGGCTTGAGACCCAGCAGTAGCTGAAGTTGGGAATATAATGATGACGAAGCTTTGAATAAATTTTCACCAAAAATGGTGTAAAAACCGGTAAGGTCCAAAATTTCATTATGAGTTTTTTTAACGACAAAAAGTTTCTATTTTAAATTCCATCAAGTCAATGAATATGTTTTTATATTATTCTTTCGAAAATAAATAATAATTTTGCAAAAACTCGGTTCCTCTATTTAAACGATGTCTTTTTATTTTTCTCAAAATGTTAAAAAGTGGAGTTAAACTGTTGTTGCTCTTGGTGCTTCAACTATATACATGATTCTTTATAAACATAATTTGACAAATATGCATAAATAAAATCTTATTCCCTCCTTGACTTATAAATGTCCATTAGATTTAAGGAATTGTTTCTTATTTAATAGCTCTACCTTGTTTAAAACAAATTAAGTAAATGTGGTCATAGTGGAACACAGAAATAAATATTCTTAATAAGATAACAATTTTGAGATATAAATACAAACATATTTCGGAGATTATTTCTGTTCAAGCAGCCAATGAATCATAGAATTGGAATTGGAATTTCAACAATAATTAAATTAAAGCTTTCATACTTACACAGTCGGGATACGAACCTACGTTCTCCGCATGCTAGTTATAAAAACTTCCACTGAGATTTTGGTAACAATAATTTGAGTGTAGCAAACCATATTTAAGTACTGCTCATCTCAAAAACTGTCAGAAAATTTAAACAAAAGCATAAAGGTTTTTATAATAAAGAAGCTAATATCGTTGTTTTCACCGTTTTTTACATTTTCACTGCGCCAAATTTTCAAAAAATTGTACATTTTTAATGGTTTCTTTAAAATATTAAACATGAATATAATTTTCATAAAATAGATATATGTACATTTTAAAAATATATATTTTATTTTGTATATTCAATCACTGTTCCGTTATGAGCCAAATTTACTAATTTAGTGGCACCATTGCACTGTGATCTAATGTGAGATTCTAGCGCGAATTAATTCACCAGTAATAAAAAAATTAGAGTTAGCAATCTTTATGTTTATTATAACGTACGCTGAACCCAGATGTAATATTATTTTAAAAAAAAGTTACAAAATTTTTTTAATAAAATATACATACATATTTTTATAATAATAACAGAGATACCAAAATCTTCTGATACATGAAGTTTCAACAATAAAATAAAAAGTTAGAAGAATTATTTTAAAGATATGTTAAATTTAAATATTAACTATAACGAAAACACAAGAATTCAAAATATTGTGAAGAAAAAATTATAAAATTTACAATTTTTCACAAGCAGCCGTTCATTGTAGAGCTCCATTCGAGGTCCGCTCCTATAATATAAGATGAAAGTCAAAATGGCGGGTAGGGGCACTTATTTTTTTTTCTTTCTAGAAACCAAAATCATAAAGAATCGGTAAAAATATGTTTTAAGACTTACAAATACCTGCAAATTTTTTTAACCGTTAAAAGATATACATTTTTACGAAAAAAAAAATACTCTTCTAATACCCTTCTGAATTATTAGGATAAAGATATTTTTAATAAAAAATTTTAAATACTTACTGTGTTGAATACTCTCCATTACGAATTTGTCAAAAACAATGCACTTTTTAAGTAAAAAATCACTAAAAACCACAATCAGAAAACTGTAATTTTTGTAAACTTTGCAATGCGTGTTGCATGTTAACGGAACCAAGCGGAGTTGCCACATTGTGAAACAAAATTGTAAGGAAATATTTATTGTTATCTAAGTTCTCATATATTATCTATTGAAAAAATTAATTTTTAAGCAAAAAACTGATGCTGATTTTTTGATTTAATTCGCGCTAGGATCATCATCTAGACCACAGTGCATCACTGCGATTGGTATATTATTGCTGATAAAAATATGATATTGCACTGATACTATAAAGGTTAAACGATGGTTTCTATCAGATATATTGTGAATTCTTTTTGGATAAACTCTTTATATTGAACAAATTTATGAAAATGTAATAGCTTAAATGAAATACCAGGAAAAATTCTGAGTCATGATATAAGCTAATTTTAGACTCTTACAAAAGCATTTTCCTTTCTGTTAGGGTCAATGGCCCGGGTCGTGATCTGCTTAGATTGGCTTGAAATTTAGTTTCTTCCTTTCGTGATAAGTAAGTCACAGGAATTTTTGAAAACGAATGACAAATCGGAGCGATTTGATTCGCCTGAAAGTTTGTTTTAGTGTAAAAAGGATCATGTTTATAGATAGTCAATTTAAGACGACGAGGACGAGATCAGTTGATAAATTCAATATACAGTAGGTTTAAAAAAATTTCTCAAAAAATCGATTTTTTATATAAAAGTTATTTGAAACATATTTTGTTAAATCCACGTAAAGATAATTTTTGTTGAATTTGTATGATTTTGTTGCTATAAGGAGGGTTTGAGCTTTAAAAAAAAATATCAGTAAATACAGCCTCAGGAATATGTTGTCTTACATTTATATAGTTTTATGCAGGCTTGCATGTTAACCTTAATTTTAACGAAAAATTAAATTTTGTTGATTTCGTTGTGCGTTTCTGGTTTTATGGGCTGAATAATAATAGGGGTATTCACGATTCAGTGCACTTGCCAGTGTAGTTGAGGACTTGTGCAGTTGTGCAGTTAGGTTTTCGTGAGCACACCAAAATTTTAATTGAGATTATTATTATAATTTTTATTGAGATTATGATTATAATTTGAATGAGCTAATTATTTATCAAGTAATTGAAACTTATACTTTTAAATGTTGCATCACTATTTAAAACCTGTCAAATTTGTCAATGTACACAACTACACAACTGCTCAAGTCTTCAAGTCCTCAAGTTTAAGGCAATAGTAGAAATGTAGTTGTGTAGATTTTTGACGTACGTATATTTTGTTTTTGTTAAATGCACAAGTCCACAACTACACTGGCAACTGCACTGAATCGTGAATACCCCTAATATAATTTTCAAAACATAGATCTTCTTGAAGTTAAACAAGTTACATATTCAGTGATTAAATCGTTAAGAGGTTAAAGATCTTTGAGAGTCGTTAATGAATGAAATGGATCTGATGTATTCTGAATGTACGAATAGATTGTATAAAAGATGAATTCTAGGCTTGAAGCTATACTGCTTACTGATATAATATTGCATTTGTATACATAGAGCAAGGAATGAGCAACAATAGATGTGAATAAATAAATATATAAAGACTGTCCCAGAAATAACTGTCCTTTTGTTTTTAGGTTATGTATAATAAAGTGTTACCTCTATACATACTTGGTATCTAAATAAAGTATAAATATTGCAGATAAAAAAAGAAAAAGTTTCGATAGTATCGTAAGTGTAGACGTAGAATTCCGTTTAAAGGGTCAACCAAGTTATGCGTAAGCATACAGAAGCTAGAGAGCAAAGAACGTACTTGCTCAGCAATATATTGAGTTGCCCAAGTTCTGCGTAAGCAATTTTTCGCTCAGTTTCTCATTTTTCGTTTACTTTTCAAAACTTGAGAGTGAGCGTCCGACACCTTATAAGCAGAAAAGGGTTGCAACATGTTTAATAAATAATTTAAATTCTGATTTTAAACACTGTGATGTGACCTATCTGTGGCATCAGATAATCCCACTGCATCCGATTGGCCATAGAATCATCCATTTTGGTCCAAATGTTCCATGGAACCCATAAATGTGCCAATGACCCACCTGTGACCTCAGATAATCCCACTGCATCTCATTGGCCATAGAATCATCCATTTTGGTCCAAATGTTCAATGGAACCTCTAAAACTGCCAATGACCCACCTGTGACCTCAGATAATCCCACTGCATCCGATTGGCCATAGAATCATCCATTTTGGTGAAAATATAGATGGAACCCATAAACGTGCCAATCACCCACCTGTGACCTCAGATAATCCCACTGCATCCCATTGGCCATAGAATCATCCATTTTGGTCCAAATGTTCAATTGAACCTCTAAAACTGCCAATAACCCACCTGTGACCTCAGAAAATCCCTTTGTGTCTCTTTATTATCGGTTCAGGCTTAAAGTACGTGAATACTATTCATGTGAATGCTATTCACGTGAACCACGCAAATGTGAACTTCACGTGTAGGTCGTGAATAAAATACACATGTAGTTGAGGTTTGTGTTTCAACACGTGTTCAACACGAAACAAGTGTTTGAGCTGAAGCTCTTATACGAACCAATTAGTTCGTGCAAAATAAAAACAATACAAGCATCAACAACGAAACAAAAACAAAAAAAGCAGCAGGTACATTATAAGCAGCTGATGATCGACTTTCTTAAATAAAAACATGCATTTTTCTTCTTATATTTTACTATTTTGTGACTTTCATATAATAGTGACAAAATCCAAAATTAGATATTCATTCAGCGCAGGATATATCTGATATTTAAGTATATATATTATCTTTGAACGATAAGTATTAAAGTATGTAGGTATAACCTAAAGTATTAGCCAAAAACGTTGCATGAACTTCAAAAAATCTGTTAAAACGATCCCATACAAACCGCGCTGTAAGACGTAATTCTACGTCAAAAAAAATACTCATTAGTTAAATAAAAGAGCTACTGAAAGATGTCGTCTCAACAAGAAGAAAAGCGGAAAGCAACTATTTGCAAATACCTGGAAAATCCAAACAAAAAGATCGCTAAGGAAGTTAGCGTGTGCATAAAAACTGTCAGAAGGACCATAAAACGATACAAACAGCTTACCCCTTTATCAAAAACGCCAGGCTCAGGGAGAAAAAGTGGTCCAGCAAACCAAACGGTGGCCCAGAACGTTAAGCGGCTGTTTACTCAGAATCCAGGCACTTCGGCTCGTAATATGGACGCAAAAGCGGAAACATCCAAGTCAAGTGTTCAACGGATTAAAAAATTGTACAACCTAAGGAGCAATAAAGTACAAAAAGTACCTGATAGGTCAGGAGAAAAGGACGCCAAGAGGAGGGCTCGAAAACTGTATCGCGATTACCTGCTCAAATTTGATTGCGTATTAATGGACGATGAAACGTACTTCAAAGCGGACTTCAAGCAGTTACCTGGACACGGATATTATACTGCTGTTAGAAGGGGTGGAGCATCCTATAAATTAAACGCCGAAAAACATACCAAATTTCCAAAGAAATACATGGTGTGGCAGGCCAGTTGCAAATGTTCCCTTCGAAGTAAGAAATTTGTGACAGATCGCACAATCAACACCGAAATTTATACGTCAGCACCAAGGTTGAGTACTACTTTGGCCTGACCTAGCAACATGTCACTACGTCCAGAGAACTATGGATTGGTACCAAGCCAATGCCACTGTGATACCAAGAAAAGCCAATCCTCCGAATTGCCCCGAACTTCGTCCAATCGAAAGATATTGGGCTTTAATGAAAATAAATCTTAAGAAGACCAAACAAACTGCGAAAAACATAAAAATATTTCGATGTAAATGGCGTCGGGCATACACTAAGATCAACGAAAGGTCGGTAAAAAACCTAATGGAGGACCTTTATCTAAAAGTGCATAATTTTTTTTAAGTTTACTTTTTTCAATGTAAAAAAAAGTTGTATTTATTTTATTTAAGGTCAACGAAAGGTCGGTAAAAACCTAATGGAGGACCTTAATCTAAAAGTGCATAATTTTTTTAGTGCATAAAGTTTATTTTTTTTCAGTGTAAAAAAAAATTTTATTTATTTTGTAATGTTAACTTAATAATAAACTGAAAGAATTTTTAAAAAACATTGTTTTTTCATAAAAAAAAAAACAAAAGGACAGTCTTTAGTTCTGTAAACTGACATCGGATTCAAAATCAGCAACCTGACGTTTATTACTAATGATTACTTATGGTACTTTGGTATGTTATGACTTTAAATTGACCTAAATAGAGGGAAAGCTGGCCTCGGATTGGAATTTAGGTTGCACATAGTATCAGTTAAATTTTTTTTAAATTTTGACTTTGATATGACCCTGAAATGACATTAATACAAACAAACTGACATCAGATTCTATATAGATAGTCTGACATCGTATCTATGTTTATTTTTTTCATTTTGACCTATAGACCAACTGACCTCAGAGTCGGAATCAGCGATGGGGTTGGTTTGTATGTGATCGAATTGACTCAACATTAGCCCTAGAGTGTCAAAAAATTGTCTCTTTTTTGTTTTTGCTAATATTAGGGGAGCCGAAAACAGGCATTATTGACTTTCCTCCTTTCTTTACTGCCTTTTTAAACATGTTAAATATTTTTTAAATATTCAAAATAGTGATTTGCTTATTCAAATTTAACATTTTCACGTTATTCGAAAAACCGGTTTTTACCTTCCTCCTTTCGACATTTATTTTCAAAATAACTTTATTTGATTTTTCATTAATATTCCATTTTATTTCATAATATATAAAATCTAACCATATTTTCAAAAAATAAACCCCACTGACTATTGAGGATTTTTATTAGTGTCCGACCGAACGTGAATTTTTGCCGAAGCCGAAGCCGAAACCGATTCTTCGGCAAAATTGAAATAATCGGCCGAAGGCCGAAGCCGAAGCCGATAAAAAACATATGTTTTCAAGTAAAAAAAATTATAAAATTTATTCTTTGCTTTTGTTAAGGGCCGATGTTGAATGTAAACCACACCTAAACGTCAAGTTTTTTCTGCATTTCATTTGGCATTTCTCAATTTCAGACTAACTCAATTTGAACCATTAAAAGATACATAATCGAGCCACGCGTTAAAGTTATTCAAGAAATGGCAACAGTGGATGATAAATTTTCGAAGAAAATCATCTTCAGTGATGAGGCATATTTTCACCTCAGTGGATTCGTCAATAAGCAGAATTTCCGCATTTGGGCGAGTGATAATCCAAGAGTGATTGTCGAAAAACCAAAAAGTCACCCACAAAGAGTGACTGTTTGGTGCGGTTTATGGGCTTGCGGCATTATCTGGCCATATTTATTCCAAAACGAGGCCGGTACTGTGAGTGTTGCTCGCTATCGTGAGAAGATAACGAACTTTTTAAGGCCCGAATTAGTAGATATAAATGTAGACATTATGAGGTTTCAACAGGACGGTACACCTTGCCACACAGCTAATGAAAAAATTGGCCGCCAAGATCATGTGATTTGACACCGTTGGACTTCTTTCTTTGGGGTTTTTTGAAAGACAAGGTGTACGTTGATAAGCCAGCAACAATTCAAGAGCTAAAGGATGAGATAATTCGGCACATTAACGGCAAAGAACCTCAATTATGCCTCAACGTCATAGAAAATTTGGACCATCGGATGGAGGTGTGCCGCCGAGTTCGCGGAAGCCAATTTGGCCGATATTTTGTTTCATACATAATTGAATCATTCCAAGCCGAAGCCGAATAATCGGTCGGACTCTAATTTTTATTAAGAGTATTGATTTTGTTAAGAGTTCTTTACCAGTTTTTTTAACAGTTCTAATCAAAATACCTAGTCAAAATATTAAATCGAACCTTTATGCAGGAGTTGTTAAATTGTTAAATTTCCTCCTCACCATCTTGGCGTGTTTTTATTTATTAAATACTTTGTGGATATTTCCGCATTTTAACAACATTTATGGTTAATGAACACGAAACGTGGTCAACTTGTTTGCACATGAAAGAAAAAAAAAAAAAAACAACACATATATTTTCTTACTTGCTTTAAGCATAATTAACAATATGCTAGCTTGTTCAAAGTTGTTTGACCTTTTACACTAACAACAACCATAACAACAACAACAGCGCCAGCAAGATTCTGTTGCACCAATAAAGCATGCATGCAGATTGGCCACAATTTCAAAGCAATTAAAATAAATATGCCAACATTTTTTGCTTTTTGCATGCAGTGTCAACAGCTAAAGCTACAGCAAGAACAAAGCAATGCGCCCAATGCATGCGCCCTGCACTGTATGTATATGTTTGTGGTAGCACAGTAGCGATTTGGCCATGTCCGTGGGTGTTTTTTTACATGTTGTTTTTTTTTTTTTTTTTTAATTTCTCATTAATGTTAACTTAACCATATTTTTGTTGGCACATATTTATTTTTTATAAACGTTTAATCAACAAGCTAAGTCAGCCAACAACAAACGAACAAACAAGCAACTTGTAGTCGTTGCTGCTGACGCTGCATTAAAATAAGTACAAATTTGCAAAATTTTTGAAACGCACAATTTTTAAGTCATTGGTTTGTAAGGTGTTGTTAAGGTCACTCACACGAAAAAAAAAATTTTTTTTTTAAATGATAGTGTTCAGTAATTTTCCGGTCAAGACTTCATAGAACTTTTGAAAAATGTCTGACTGTCTAAAGCAAACGTATGATCATAACATCAGCTCATAAATTTATTTATAAATTTCATTTGAAATAAATTTTTAATATCTTTATTAACACCAACCGCCATTCATCATTGCTATATTTTATGCTGTAATTTAAAAAAATATACCGTTACAACCAGGAAAACTCACTCCGACTTAATCACCTGCCTTTAAATATTAATTATTTTGCATAAAATTGAAGATATGTAATAAAGTGTTTTGCTTAATTTTAAACCTTTTGCTGTGGAGGGAGTGTTTTAATAACAGACTTTAACTCAAATGTTTCGCAGAATGAATTTAACTTTTTATCTAATTTTGCCTTTATGAACCATGAACAGCTTAAGTTAGCGAGAATAAACAACAACAATAACACATAAGCTAGCTAAAATAATTATGCCTGGAAATAAGCACAGAAAAGAAAAACAACAATTAAAATAATAAAGGAATTAACGACATGCTAACGTATTAACATAAGCCTGAAAATGTAGCGCAATGATACGATTACATGCCGGTAGGTAGTTAATTTTTAAGACGCTCATGTGTTGAAGTTTTAAATATATTGTAGAAACAAAAAAAAAACAACAACAGTTTCATTAACAATAATTGCTACAATCCGCTTAGTTTTGTCGTGTAGTCATATTCAATGACAATCAATTAATTTTTTAGCCTAACCTAAATGTTAGCCAATTAATTGAGGTTTTTCCTTATTGAAAAAAGGTCTTGCAATTTTTGTATAGCATGCTAGAAATAATTTAATTGCATGAAATACAGTCTTTAGCTCTTATTTGATAAACAAAAAAAAGAACTACATATATTGTTAAATTTCCAATGCTTGAGGCAATTGTAAAAATAAAACGAAATCATAACAAAAATATTTGCAATAACGTACAACAATAAAAACTTCGTACAACATAAGAAGAAGAAGAAGAAGAAAAAGACGACGAAGAAGCACAATAACAACAACTATGAATGAAGCCAGTGGTGGTTTCATGTTTCCTTAACGATGCCAAAACGTGAGAAGTTCATAATTCTGGTTAAAATAAATAGCCTTGCCCGAAAATATTCATTAAAGTAACGTTTTGTCGATAAACAATTTTTTATTTTCATTGACAAACTGAGACAAAAAAAAATAATTGACATTTCATATTGAAACTAACATGTTCGACTCTATTTCTAATTGTTATACAAAAAATAATTTGGAATTCAGAAGTTCCATTTGAAATTTAGAAAAGTCATATGAAATTCAGAATCTTTTAAATTTTGATATTCCATAAATATAAAAATTAGTTTTGGTTCTATTTTAATTCTATTATCTGATGTATTTATAAAAATTTATGAGCCTCCTTTACAAGAAAAATCTCAAAAACAGTATTCATAAACGTCCAATAACGACAAAAACCTCTTATAAAGGCTTCATAAATGAGAAACCTACAATAAACCCTTGATAAAGCATTTTTAAAATGTTTACTCTCATCTGAGCACAAATATTGTCAAAAATGCTTCAAACTAATTAAAAATATATGAAAACATTTCAAAAAAATTGAAAATAAATATAATAGGTGTGTTTTCGTACTCTACACTGAGTAAGTTCTGTGTAAAGTTCAGGCTGCGAGAGTAAAATGAAATTTGAGAATAGTGGCAATATTACGGAAACAGCTACTAGTAAATTTGGAGCACAAAACAGCTGATTCTGACAGCAGACGTGTCAAACGTAAATAGAAAAACTTAAATTCGAACAGCTGACTTTGACATCTAGCCCACTTTCTCTACAATATGCGCATACCTTATTATTCTATCATGATATAAAGGCTTCTTGAATGAGAAACCTTCAATAAAGCATTTTTACTCTCATCTGAGCACAAATATTGACAAAAATACTTCAAATTAGTTAAAAAAATATGAAAACATGGCACCAAACTTCAAAATATTGAAAATAAAAATATTTAGTGACAATTTTTTCAGAACAAAACATAAATAACAAAATTTTTTGACTGTTAGAATGTCAAAATATTAATAAAATTGTGACAAATAAACAAAAACGTATTGATTTTATCAAATTCACAAACCATTTCTGACCCTGTTCCCACTTCAAATTGAAGGTATTCCTATTTTAACAAAAAAAGCTGAGACAACATTGTTATGAATAACAAAATTTTAAAAATAATATTATCTCATAAAAGCTTTTTAACTATTGAGCATTTTAAATTAATTTTAAGATATTTTTATGAATAAGGCCGTATGAATATTTTTTTAAGACAACTTTTGTTTAATTACGGAGATTCGATTTAATTTTCATGTTCTGCATGATTTCCAAAGCAAAATTGCCCTACCAACTTTATTATGGGGCCTGAGAGATCCAATTGATGACTATAATTTCGGCAGACATTTGCAGGAAATCGGCTACTGCAACGCATTTGATGTTCGTTCGAAAACCAACATGAGACAAAACTACGAGGAACATCTTAGTAAAATAAATTAAATTTCATCGAAAACAATTCATAATTGAAAAAAATTTCGAAAAGAATTTAACTTCGGATAACACGATTCCTAAACACTGGCTCATCTGAAATACACAATAGAAAAAGATTTAGTTGAGGGCACTTTTTAAAATAATTTTTTTTTTTAATTTGGTTTTGAGCACAAAAGCACTGATTTTAACAGAATTGTCCACCATATTGTTATGGTAAAATTGGAAATATATAAAAGTTCTTCCAAGGGGTCGGGCTATTTGCTGTAACAAAAAGGAATGGGCAGAATTAAAGAAAAATTAGCTGCTATTGTGGGTTGTATGGGAGGTGGCCGTGTTCGTGGACCGAACCATCAAAACCATAATTTTAATTTTTTAATATTAATTTTTCCTTATTTGTTTTATTATACCCTGTATCTCAAAGGTCAGATTATATTAACATTGTGGAAACGTTTGTAACGTAAATGTAAATAGAAAAGTATATATTTTCTTGATAGGAGTAACCTCGTGAGTCGAGCTATACATGTCCGTCCGTCCGTCCGTCTGTCCGTCCGTGTGTTGTCCGTAAAAACAGAATAAGAAGAAGGAGTTCAGACTATTGCATGAAACTTGGTACACATTTTCACATAAACCCAAGGATCTGCACTATTGAATATTTTTAGGATCCTAACATGGACACGCCTATCTCTCATACGACCATAAAATAAAAATCGCTGTAAAGAGGGTTTTATATAAGCTACACAAATAAAATTTGACATATATACATTATATATCAAAACGCAGATGTACTCCCATACAACCCACAATTTGAAAAACACTATTAAAAAGTTCATATTTGACCTAGAGAGATAAAACTTGGTATGGGTACATTTCATACCAAAACTGAGGAGTGCACAAAAAATGGGTGCCATCTGCTCACCGACACAACCTCATATACAACCCACTATGGTAAAACTCTATAAAGAGGTTTATGTATGTGCTCAAAGATAAAACTTGGTATGTGAAATAATTGTATCAAAAATAAGATGTAAACACAAAATGGGCGTCATCCGCCTAGGAACACGCCCACCTCGCGTACATATTACATACAACACACAATATTTAAGACACTATTAAAATAAAATCTAGTTTGGAAGCAATTCATATTAAAACTGAGGTCTGAACAAAAAAAGGGCGCCATCTGACCACCGACACGCCGACCTCCCATACAACCCACTATGGTAAAATGTCTATAAAGAGGTTTATGTATGTGCTCAAAGATAAAACTTGGTATGTGAAATTAATTGTATCAAAAATAAGATGTAAACGCAAAATGGGCGTCATCCGCCTATGAACACGACCACCTCCCATACAACCCACAATATTAAAAACAGTATAAAAGGGTTAATTTTGACCCGGAGAGATGAAACTTCGTATCGGAACATTTCAAATCAAAACTGAGGTGTGCATAAATGACAACATCTGCTCACCAACACTCCCACCTACCATATAAAGATTAGTTTAAGATTAAGATTAATTAATATTAGATTAATTTTATAGGTAAAGGTTGTTTTTTTCAGAGCTTGTTGATTTTAAATTTAACAAAAACAACAAATTGGCCATTTCAGCCCTTGAAAGGACTTTGACCGAGCTTCTTATGATCAATTGTGTTGTGTGTGTGTTATTAAATGTTTGCACACAATTGATCGAGAACTGGACCTACATGTTTTATGCCGACTCCGAACGGCTAAAGTTTATGTTCTCAAGAAGCTTTACATGGCATTATTTACTCTCTGAGGTTTGCCATTGTCTGCAGAGAGGTGGTGACCGATCAGAAAAATTTTTCATTGAAATAAACTTTTCGCCGCGGCTTGGGGATTGGCATTTAACATTTAAATATAATTTCGGGCACATGGTCACCACGACTATTTTGCACAAAGATCATTCTGGAGGTCCAATTTTCGACCACCTTTTCAAGCATTTGAATTCGTATTTCATCAATGACACGTTGAATATTGGTTTCCAAAGCGTCAATCGTTACTTGTTTATCCACATAAACCAATAACTTCACGTATCTCCACAAAAAATAATCAAGTGGCGTCAAATCACACGAATCCAAATAATGTTGTCGTTGAAATGTTCTTTCAATAAGTGGATTGTTTCGCCCGCAGTATGACCAGTGGCACCATCCTGTTGAAACCATATTTCGTCCACATCCATATCTTGAAGATTTGGCAACAAGAATTCATTGATCATGGTTCTATATCGATTTCCATTCACGGTAACGCGTCGTCCTTCCTCATTTTTAAGGAAATAAGGACCGATGATTTTACCAGCCCATAGACCGCACCAAACAGTACATTTATCGGGATGCAGTGGCAATTCTTGAACGACGTGTTGATTATCTTTGCTCTAAATACGGCAATTTTGCTTGTTGACATATTCATTCAATCAAAAATACGAACGGTGGTGTGCACCATAAAATTCACGAAGTGCTCTATAAACATTTTTAATTGAACACTGTTTTTGAAAATAAATTTCAACGATTTGGAAGCGTTGTTCTGGAGTTAACCTATTCATGATGATTTGCCAAACAATACTGAGTAGAGACATCACTTTAAACTGTCAAAACAACTGTCAGACAATAGAGCAATCCATATTGAAAAAAAAACGTCATAAAAAAATACCCTTTATAAAGAATACATGAATTTTGATATTAAGTTATGTCAATTTGTTTTAGTATGTATTTTAATATATATTTAAATATTATAGAAGGTTTAGGGTATTCCATAGTCGGGTTAGACCGACTTTAGACTTTTTTTACTCGTTTCTTATAGATTTCAATGAATGATTCATAAATAATTTGAATTAAAACTTTAATGCGCAAACCAAAAATATCACTTAAAAAGCGACAAAACTGCATTTGACTGTTCGAAAAATATTCATCAATTTTTGGATATTCGCAGTTCTTTTTTCGTGAATATTTCTGTTCAATTTCTTATAAGATTAATGTTAGGACAGTTTTTACAACAGTGTTAGATGGGGTCTGTACTAGAGTTGGGCGCGTGAGTGATTTTTACTCATGATCACGCACGCTCACGATGCGATTTCTTCTAATCACGCACTTGCACGGTTGAAAATAATTTTTTAATCACGATCACGCACGATCACGATGTGATTTCTTCTAATCACGCACGCTCACGATTAAAAATATTTTTTGCTCACGATCACGTACGATCATGATGGCATATTTACTCACGAGTTCTCGCGAATACGTTTTATGGAAAGATGAATACACATAATTTTTTAATAAAAGTGTATTTAGTGCTTTTAAAATAAGAAACGTAAATTCAATTCGTATCTTATATAGATACATCTTGTGTACTAAAATTATATGAATACATAAATAAGTTTAGAACATAACGAATCAAAATCTTTAGATAAGTGTGCTTTTTAGTGATACAAAATGAAGGGGTTAAACTTTTTAAACATTTGAATACATTAACGAACCATTGAATTAAATTAATAATAAGTACTATTTGAAAAGCAAAGAAAGTCGGAAACTAATACACAAGTCGTGACACGAATAAATTTATGTCACGCACGAGAAAAATTTCATCACGCACGATCACGAAATTTTCGTGATTTGTTTATTGGTTCGCTCACGATCACGACGTGATTCGTCGTGACACTTCGTGTCACGTCAACATTCATGATACGCGTCCATCTCTAGTCTGTACTAAAGTTCCTTTCAAACAAGTGCATGAATTACGACATTAAGTGAAATGCCACCACATATCAGTTAGTAATCATAAAAAGAAGATTTGAACAGAAATAACTCATTTTTTCAAAGCGGTTCAAGCTGTTTAAGTAGGTCTGAACGTTATAAAAATGTATGCCTTGATTTCTATGCTTTAAAAATTGAATGTGCTATGCTATAAAATAATCAATAACTTAAAAAACTAGTGCTGAGTGAGACCAGCGAATTTATAATCGAATTTATTAAGTGGGCTTAGGTGTGGACTCTGGGCAGGATGTGGAAGCATTTTTTGTGGAACACTTTGTGTAAAAGCCATTGCCTTACTTTTAGCGAAGAATGCTTTGGATAGTAATCCTGCACTAGGTCTAAAATATTGAATAAGCGGCTCATTACGGCAAATTATTTGTTAAAATTTTCTAAAAAACTTAGATTTTTTTTGTCATCATGCCTCTACCACTGCCATTCTTTATTGTTTAGTTAGAATTCTTAATGTTCAAATGTTCACCTTATTTTTACGAAACAAAACGCCATCCATCAATTCCAATAAAAATTAATTTTGGACTCATCAGTGAAAATAATCTTGTTCTGAGGAATAAGAATCAGTAATACGACTGATGAATATATTCCTTCGCGTATTTCTTACGCCCGTATGATACTTCAGTTTTTCCTCCAATTTTAATACATTGAAAATGTATTTAGATGAGTTGAAATATAGCGCAAGTGTCAATTCAATTGGTGTGAGTGGATATGCATATAGTACGAATTGAAGGAGAAAATGTGAAATGGACTGTATTTTTAATGCATTGTTATTGACGTTTCTCTCAATTCGTCGCTCTATCCTATTCTCGCATAATATATTAGAATTGTGTAAAACATTTATTGTCTTGCCCACGCGCCACTTGTTTTCAGTAAGAAAAATTGGACAAAAAAATGAAATGAAATGAACGGGGTTTACATTTGGTTATGTATTTCTTTGATAAGTCAGATTTGTTTTTGCAGGGCTTGTATGCTCTAAAATCAAAAAAACGCAAACAATTTATCATAGTCTGCGGATGGCCGACTACTACTGAGAATCGCGCTACTGGGAATGTGTTGGAATCTTTCTAAATGTATCGAGAAATACTTCACTATGTTTTCCTTCCCATAGCGACTATGATATGAACGAGAAAGTGGACTCATTAGCTATATAAAAAGCTACCTAAATTATCTCAGGACTGGAAACAAGTCTATTGAACCTTCTTAAAAAATACTGCCAAAACAGTCATTCTAACAAAATCAAATAAGTTTATGCCAACTTATAATTCCAACTTAGATCATTTTGTCATAAAAAAGCAGTTTCATCAATTCCAGTTCCACCACTGCTTATAACAGTGAGCGGTCACATTAAATTCCAACAATTGTTGTGGCATGCTGTGTGGTCCGAATTCATTGAGGAATATTTTTAACGATTTTTATAGCTGTCTTCATATGAAAAACGACAACAGCAACAACAGCAGCAACAATAATAGCACTAGCAGCATGCAATACAATCAGCTTAATTTGTATGCCATACTTTGAGTTGGTTTGAAATTCTTTCAACTAGTTTAAATTAAGCAAAATTTTTGTTTGTTTATTTTTTGGTTTTTTTTGGTTAATTAAAATTTTCGAATTATTAAAGCAAAATGGTGCACTCAAGCTGGGCTGTAGGGAAATACTCAAAAATAATTAAAAAAATGCAATAATAATTGTGGGAACAAGTGTTCAATGAAAAGCAATTTTGTCTTATTAAAATAATTGAGTTATTGATTGAATAAAAATTGTTGTTGCTTTTTTAAGAAAAAATTTGATAAGTTGAAAAAAGTTGGCTAATTTATGTATTTTGTATTTTCAAAATTTAAGTAGCTTTCATAAGTTATGCAAATGCAAACAAAATATATCCTTTTTTCCTTAACGTTCAATGCAAACATTGAAAATACTTGCTTGTATTATTTGTTGTCCTTAATGGCATGTTAACGTGTATAAATAAGAGAAAAAAAAGAATAAAAAAAAACTGAAACATGTAAAATGAAAAACATTTACAACAACGGGAATTTCCGTTGGAATATTTAAATGCACTTTAAATAGTTTATAAAAAGCAACAACTACAAACAATAAGAAGAGGAATAAAAAGGATCTTAAGCTAGAAAAAAAGTGCAAAATGCAGCGAGTGCATGTTGCACATGCACTCAACAACAAAAACAACAACTACAAACACACCAAAAAAACAGCAGCAATACAAAAACAACAACAAAAATAACGCTTTAGCACGTTTCCAAGCCCAATAAAAAAAGAGTGCCCGAATTTTCGAAATTTCGTGCATTTCTTATATGTATATAAAATGCAACTCGACGACTGGTTACATATGCCATATGTGTATGCGCACCGGTTCGCTTTTCTTTATAACGTTTGGTCGGTGCAGATTTTAAGAATACTCATTTGTACCAAAAACGGAAATGCATTGAGAACAAGAAAGAAAAAACCGCCACTATGCTTGAGTTTTACTTGAAGTGCTTCTAGGGCGGCACCGAAGTCGAGTTCTAATTAAATGCAGCTTAACACAGTTTTCAACAATTTGTACGAAAATCACGCATTTAATTGTTACGCACTGCAAACGGACACAATTCGAAATGCATTGATGATGACGACGATGTTGAAGTTGAAGTCGTCCAATTTGAATACAACGCCTGCATGTATGGCCATTGATGAAGTGGGCTAGTGTGTGCGTGTGGAAGTACTTTGGCGAGTGCGTTGACGGTTTGTACATACCTACTGTGTTTTAAAGGTCCTTGCTGTGAGTGCCTGAAAATCCTGACATTTACACTGAAGAATTTTCTGTAGTAAGTCGGTATGAAAACAACAGTTTTATAGAAAATAGAAGTCATACAAATATGTAAGTTGAAATAGTGTTTAAAATAAAAGTAATAGTTATAGTATGTTTGTGGTTATGTGTGGAATAGTGATAGTCAAAGTAAAAGTAATTTTTGTTTATTTTTTTTTTTGTAATTGCAATTGTAATAGAAATAGTTATAGTAATAGAAAGGGTAATAGTAACAGAAAAAGTAATAATGTTAAATGAAAGTAGATTCATTTGGAGTCCCTATAACTTAAACTGTAGCTCAGTATTCTTATGGAATAACACAATTATAACATCAATTTTACTCAGCAGGAAATATATAATGCCATCAAAGATCTTTAATGTGTGAATCAAATACCATTGACTTTACGTCTTTAAATCTTGGCACTTGGTAATAATGAGGGTATTGCAATCCCCAGTATCCCAGTATCCTAGTATCCTAAAAATCCTAATTAAATTGCAGAATTTTTGTTTATTCAGGCTCTTTACTAAATTAGCTAAAATCTTATTTCTGCGAAAGGACCTAGTTTCTTAAGTGTCAAGGTACTTATTTTGTCGAAAAACTTTATTAACAGTATTCATATTAACAGAGTTAACAATTTTGTTGATCTTGGTTGGTGTTGTTCTTGATAGCAAGCTATGTTCAATCTTCACTATTATAAAATTATATCTAGGGCCTGTAAGCAGCTTGGATTCATTAGAAGACCTGGCAAGAAATTAAAATATGTATAGGCAACTAAGAACTTATATAGTACATTAGTGCGCCCACTACTTGAATAAGATTGCATTATCTGGAACCTTGGTTTTGAGTCACATGCTTGTAGATTCGATCATTACAAAAATAATTGCTCTTTTTTACGCTGAGAAATTCCTAAGAATTCCGGTACCGTAAAGATATAGAGGTTAGCCGCTTTTTGCGGTCCCGAACAAGGACAATTTTATTTGTTATATTAAACATTCCTTTTACATTTTATTATCGTGTGAATACTGTAGTTGAGTATTCAAAACAAAATATTGTGATTGTGACAAAATTAACAGTTTTTAGTAGGTACTTTATTGCTTCAAGTAGTTTTTCTATTGCTTAGACGACAGTGTTTCCTCTCCGATCTTCTATCTCTTTATTTTCATAATATTGCTATGCTACAGATCCATAAATAATTACAAATAAAAAACGAAAATAAAAAATGTTTCAAGCAGAACAAGTTCCGTATTCAAAACGAATTTAAAACATAAATGGGAATTTTAGTTGGCTTTCAGTTAAACCATGGTTTTTGGTACCATGAACGATGGCATTACATCTAGAAATTTTTTGGAGATATAGAGACATCAGCCGTTACTGTTTTCAACTATATTGAGAACTATATTATCGTGTGGCCTAAAAATTAATACTAGTACATTTAATGAGCTTCTGACAGAGTGCAGAAGTATGTAAGTATATTAAAAATATTATAAGTACTTTAGTATATGCCAAGTTCGGTACATAAGATTGTGGTTCATGGAAGTGATGTTATAAAATTTTTCGATTTGTCAATTGATAATAAATTTCATTTTTATATTTATAGGGTAAGTGAACCGGCTGTTAATTGGCGACGATCAATAATTTTATGTTAATTTATTTTCATTTTCATGTACATTTAATTTTTTCTGCTGTGAAGTGTTTTACACTATTTTTAGTTGCTTTTAACGCAATTGAAGGCTTTAAGAATAAATAAATTTTCATGAGTTATAAAATTGTGGCAGTTTACTTTTTTTATTTAAGTTTATAATTCTTAAAAGACATATTTTTTAAAAATTATGTTTTGAGCTTTTAATGCCAAATAATTCATGAAGTAACAGGCTTTGCTACAACAACAAAATTCTAAGCAGAACAACCGAGCAGACTATACCATGGTTTCGTCGGACGCTACTCCGACTCATCAGTAGTCTCTGGTGGTTCATGCAGTCCACTAACTTTGAGAAGCTAATAAATGCAACTGCCGCAAAACCAAAATGGAATTCCGATGCACTTTTCACTTAATCAAAGCATTGTTTTTCTACTCTTCTGCTAGTCGCAGAATTTCAAAAAGTTGACTGCATTGATTCTGCAAAGATTTTGTTGTTGCGCATTTTGTTTACTTCTTTATCACGTGTCCATCTAGGTTCCAACATTTTGTTGGTATTAAACCATAGAAGGCGTGAAGAAGGTTTTTTTGAAAGCAGATGTTTATTATATGCGCAAACATATAATTTCTCATCATGTTGTCGTAGGTTTAGCTCGCACCAGTTTACATGAGTTATAAAATTTTCTTTTATTCATATTTAGTGGCGTTTTACTTTATATTTTTCTATTTTCAGGGTATTTTACATGGGTGCCCACACCCGGTTAAGAAAATTTCTTCTTAACAATATAGTACTCCATACAAAGTTTGATGATTTGTTTCTTTTTTATGGAATCAAATAAATCCTCTCACCAGTAGTTAACTAAAGTCTCTACGTTTCCATTGATACATATATGTCTGGATAAATATTAACTACCTCAAAAGTTATGGCTGAAATAGCTAACTGTACCCACAACCGGATAAACTCCCCTATATTTTAAGGGCGCTTGTCTGAAGAAACTTTAGAAGCAAGTCACAAGGACATCCGCAATATTCGCTTGTCGTATACAAAAAAATACATCGCGAGAAAACACAAATAAGTACTTGATGTCTCATTTGCTGCTATCGTCGGATCCACGTATATCTTCAGATCGTAAAACGAAAAAAGACACCAGTAGATGAGAAAATCAAGAAAAAAATTATATACGAAGAAAGTGCTGAAGAAGATATTTTTATCGAATACTAACGGATGTAACCCGGTGTTACTCGGGGTTATGCCTCGAGCACAGAAAAAGGACGATTTTCAAAACTGCTCTCATTTTAACATTTTTTAAATTATCAATAAAAGTTTAACATTTTTTAATTATTGTTTTTTGGGATTTTGCCCCCTCCTTCCATCGAAAGTGTTTAGTCTAATTTCCGTAAAATTGTACTTGCCAGACATTATTAAAAAAAAAAATTAAATATTCAACGTCTTGATCTGACGTCTGGTTTCTGAGGAAAATGGTCACACACACTCAAAAACAAACACATATCTTTCTCCGGTGAAAAATTTCTCTATTTTCGATAATAGCAATTTTCTCTTTTTCAAATAAAATTTTCTTCAATTAGAATAAATTTTCACATTTTCGAAGAAATATTTCTTAACTTCTAGGAAATGGAAATATTTTAACGTCTCTTATAGAGATAAATATTTTTCTCGCACACTAAAATTCTCATATATAGAGAAAAATTAATTGAAAATGAAAAATTGTTCCTATATTTTTATAAAAAATTCACTTGAGAAGTATTTTCTTCAATAAAAAGAAATGTTTTCCCAAAAATAAAAAGTCTTTTTCTCTAAAAACGATATATTTGTATATATATTTTTTTTTTTTTTCATATAAGCTTTTTATCATTTTTGAGAGAATTTTTAGGATCGCATTTAAAGAAAGGCATTCCCTGGAGCAAAGTCTAGATAGATTTTAGACTATAGACCATTTTTCTTTTAATGTGATGCCTTTTTTATCATATTCCGAGAAACTTTTTTCTGAGTGCAGTTTGAAAAGTCATTTTGAGAAAATGCGTTTATCTCAAAAAAAATTCTAGTTTTAAAAAAATCCTATAGCATCGATTCGATTTTTGGATTATCTTCAACTACAGTTTGGATCTATTCCAGTAACAGATACAAATGCTTACCAAGTTTCATCAAAATTGGTTCATCAGTTGAGCCAAATATAGTTGATTGAATAAAGCGCCCTCTCACGGAAGTTTTCTGAAATTTAAATAGCTTTTTAATCTATTGCAGGATCTAGTTATTTCACGTACCGAGTTTTAGTAAAATTGATCAAGTCATTTAGGAGTTATTGAGTCTCAACAATGCACTAATTAAAGCGCCCTCTTATGAAAGTCTTTGGAATTTTTTTATATTTTATGTTTCATCTTGAGTGCAGTTGAACGTTCATACCAAATTTCATTGAAATCGGTTCAGGTGTTTAACAGTTATTATATAGTGCCACGCCCATATACTTTCGCCCACTTTTTACCTATAGTTTATCTTGAGTGCAGTTGAACCTTCACAAAAAATTTCATTGAAATCGGTCTAGGCGTTTAGAAGTTTTAATAGAGTGCCACGCCCATATACTTTCGACCACTTTTTACCTATACTTTATCGTGGGTGCAGTTGAACCTTCACACAAAATTTCATTGAAATCGGCCCAGGAGTTTAGAAGTTATTAAGTCTTAAAAACGCACTACTTAAAGTACCCTCATGCGGAAGTCTTTGGAATTTTGTATGGCCTATATTTTATTTTGGGAGCAGTTGAACCTTCATACAAAATTTCATTGAAATCGGTCTAGGCGATTAGAAGTTTTCATAGAGTGCCACGCCCATATACTTTCGCCCAATTTTTACCGTTACTTTATCTTGGGTGCAGTTGAACCTTCATACAAAATTTCATTGAAATCGGTCCAGGAGTTTAGGAGTTATTGAGTCTTAAAAACGCACTACTTAAAACGCCCTCTTGCGGAAGTCTTTGGAATTTTTTATGGCCTATGTTTTATTTTGGGAGCAGTTGAACCTTCATACCAAATTTCATTAAAATCGGTTTGGGCGTGTAAAAGTTATTATAGAGTGCCACGCCCATATACTTCCGCCCACTTTTTACACCCCCTTTGTTCTTTCTCTTTATCAAACGTACTCGGTGTCCAAATTTCTGCTCAATCGGATAAACGGTGCGCGAGCCTATACGGAACAGACAGACAGACAAACATTTGTTATACATTAAACCTGAAAGGTGAGGGTATATTAACTTTGTGCAAACATTTGTAACGTATAGAACGAAGCGAGTCCGGTATAGAAAAGTATATATATTCTTGATCACCGTTACCTCGTGAGTCGAGCTATTCATGTCCGTCTGTCCGTCCGTACGTCCGTCCGTCTGTGTGTTGTCCGTATACACAGGATATGAAGAAAGAGTAAAGATAATTGGATGAAACTGGGTATACATGGTCACATGCACCCAAGGATTTGCATTCTTGAATATTTTTGGAATCCGCCCACGGACACGTCTACCTCCCATACAACGCAACAATTTAAAACTGCATAACTCAGCTCATAATTAGCCTACAACAATAAAATTTGATATGTATTTGTTTTATATCAACGCAAAGATGTCTTTAAAAAATGGACGTCATCCGCTCACGGACACGCCCACCTCACATACAACCCAAAAATTGAAAACGCAATAAATAAGCCTCTGTTTAACCTACAGAGATAAAATTTGGCACGTATGTTTTTTATGACAAGACAAATATGGTTTTTATAAATGGACTTCATCCGCCTACGGACACGCCTACCTCCAATACGACCCAAAAAGTTTAAAACTCAATAAATAAGGTTATGTTTGTCATAGAGAAATTAAATTTGGTATGTATGTATTTTATACCAAAACTAAGGTCTGTTCAAAAATTGGGAGTAGTCCATCCATGAACACGCCCACCTCCCATAGTGAAAGCAAAATAAAGGCATTAACTGTGAGCTACAGGAATAAAACTTGGTATGTGTACATTTTTCATCAACATTTAAATGCATATAAAATATAGGCTTCATCCGCCCACGGACACGCCCATTTTCAATAATATTATTTTGTTTTTGGAAAAGTAGGTTTAGGGTATTTCATAGTCGGCCTAGACTTAAGACTTTATTTACTTGTTTTTATATATAAGATAAATGTTTTTAAATTTCTTCTCCTGAGGAAATTTGAAGTGAATACTATTTTAATAATAATATGAATTTCGTCTTAAGTAAATATTAAAGAAATTAAACAAAAAATTATATATTTTTCTAAAAAAACTTAAACATTCGTGAAAATATTCACATTTTATTTATTTGTAATGAAAATTACAAAGATGGAAAATACTGTTTAGAACAAAGCATTCAAAAAATGTTAAAAAAAAAATACAATATATATGGGGCTTAAGAAAATATTCCTTAGAACCTGGTTTTTAGCAAAACTAAAAAGCTTATAACAAATCTGAGCTCAGTGACCCAAATTACTTATAGTACCTTACAAATATCATCGATATCCAACCACTTCTTCTATTTTTGTCCATTGCTTTTGTTTACAAATTCAGGCACAAAAAGGCTTCTTCTTTCAGTTTTGTTTCGGAAGTAATTATGAAGCTTATAGTCAGTTACATATACTGTCAAAATTTCTATACACAAGAATCAAAGCATGTAAAACAAGCTTGCTCACAAAAAATTCCAAAATTGCCCTCAGAAGTTATTTCGAAGTAGTATCGGGGAAGAACATTTTGAAACTCTTTTCAAAAATTTTTTAGAAGTTTTAAGAATTTCCAAAATAGACCTTGTTGGAATTTCAATTATTATTTGGGTCTCATATCTCATTCTATGAAGCATAGAATTTTTTTCTTACAGTGTTGCTGCCAATGCTTCTGCTGTTCAATTTCCAAAACAGCCAGCAGAATTTCTTGTCATGCATACGTTTGAAACTGCAGTTCGCTAAGATCTCAAGTGCTGCAAGGTGTTACCTAATTGGAGCCGGCTTCCTCATTTGTACACATTTTCAACGCTTCCCCAAACCGCTTAATATGCTGCTTAACTAGAAGCTAGCGACAAATTTCTTAATTATTCACATTGATTTACATTGATTTTCAACATTTCCATGCGTTGCAAATGCATTTGAGATGCATGCTTTTTGAAATGAATGCAACGCTTAAGTGGACCCTTCGGTGCTACATACATATATAAGCGGTAGACCAGACCAATTGGTAGATGCGTGCGTGCGTGCATGAGTGCCAGCAGCAGGGTTGGTCGCTTGAAGTGGTTGCGTGTCGTTTCAAAATGCACTTTTAACAATGAATGCATTCATGGCTGGGGCTTGAAAAATCAACAGGATGCTCAGCAGTCAAGTAGTCGAGAAATGCATTTTTTCCCAAATAAATGCATGAGGCAAATTTTAAATAAATTAATTTTTAACTGAAACTAAAAAATATTTCGATTGTCTGATGACCACTTTGTGAGTAACGGTTATTGCTCAGCTAGCGTAAGAAATTGCTACAATATCGTAAGAACTTTAAGAGGGACTCAAAGATGCTGAGAATAAACTATCAACAAATTTTTCTATGAATAAATTATTTTTGAAAATTATGATTTTATATAAGGCACATTTCACTTGAAACAGATAGGAACATTATGTCATAACTTCGATTTTGTTTGTTTCTTAGATGTGCTACACCTCTGCAAGACCCATAACTTGTGCACAAAATTTTTCCCAAGTTATGGTAAATTTTTTTTTTGTTTTACAAAACTTATATAAAATAGAGAGAGAGAGAGAGAGGAATGTTATATCAAGAATACATAAACTCACTTCTAAACTTTTTTGTATACAAATCAAATCAAATAGTTTAGAAGTGAGTTTATGTATTCTTGACATAACATTCCTCTCTCTCTTTCTCTATTGATTTGATATACTTTTAAAACTTAATTTTAAAATTTTTCTTCGTTCAATCCATTACTCTTGAAACGTTTTGTAATTTTTGTATACTTTTGTTTTATTAAAACTTCCATTATAAATCGTTTTATTTTATAGAGCACAATGAAAGTTTATTAAAAAATTTTTAACTGACCCACTGTGATGCTTTACTTCGCAGCACATTGCACAGTGGGCCCACCGCATGTGGTGCAAACATAATTTTTTAATTATAAAATATTTTGCTAAACAATTTTCAATCTCAATAGAAACAAAAATTTCATCTATTTTGTTGTTCACTTTTGGCTTCTCTCTATTATTTAGTACTTTTTTTCGTTCTTTTTGTTCTTCTCCTCTTTTGTCTTCTTTAGTTGAACCGCCAAATCGGCTTAATTAATGATATTTCTTTTGTTTGGCACATTTAATGCTTTATTACTGTGCCATGTTGTCTTATTTTTGTGGAATCTTCATTAGAATCTGTTCTTTTAACATGCTTTTTTATTGTTCTGTTGAAATGTTGTTTTTTTTTAACGTTTTATTCTATTTAATAATTTTTTTTATGGTTTGCTGGCAAAATTCGTTACGCCATCATCATCATCAAAACGATAATTAACAAACGATTTATATTCTGATATCTTTGTAGAATTGACTTCGACGAAGTGGGCTTGGGTTTAAAGCCAAATTCAGTGGTTGTTTGAGAATCATGTTTATCAGAAAAGTATAGTTAGCTTGAAGCAGATATTCAGCAGCCTTAAATGTGACGCTGCAAACATAGCATTTCCGGAAATTATAAAAAAAACATCATATATTTTAGGAACACTTTGTTAAACAAGGCGTCCAAACACGCATGTCCACATTTCCAAAATCCGCGCTTTTATATTAAATTAAGCTTTGAACAGAAACCATACCTCTTAGAATATAATATGGATTTGCTCGAATAACGGCATAATAAGGCAAAATTATTTATTTTATCATGCTTTGTATTTTGTAAAATTTTCAAGTTATTTTCTAAAAATTTTGCCAAAATAACTTTTTACCACATAATTTTTGATTTTTTTAATATAAAGAACACACCTCAATGACTTCGGTTTTATATTAGAATATCAAGAGGGTGCAAAAGTGAATAAAAATATATTTACCATCACCAGGACTTCGTTTTTATTGAAACAAACTTTAACTTTATATTAAATTTTGTTCAATATTAACTCTCACACTAAAACCCAAGTCAATTCCATATGTAATTTTTCATTGGTAAGGGGTACAATTTCCATACAAATTATTTTACAATTTTCATGATATTAAGATGGAGTACAAAAGTAAAAATGTAAAAACCTTTTTTATATTCCATTAAGTTTTAACACTTTTTTACATCTAATATTCAGGTTAAGAAGTGTTCAAACTTGCTAGCATTGTAGACATTTCTAAAACCATTAAGTTTCGAAAACCTGCATGATTTTCAGAGTATGATGAATGGAGGAGTCAGTTGTTTTGTAGCAATACATTTCTCCAGAACTTTTCAGAAAAACATGTTCATGTCATATATGTCAAAAATTAAAATATACTTTATGATTTTGGGATTACTAAGTTCTGAGACCATATATCATGAAACAAACCACATTTACATTACAGCTTTTATCCTGCTAGAACATAATTTTGAATAGTAATATGTTTTGGGTATAAGTACTGTTACATAAAACTACTAGTTTACAAATCATTAATAAACTTTTTACTTGCTAAAAAAATTTCTAAAAAATTAAATTGATTTAAGTTCATTTAATTTTTTATTTAAATTAAATAAATGCCGTTCTATGACAATTTATGTCATTCTGACTTTTTTTTATTTTATTTTGAAGATGTCTATTAAAAACTTTAAGATGGTTTTCTGAATCCTTTATTTTACTAAAATAATTATTATTATGTTTAAATCAACCAACAAAAACTATCAAAAATACCGTTTTAAGAGAAGATAAGATGCACAGTTCCTTAAAAATTATTCTAATTATTGAAATTGAATTTTGTTCTCAATCACCGATTGTGAAGAATCAACAGATTTCTTGGAATTGCCAGCTCTTTTTGAGCCATTCATGACTCTTGATCTTGTCCAACCTGGGCAAGTTTGCTTTGGGGATTATGTAGATAATAAGAATGAAAAAAATTTCTGATATCAATTTGGCATCCCTGTAATATTGTGATACTGAGATATTTATGGTGGTACTTATGGTGATATTTATATAGCAGTCAAATGTTACAGACCCCAATCTTGTCTATAAAAGTCCAAGCAGTGATTAATATAGATACACTGAGAAAAAAACATACTTTAAAATTAAACAAAAAATATTAAAATAGAAATTTAACGCCTTTGCGTTTCTATAAAACAATATTTAAAACAAGTGTGTTTAATTTTCACCTACCTATAAACTCCTTTCTTTTTATACCCCCACGCGTACTGCGTAAGGGTATATTAATTTTGTCACGACGTGTGTAACACCCAAAAGGAGGCGTGGTAGGTATGGAAAAGTATATATATTCTTGCTCAGCATCACCACCTGAGTTGATTTAGCCATGTCCGTCTGTCTGTCCGTCTGTCTGTCGACACGATTACAGCCGTAATTTTGAAGCAATCGTAATGAAATTCGATATTTAAGCTTTTTTTGGCGGATGAAAACCACGCCTACTTCCCATACAACCCCAAAATTGAAAACTCTACAAAGAAGCTAATATTAAAGCTACAATACTGAAATTTGGTTTATGTGTATTCTATGTTAAAACTAAGATGTTGTATAAAAATGAGCGTCATCCACCCACTAACATGCCCACCTCCAATACAACCCCAAAATTGAAATATCTATAAAGAGGCTAATATTAAAATTACAACACAGAAACTCGGTATTTGTGTATTCTATGTCAAAACTGAAGTATGTTAGAAAAATGGGCGTCATACACAATCTAACATGCCCACCTCCAATACAACCCCAAAATTGAAATATCTATAAAGAGGCTAATATTAAAATTACAACACAGAAACTCGGTATTTGTGTATTCTATGTCAAAACTGAAGTATGTTAGAAAAATGGGCGTCATACACAATCTAACACGCCCACCTCCCATACAACCCCAAAATTTAAAACTTTATAAAAAGGCTTATATATAAGCTGCAGGAAAACAATTTGATATGTATGTATTTTAGACACATAAAAATCTCTCAAAATCACATACAAAAAGCCAATTAAGATTCTCCAATTTAAGATTCTTTCACCCTTAAGAATCGGCCGTGGGGGTATTTTAACTTCGGCCAAGTCGAAGATATACCTTACTAGTTTATTTTTCTCTTATTATTTCTTTGAAAAAAAACAAACAAAAATTTGAATTCAATGACAATTTTTGAATTGGTAAAAAATAATTAATTATATATTAAAATATTTTAAATGCAAACTTCATCGAATGGAGTTAACATTTGGTATTTGGAAGGTACCGGGGGTAGCTGGTTGTGAATCTGGTGCAAAACTCGAAAAAGTTATAAAAATGGCATCGAAAAAAATATGCTTTAAAACATGTGTTTTGAATTTTAAAATTTTTGTTTTAAATTTGGTTTTCATAGCTAAAACATTGTTTTAAAAACAAAAACTTTTGTTTTGAATTTAACTCTAAAAACAGCTCAGTTTAATTTTAATGAATTTGTTTCAAGCTCTATTTCAAAAACAAATTCGTTTGATATGAACACTATTTCATTTAATTTTAACATGTTTTTTCCTCAGTTTAATTTAAAGAAATTGATGAAAATTATGAAAAATGTTTATAAATGAATTTTAATATTTTATATTAATTTTTCATTTAAATTTTATGTAGAAAATGGGGTTGATTTCGAAAAAATATTTATATTAATAGTTATTCAGGGTCACTAGGGAAAATTTGTCATCGTTTTGCTTCCAGGTTCTATTTTTTCTTCAATTATGAAAAATTTTTCGTAAATTTTTCAAAGTTTTCTGTATTAAACTTACTTAAGTTTTTATATTAAAACTGATATTGTGTGGTTTACTGATAGAAAATTTTTCTCTCACAACTTATAAGCCCGGTAGACAAAAATATTGGAACAATTCAGAGAAAATTCTTGAAGTTTCTGAAAATTTTAGATTCTTACTTCTTTTATCAAATATTCATGGGTAGCATAGTTTTGTTTATATTTTGAATCTCTTCTAAAATATGTCATTTTGTAGAGGTTGATTCGAAAATATTTAGTAAGATTCATCGACTTATTTTATAAAAAAAATCTTCTAAAGGGGTGCACAATTTAGTTTCCGCCCCGGGTGCGACCAACCCTAGCTACGCCACTGTCTCTATGTTTTTGATTATGAAATGAAATACAGCACATGGACAAAGTAGCGTTCTTCTTGATGACAACGGCATTATATTAATGGTTTTCAGTCTGTATTCATAAGGTGGTAGGTTTCTATAATCCCTAGCATCATACCTGCCTCTCAAGGCAAAAATCAAGTATTGTTTTTGAAAAGATTCTATCTAGTCTTTCAGTAGCACTTCAAAACTTGTATTCCAAAAAAATTGTATAACCCAGACGTTGTTAATTCTTTTGTGTATCTTTTAATTAATCCGAGAAGCTTGTTTGCTTTGGATAAAATATTATCGAAGTGAAGGTTAAAGGGCAGTCTTAAGCCAAGGATTAACCCAATACCTACAATGTGATTGAGTATATTAAGTTCAACCCCATTAAGCACAAAACTACTGTAAAGAATTTTTTTTTTTTACAGGAAAAACTTAAAACGTAGCACTTATTTTACTTTAGGAATAGCTTATTTTGATCGCAGCAATTTTCCAGGAATAAAAGTGTGAATCTATAAGAATATTATGTCCACTTTAAATTAAATGACATAGTACAGTTTTTAGCCATCCATATATAGGAGATGTGAAATATCAAGCAAAACTTCAGATATATCCGCAACAAATATGTTAAAGAGAATTGAGCCGGCTTGGTTTCTTTGAGGGCTATCCGAAGATAACTTTGTAGATTTAAACAATTAAAGTAATTGTTTGGGATTTTTACAAATCTTTTAAATAAATACAACTCTTACCTTTGTCCATTCGTTTGGAATGAAATTAAAAACAAGGATGGTCTTGAACATGAGACTGTAAGGACCAAAGAGTCGATGACTTATTGCATTAGCAATTTGTCCTGTTGATTTGTGTGGACTGAATTAAGATGCAGTCTGAATTAAGATGCAGATAACTCTGTTGACATCAGGTACTGAGTGATTAGTCACTGAAAGTGATGGAAAGTCTCTTGCAAACTCACACAACCGGAAGTGCGTAAAAGTCGATTTGTTTCATCCAGAGTTTTTCTGTAACTTTTGTAAGCTTTGAGTAACTACTGTTAGCTTTTATACCGCCCATTTTCCGTTAGATTGAGACTTAAAAATAAGATCTGCAAAAAGAATGAATGTTGGTAGTGGACAATACCCGGGCCCCGCGGGCTATAAGTCCCCAAAACAAGCTAAAAAGTTACTTGGCTGTATCACTCTATAGCTGTTAAAAATGGACAATAAACATATGAATATTTTTTATAACCAACTTTGACCTTAAAATTGCTTTTTATGGTGCTTTTAGAAGTCAAAGTAAAAATTTGTAGGCAATGTTTTTTCTATCGATACTCGTAAATAACAGGAACATACATATTTCTGAACAATGTATAGCATGTCGAGGAGAATTATATGAAGTTTTCTTCAAAATTTTTTTATTTTCAAATATATAGAAATTTGGCATCATGTTCAAGTACCTGTTTTTAGCCTGTTTTGTGGCCTTAAATCCCGGGGGGCCTGGGTTTTTCCACTTCCTACATCCATTTTTTTTTTTTTTTTTTTTGTAGATCTTATGTTACAGATCTTCAATCTAACGAAAATGGGCGGGGAACGAACAAAATCAGAAAAGGGCACATTCCAAACGTTTCGTGGGTACTCTTATATACATAGTACATAGAGTATACCTTTTACGAGGTGTTTTAAGAGTGTCTTTTGTAGACGGGTTACTGCAGGGTGGTTCTCAATCCTCCCAATATATTTTCTACATATGGCCGTCTAAGATATTTTCAATTTGTTGTTATAATTTGTAAAAGCTTACTTATATAAACCTTTTCAGCTGATTCTATGCCAAAAATGATAGATTTAAATATTCCAGTCTTAAAGATTACTTTTCGGCAGTACTAGTTTGAAAGTCAAATTCATTATTTTAAACAATCACAGCAAGCTAAACATAATCTACCCGTCACTTTGGCTTAAACTCCCTTGCATATGCTACACATTTAGCCGCATACAGCCAGTAGTAGTTTAATAAATAAAAAATTAATAAATCGGCTGTGAATAACAAAATAAAAAACAACTTACAATTCTATTGTAACGGATGTCTACAAAAGAGATAAATAAAAACACAAGCAAAACTTGGCCAATAAAGCACAATTAAGTCAAACGCCCCACTAGGCTTCTTTAGTAGTTTTTGACATGCGGAACAGTTTATGGAAAGAAATGAATAAAAAAACTGATTTTACAAAAAAAAAAGTATTTATATAAATTTTTCAATAAAAGCAATAACCATTTAAAGCAGATGAAGTCAAAACTCACAACTCAAGTTCAAAGTCAGTTGGCGAAAGAGATAGCAATAAAGAATTTAATATAATATGTTTTTCACGCACGCCATGGGACACCAATTTATCATTGGGTCAAATTTTGACAGCTATAGAAATAGTTATTAATATAGCAAAACAACAACAACAACAACATTAAAAGCCTTAAAGCATTTAAAACTCATAATTAATACCACAAAAATAGTCTGTAGGCGGCTGCAAAAATCTCTGACTTAAGAAGGTCTGTCAGCATTGACCCTTAGAGGGCAGAAACGTGCGAATTGAATTATTGTTTATATATTACATATTTTTCAAAAAAAATTTTTTTTTTTTCAATGTGATTGATTGTTTTTTTTTTTTTTAATATGCGAAATCATGAGTTATATTGCTGAAACGTTTTTGAATTGTTAGAAAGCAAAAAATTTGAACAGGTTTGAAATAAATATTTTTTTTTTTTTCATTTTAAATTCCTGTCTTTATAACATTAAAGCTGTTATATTAAAGCCACACATATTTCTTTGTGTCTTGCTTGCGCAGCTTCTTAAATTTACTTATCTTAAGCTTAACGCTGAAAAATTAACACGTTAGTAGCCATAAATCTTATATTAACGTTTTTGGCTTATTAACTTAATGTTGTTGTTGTTGTTGTCTTGTTTTTGTTATTTCTTTTTTTTTTTTGACACAACTTAACCCATATTTTTTCGTGACCATCATTAATAAAGCATCCCTTACTTACTCTGTCTGTCTCTGACTGTGCCACTAGAGCTCAACATCTTGTATTACAATTTTTTTTTTCTTTCTACACTCATAGCTAGCTTCAGCGCGTTATACAGTTTTTACTGCTTGTTCACTTGTCGTCTGCTGACTTATATTGCATTTTGACAAACACACAAACTAAGAGCAAGACTTTGTTGAAATCTTCTTTATGTCATATATATTACACACACACACATACACACCCTCTTAACAGCGATCATTAATTATACTTTATGTCCACCAGCGCACCCAGTCATCGCCACCAAGTCAGTTAAAGCCTGTGTTTTGGTTTTCTACAGTTGCCTTATTTTTCTTCCGAATTTTTTTTTACCAACTCATGTTGGTAAGTGATTTTTTTCGCCTTCGTTGTCGACTCAACAGCATAATTTATCAACACCAGCCCAAATATGCCAAATTTGGCAGCTAGTGTGACATCCGTTTTAAAACAACTTAACAGCGTTTATGACATGGAAACACAAAAATTTTCTAATTTTAAGTGGAAAAAAAAAATTGTGTTAAAGTTTTTGGCTAGTGTTTTGAGAAGCAACAGGACAAAGCGTGGACCGACAGTATCGACATTTTCCAAAAATCAACTCAATAGTGACATTATTCCTTATTTTCTTATATTTTCAGGAAAGTTTATGAAGAGGACCTCTGTGCAACTTAACCCTTACATGCATAGTGTGCCTTATATGGCACAACTAAAGAATTTCTTCTCATATCTCATGTACGAGAGTAAGTTTGAAAAAATAATAAATTTGTTGAGGCATACTGGCTTGAAGCCTTCGTTTTCTCACAGCGGCAACACATACAGAAATCAGCTCATTGCGTTATTTGGCGCAAATGTGAAAAAAGTGGAGTGAAGTGATGGAAAAAAGTGGATCACTTCAACGTACCTGACCCACAATCACGAAGTCCTTCTAGTAGCCAACATTGTAGACCTGCTCTCCACATCGGCAGCACAAGCCAAATATCTGATAATTGGGTGTTATACTTATGCTTATCATGTGATCTGGGTAGCTCAGACACCAATATGGGGTGAGTCTCTTTTTGATTATATCCTTACTACTACCTTATTACAAGTAATATGAAAAATTAATCTACATTTATAATTAGTAACTGGCAGAAAGTCTTTGACATAACACTCTCCTCTGACTATATATCGAATAAGATCAAGAACTGTAGAGTTTCAAAAGAATACTCCTTTTTAGATCACAGGTTTATTATTTTTGACATAGAATATTGTGCTTCAAGTTCACGTTGTTTCCGTAATCCAAACAAGTTAACTGTGGTCTCTAGACGGATGCATTAAAACGGAACTCAGAAATGTCCTCCTACCTGTAAACATTTCTTAGACGTTCTAGTAGATAGTCTGACTGTGTCAATGAATTATGCTCTTGACGACGCATGTCCTCTGAACACATCATAGGGGAGGAAAAAGCCACCTTCTTAGGACACAAACTAGAAGAACTCCGAAAAAAGAGTCGAAAACTCTTCAATTAAGCTAAAGCCACTAGATCAACTGATGCGTTGTTAACCTATAAAATGGCTCTAAAAGATAACAAGAAAGAATTAAGAAAAGCACAACATTGTCGGAGAACTTTCTTGAAAAAATACCACTAACCTCTGAGGCGTAGAGACTAAAAAAAATTTTCCCCACTAGTCCTCCTAACCCCAGTTTCCTGAAAAAAGATGACGAAAGATGGACCACCAACAGTAACGCAACTCTTAATATATTGCTTGAAACTCACTTTCCAGACTCTTTTAATTTAATGTAGAAAATACAAGAGGAGTTTCAAACAAACGAACAAACGAAGCTAAAATGGGTACACGACAAAATACAAAGCTCCATTTTGAAATTTTAAAATTTTCATTTTACAACAATTGTTTTTGATGATCTACCAAAAAGCTGCCTTAACCTGAATCACATCCTAAAACGCGATACGTGAAGGAAGTAATCATGACTAAAGCAGGAAAAAAACTGAAATTTAAGCCCAAAAACCTTTGAAATAGCGGTACCGAAATATTAATTTTGTCACGATGTGTGTAACGCCCATAAGGAAACGTTGTAGGTTAAAGAAAGTATATATATTCTTGCTCAGCAACACCACCTGAGTTGATTTAGCCATGCCTGTCTGTCTGTCCGTCTATCCGTCTGCCTGTGACACGATTGCAGCCGTAATTTTGAAGCTATCGTGCTGAAATTCGATATTTAAGCTTTTTTTTAAAATAACTCAGATCAAGTTCGAGAATGGGCAAAATCGGATGAAAACCACACCTTCCTCCCATACAACCCCAATATTGAAAACTCCATAAAGAAGCAAATATTTAAGCTACAACACTTAAATTCGGTACTTGTGTAATCTATGATAAAACAAAGGTGTGTTAGAAAACTGGGCGTAATCCACCCACAAACACGCCCACCTCCCATATAACCCTAAAATTTAAAATTATATAAAGAGGCTTGTGTCAAAGCTACATAAATAAAATTAGATCTTTATTAATTTTATGTAAAAATTAAGACGTCTTAGAAAAATGGGCGTCTTTAACCCACCAACACGCCCATCTCCGATACAACCCCAAAATTTAAAACTATATAAATAGGCTTCTGTAGAAGCTACAAAAATAAAATAAGATATTTATTCATTTTATGTAAAAATTCATACGTGTTAGAAAAATGGAAGTCATACACCCACGAACGCGCCCACCTCCCATATAACCCGAAAATTTAAAATTCTATAAAAAGGCTTCTCTTTAATCTACAGGAAAACAATTTTTGACGTTTTTATTTCATATCAAAATTAAATGGTGGAAAAAAAGTGGGCGTCATCCGCCTACGAACATACCCACCTCCCATACAACCCATAATATAGAAGACTCTATAAATAGGCAAATATTTAAGCTACAGAACTGAAATTGGGTATTTGTGTATTTTATATCAAAACTAAGCTGTGTTAGAAAAATTGGCGTCAACCACTCAAGAACACGCCCATCTCCCATACAACCCCAAATAGAAAACTTATTAAAGAGAATTGTCTTTATTTTGCAGGAAAACAATTTGATATGAATATATTTTAGACGTCATCAAAATATTAAAATTTTGAAATCTCATACAAAAAGACCTAGAATTTAAGATTATGTACCAATACGAATCGGCCATGAGAGTATTTTAACTCCGGCCAAGTCGAAGATATACCTTTCTAGTTGTACCCTAAAACTGAAAAGTCAGGGTATATTAACTTTGTGCAAACGTTTGTAACGCATAGAACGAAGCGAGTCCGGTATAGAAAAGTATATATATTCTTGATCAGAGTCACCTCGTGAGTCGAGATATTCATGTCCGTCTGTCCGTCCGTCCGTCTGTGTGTTGTCCATAAACACAGGATAAGAAGAAGGAGTCGAGATAATTGGATGAAACTCAGTACAAATGGTCACATGGATCCAAGAATCTGCAATATAGAATATTTTTGGAAACCGCCCACGAACACGCCTATCTCCCATGCAACGCAAAAATTGAACACTGCATAAATAAGCTCATAATTAACCTACAACAATAAAATTAGGTATGTATGTTTTTTATATGAAAACAAAGAAGTTTTTGAAAAATGGGAGTCATCCGCCAAAAGACACGCCCACTTCCCATACTTCCCAAAAATTGAAACCTCAATAAATAAGTTTATGATTAACCTACAGAAATAAAACTTGATATGTATATTTTTTATAACAAAACCAAATTTTTTTGAAAAATGGACGCCATCCGCCCACAGATACGCCTACCTCCCATGAAAACCACAAAAGTGAAAAGTGCATAAATAAACTTGTGTTTGTCTTACAGAGATAAAATTTGGTACGTATATATTTTATGTATAAAATATGGGCTTCATCCGTCCACGTATACTATTATTGTATTTTGAAAAGGTAGGTTTATGGTATTTCATAGTCGGGCTAGACCGATTTTAGACTTTCTTTACTTGTTACACATGCTTCTGTGTAATAGAGTCGTGACCTTGGCATACAGGTTAAGTGTGTGGCTTTACATGTCTGGAGCCCGAGATCGAATCCTACTCGCGGGAAAATTTTTTGTCAATGAAAACAATTTTCTGATCGGTCACCACCTCCCTGCAGACAAACCTCAGGGAGTAAATAATGCCATGATAAGCTTCTTGAGAACATCAAGTTTTGCCGTTTGGATTCTGCATAAAACAAGTATGTCCAGTTCTCGGTCAATTGCCTACAAATATTTAATAACACACACAACACAATTTGATCATAAGAAGCTCGATCAAAGTCCTTTTTGAAGGACTGAAATGGCCAATTTGTTTTTTTTCTGTTGAACAGATCAGTCAGATAAAAGTAGTGAGGATCAGGTTAATAAAATGTAGTTGAGTCTGCTAACAACATTGTTCAGTTATCAGCTAGTGGATCTGGTATAAAATTTTTCCCTGAGTTCAGTACGCGTGGGGTTATACAAATGTGCCTTATAGTGGCGGATCCACATCCCATGCACAATACCCGCTCTAGTTTTCCAGCAGCAGGACACCACCTTATAGTAACTCCAATCAGAGTTTATATTATCTGTGATTTTTACTTCCACAGTTAGCCTGTATCGAAAATTTTACTTGTATGAGCGGAGCCTACCCCGTTTTTTAATGCCCGTAATATGGGAGGTGGCACGCCCAAAATTGATCTAAAGAGCGATACAATTTTTCAGTCGTAGGGAGGGCATGACTAAAAAGTACTATCTTACATCTTATCGAACATCTTACCGCGAATTAGTGTTTTTGAAAACGCACCACACCCACCATGGGTAGGAGGATGAAATATACTTTACCTTTTTTGTATACCAAATATAAAAAGAAATCATTAAAATCGGTTAAGATGCTTCGGAAGAGTGTAACCACAAACACTACCGCTGTAGACGTGATTGCGACAGAGGACCCGAATTTATTTATAGAACGTCGTTCTCAGTAACTCGGTGTCTAATACTTGTCTTACATCCATTTAAGTTCCAACTGGTGTAAGAATTAAAGTCAGCGCACCATCGATTGCGTCGTGTGTTCGGTGAATGGGCTGGGAATGCACTGGAAGTTGAACCACATTTTTATCGTCAAATCATCTTCAGCGATGAGATTAATTTCTGGTTTAACAGGTTTGTAATTGTCAGTTTTGGAGTGAGCACAATCCTCATGAAACTCTTGAGACTCCATTACATCCCGAAAATATCACTGTTTTGTGCGATTTACATGTCAAAGACGTAGTCTCGGCCCATTTGTCTTTAAACCCGAAACCGGTGCCAACATTACTGTGAATAGCGAACACTACAGGTAAATGATTCGTGATTTTTTTTTGTTCCTTATGTCATTGCAAATAATTTGGAGACGAAATGGTTCAAAAAATACAGCAAGCATGCCAAATAGCGAGTGAAACCATCACTTTGTTGAGCCAAATGCTTCATGACTAATTCATTTCAAGAAATGGACCTGTGAATTGGCCACCTCTTTTTACTTTTTTTAGTGAGGGTACGTCAAATCTTTGGTCTATGCTGATAAACAAGCAATGAATAATCATTAATGAGTATCTCCGATTAAGTTGTAAAGGAAATTCTATCGTAATCTTTCCAAGCTACTTTTGCTAAAAGCGCATTAAGTTTTTACTGTCGACGGTCTTCGAAGATTTACGTATATTCATGTTGGTCTCACAAAAAATGGTCTGAAAATGTTGTGGAAACTTAAAAATCATACACTAAGGATAATGAATTAATCGGGCAACAGCAATAATCGATGTTATAATAGCCTCTGTTTTTCACAAAATAATATGCCCCACTCAAGACTCTACCGGCGTGCCCTCTTAGGATATCAAGACCACTCTTCATAGACAATTTTAAACCTTGTGACCTCTTGCATTACTAATCTCATCAACAACAGTCCGTTTTCCGTTTTCCGACTTAAAATTATAAAAAGGCAAGTCTGCCATGACCACTTGCTTATTAGAAATCCTGGCATTGAAGTCTCTCAATATTGGACATATGAATATACTATTATAGCATTATCATATTTCCAGTATAAATAATATCATTTCTCGATTTTTTTTTTCAATAAAATTCTGAAGAAGTTTTTTAAAGATACATATTTTTTTTTCTGTCTTAAAGATGTCACCATCGATTATTCTAACCAATTCATAGAACAGCAAACGTAATGCAAATTTTGATTTCTCCCCAATACAATCACTTACATGTTGTCCAACACCAAACTCAATTGACCATTTTAGCTAAATACAACAACAATAAATGCTGATATCGTACAATGTCTACAACAACCAATACGAAACAAAGAAATGCAATAAATTCTAGAACCAATAATAATAAAAATGCATTACCACAACATTTTCACAGTGGATTAAATCACAATAAAAACCAAAATTTTGCATAACTAACAAAAAAAAAAAAAAAACAAAAAAACTATTCCAACAAATGGGTGTCGTCGAAGAAATCAAGTAACTCAAGTCAAAAACAGCAAAAGAATCAGAACAAACCGGCTAACAAAAGCAGATGCATGCATGCATGTTTGGCATGAAGTATGGCAAGGTGTGATGCCATCATTCTAAGGAAAATGTAGAGAAACTTGGAGCGAAAAATGCTAGAGACATACAACACCTACGTAAATAATATGCAACACCAAGTTGCAGCAAGTTTCACCAAGTTACAGCAAAGTTTTGGTAGACATCAGCCTGGAGTGTCCCATAAAATGCTATATCTATGAAAAGAAAACAATGTAAAAAGGACACTCATTCACTCACTCTGCTGTTCTGTCTTGGTTGGGCATCAAGCAGTCATGATGATATTTATTATCAAATGGAGAAGCAGCAAATCTTCTACTACATATTATGCAGTTTAGAAAAAGAAATCCAAAAATCAACGTAGTCGATTCCGGCCATTGGCACGCACAAGTGGGATATTGATGTGGGTAACTCTATAAGCGAACGAGTTAATGTTCCTTGTTTGTGTGTGTGTGTTTTGGATGTAACATGCAGAAATAACATATATTCGCATTCGTAGATCACACAATTCCTCACAGTAGTTGGTCTCGCCTGCTGCATTGAGTGTCTCTCATATGTGTCTTATTTTGGTTTTTTTTTTTTTTTTTTGTTTCTTTGTCTTGATTTGGATTGCCTTGGCTTGGCTTGGTTTGGTTTACCAACAGAACACCGAATATTCTGTTAAATCATGATCTCTTCGTGACAAATTCTAGTGTCTTTCTTAGGGCTTATATTTTGCGGTTTTTTTCTTTTTTTTTTCTTTTACTCTTCTATTCTTCATGGTGGTGGTTGCCTTGTTGGCTGTGCCAAACGTGTTGACCAGGAAGCAAAACTTGGTATTTGTTCGTAGGTTCATGTGCGATTTTGTTCTACAACTGTTGACCGTTGTTGTTACAGCGGGCAGGTTATAAAATTTATTACGCTGTTGCCTTGGATATAGAGTGGTGGAAGAACTCTAGCTTAATGTGCTGCCTTTATTGTTGGCATTGTTGTTGTTGTTGTTTTTGTTGTTTATTGTAAGCGCCAATAAAGTCGTTATTCTTGTCGAACAAAATTTGATGGTTTTTGTTAACCATTTTATTTCTTGTTGGTAGATTAGGTTTAATCAAACCTGATATTGACAAAAAACTTTTCTTCCAAAAGACGTTTGATTAAATCAAGCCTTCAAAATCATCTTCCGAAAAATTCTGTGGGTCTTTTACTAATATATTGAGACTAAATGGTTTAGTTAGAAGAAATAGAAATTTACTCAATATTAAAATTGCTTCGAGCCACTTGAGTCATTGCACTGTCTTCTCAGCGGAAGTTGCCGCAATACATGATCCATGACTTGATTTTCGATGAATGTGATATCGTCTATGGATATTTTAGTACTATTTCCCACTACTTTGAAGCCCTTTGATCTGTCGTTATAACAGCCGAAATAGTTTAATCAGTTCATCTCGCAAATAAGTAAGTCGACCAGCTTATAATCTTTCTTAGTTATATTTTAGAACATTGTGAGTTTTCCAGGTAAAAATAGTAGAACGGACCAAGCAAACAAATAAAATGTATAGAGTTCTCTTTATGATATTTAAGAATTGTAGGACGTTGTTATTGCGTTTGTGGGTTAAGTTCTAGGAATATTTGTTTAAGCTATGATTTTGCCCACTGAGCCAAATCTTTATCCAAGGCCTTTGATAGGGGTCAACGGTGCTTTTGCTATGAATAGATAGAGAGAGGGCTCTAAAATGATCTAACTTTGTCCAAAACAATTTCAGGAAACGTTTCAGAGTTAACACGCATTGAAGGAAATTAAGACAATTTTATCAATTTCAGCAAAAATGTGTTTAAAAAATGTTCCAAGACACCAAATATTCAAAAATATCCTTTGTATGCCTTCCATTTTGTCTGAAGTTACAGCTGTCACTTTATATATAACAACAAAAAGTATAAGTTCCCTCATTTAAAAAAAAAAAAACAGGTGAAAAAAGATGAAAAATAGGTCACAAGTCCTGAAAATGAAAACAAGTTATTCCATTTAGAAAAATCGTGTTCGATTGTAACATCAATAAAAAAAAGCATTATCAATATTTTGCAAATTTTTTTTTTCTGACTTTATATCATTCGTAGTTGAACTTTACATTTCTTTTACAATGAAACACCGCATGGAATCTATTAATAAAAAGTTTTTTGAACAAATCAACTAATGTGTTGTAGAACAATACTCCAATCAGAAATTACCCGCCCGGGTACCACCAGTTTAGGAGTGACACCATTTCGATTTTTTTTTTGTATTCCTCAAACAATCAGAAAAATTTAAAAATTACTTTGCGTTAAAAAATGTGTGTCTCATTTATTAATTGCTGTTTTAAAATTTAAAATTCTGCTTGCAAGTCCAAGCAATGAGGATAAAATTAATTAAAACTTATTTAAGGTCTTCCAAGGAAGAGGCAAGAGCTTGCAAGTAATATTGATTTCGATGAGGTTATTTCAAATTTTGCAGCTCTTAAATTAAGAAAATCTAGTTTTTAAGACAGCGCACAATGCATCAAAATGGTAGAAAAATTGGAAAAAAGTTGTTGTTTTGTTATTATTGGATTTTTGCTAAACTTTTCTGTAATTTTATTTAAAGTATTTATTTTTTATTTTCAAAATATTATTTGATAAACAAGAAAGATTAGCAAACTTAAAAAGTGATTTTTTTACGAAAAAATGTAAATTTTGCATGGAAAAATATTAAAAATTTCAAAAGTGAATTACAGAAAAGAATTCTTTGATTTAAGGTACTATTACAGTGTGTACAAAATGAAAAAAATTTTTTTGTTTTTTTCTAGAATCTGGTTCCTTAAGGTCTTAAGAATGCGTGTACAAAATTTTAGAAAAAAATATCAAATGAAAAAAAAAGATATAACATATATTATATTCGTATGTCGCGTATTATTCATATATTATCGTTCATAGAAGAAAATCTAATCGCGTTTTTCTCGAAACAAGTTTTTTCGAATTGGTTTCTAAGATATCTCGAGTTCTGCTTGATCGATTTCGATGAAACTAGATTTATTGTGATCTTCATAGACTCTGTTAAACACTCTACTTATAAAAAGCAGAGAAACTTTTATATTTTGTTTTTTACGGCTAAGAATATCTGCCAAAAAGAGGGGTTTTTTGTAAATTTGTTTTTCAACGCATGCGATTTTTTTTGTTTGCCTTATTTTTTTATTTGCGTAGGTAGAGTGCTCAACTACAACCCTTTACTGAAGAATGCACTTTGATTTTTTACTTTCCGACGCCTTGAAAATGCTGGAGACGAGAAACCAACTTACAACCTTTTTTGAAACACGCCAACTTCAACGACCTCTAGAAAATAAACAACAAATACAAAAACAAAAAAAAACATTTTTTTTATATCTTCAACTTTAACTGTCCATAATTTAAATAAATTTGAATTGAATAATTTTTTAATACTACGTAAAAAAAATTAATAAAAAAGGTGTTGTTTTTAATAGCTTCACACTGTAATAGTACCTTAAGCGAAACTTTTTCGTAATTTGATTTGAAGTATTAACTTTTTATTTTCAAAATATTATCTGCACTTTTTCATAAACAAGAAAGTTATCCAGGTTTAATAAAGAGACTTTTTGTGAAAAATAATAATTTTTGTATAGAAAAATAATTTAGCAAAGTTCAAAAGGGAATAAATAAGAGGATTCTTTAACTTTGTAGTAAATCTCACGAAGAAGTTATAGTGATGAAAGTCAGTAGTGATATGAGCGATAAAAAAACTTACCACTTTTATTTTTCTATTATAAATTACATAAAATGTGTCTAAAATTGGATTTTTCAAAAACAAATAATATAGGTGCAAGAGTGGTTCCCTTAAGGTCTTAACAATTTCTATGATTTTCAATTCACATCTATTACACTTTTTGTCTAGCATTCTCACTAAGTTTCAATAGAATCGGGCTACTTATGTATGTACCTCCCATACAAAACCGTATAAAAATTTAAGATAGGTCCAAGGGAGGTACCCCTAAGTTCTTATCAATTTCAACTGTTTTTAGTGCAAAACTATTTCTCTAATTGCCTAGCCGTTTGACCAAATTTTGTTAAGATCGGCCATCTTTGCACTCTTAACAAAATAATGTAATACTTAATATAGCTCCAAGGAAGATACCCATAGGAACTAACCGATTTCAATAATTTTTCCAAATTTTGCTTATTTAGCTTAAATTACACTGGTTTACAGCCAATATTTACTTTGAATGCCACTATCCTTTTCTCATGTAAAATCGGTCGCTAATTCCGAAAAAAAAATTTTTTTTTTCTGTCACTCCGTTTTCGAGATATTGCCCACTGTAGGGTTTTCAACGAAAAAAAGGGTGGTTCCACTTAATTGCATATATCTCCAGAACCAACAACAGCAATCAAACAAATGATATATCAAATAAAACCTAATGAAATTTCTTACAAACAATGCGAACATCATTTTTTGGTTGAGCTGTTAATTTTGGCGGAATAAATTCAAATTTCGGGGATTTTTTTTATTTTTCAGAAAAATTTCCAAAAAAAGACAAAATAGTTGCAAATTTCGTTAAGTAATCAAAATATTTTGCTACTTTTGATATTTTTTACTAAAAGCCTTTATTTTTCCAAAAAAAATAAGCTATTGTTGAAGAAAATCTATTGAGAAATTAAAAATTTGTGTTAAATGGAACGAAATCACCCAAATTGCGTGATTAGCAATTTATGCATTTGGACTTATTTTATTGCCATAAAAAAAAAATGAGAACTAAAGATTTTTGTAAAAAAATCATATATTCTTCATTTTTATTGTTATTTTAATAATTTACATTATTTTTACATTATTTAAATTGTATATAATTATTATTCATAATTTTTATTGTTCCCTTAAATCATTTATATTGTTCTTTACATTGTAAATAATTTTTATTTATCATTCAGAAATTGAAAATGATTAGAATTCTTGTTTTGTTGTTTATTTAGTTCGGGATCGGTTTCTCTGATGAGAAACCAACAATAGTCGCCCATCATTCCTTCGTCCTAAAATCCTTGGTACCGATTCTCAATTGCTTTCATCTGTTGGTGGAATCTTTCCCCATGTTCGTCGCTCTCGTCACCGAGATTCTTGGGAAAAAATTCAAATGGGAGTGCAGAAAGTGAATTTTTAGAGACTGATTGTATTGTCTGAATGGAGCTTGGGTAAAAAACGATACATGAAATTCGATGTTCCGATGATCTGGAGACAACCGTTTTGCCACCTAAACGATTGCTATTTATGTCTGGCCAAAGTGACTGGTGTTGGAAAACACAAACGAGTGATATACGCCACTGTCCCGACTGTTTCATTGCCAGTATCTCATTCTGACGATGTTCCATATCCTACTTGTCCCAATTCAACACGTGAAAACAATCGAAAATCCGTAGATTCAGTGGAGTCGGAAGGAACCACAGGTGGTAGTACTATTACAACTGAAAACAAAACTCACCTTTTATCGCAAGCGCAGCTGAATGATTGGGTATAGTTTTTATATGTGTTTTGTTATATTTATATTATCGTTGCCAGTAGCTCAGTGGATGTGCACTAGACTGTCATGCGGGAGACGTGGGTTCGAACCCTTGCTGTGTAAGTATCAAAAATTGTAATTTAATAATTTAAATAATAATAATTCTGTTTCATTAATTGTTTGGTCAAAACTAACCTTCAAATAAAATGCTTGCAATCGCAAAAAAAAAATTGCAAATTTCATATTTTATTTAAAAACAAATATTTTAAATAAGAAACAAATTTTTTATTGCCCTTGCCGGATTTGAACCGTGGACACTCGAGTACTAGACGCATTCGTTAGCACACTCGGCCATACATGAACTTTCAAACCAGTGATCAAATTTCAATATATAAGTTTTTATACGGGTTTCGTATTCCATAGACCAACAGTCAACCGACTGTTGATTTGAAAGTTTCATTTGTTGGATGCTATTTAACAGTGAAATCTGTTATTTCAACCCATGATTTGTTTGATAAGACAGCATTTTTTCCCTGAGTGTATAAAGTTATCAATCCTCTTGTGATCTGGAGAACTTATTAACGTATTCAATAAATTGTCATTCAAAAATAGTTCTTTTACAGAAAAATTCGGCTTAAGGCCACATTTTTCCAAGTTGAGCATACCTGTAGCGGGATAATGGGGGGGGGGGATGCCAGCTGGTGCTAATTGTGTCAAATAAATCAGCAAAACTACAACGCAAACCACGCATGATCTGTGCAAAGCGTCGACCAAGACTTAAGCCGGTTCAGAACCGCAAGCGCAGCGATGCTTTAAGTCGTTAATAATTAACTCAATCTGCCGGTAGTTATGCCAAGCTCGAATGGCTCACAAACTGTTAGTTACATAAACAAACACACACACATACATACGAAAGGCATGCTGCATTCAACCAGCTGCTGCTCATCACTATGTTGTTAATATGGTTCAACCAACATCTCTGTCAAGTTATTAGTTCTCGTTATAAGGAAACTCTTGCAAAGAAATTCGCTCACCAGCCTCAGAAACCAGCGCATCGTTGCGACAAAAAATGTTGATATTGATAAATGTTGCTGCCAGTTAGTAGCTTGTCATAAATTTGCCTGCGTTACCATTAGTCATTTGTCAATAAACACTCGCACACACACACACTCACGTACGCATGCACTTTAATACCGCTAATACAGCAACAAGTTTGCGCCTTAAGCTAAAAAGCTTAAGTCGCTCGTATGTTCCGATCAATATGTCAAAAATTTGAAATAATCGCTGCTATCAACTTTGGTGACATGACCATCGACGCCAGCCAAGTCACCAAGTTATACCTCATCCACACATATATGTTTATCAGGCTGCACTTTTGCAGCACTAACATCTATTGCAATATTGCTCTCACCAAATGTTGTTGTTCACTGCTATTTCATTGCAGTGCATTGCGTTCATTGCATTGCCGGCAGAGTTCCCAACATCTTGTTGCCTGTCAAAATGCAATTCTTTTTCGCTCTGTTTTTGACGTTGTTGTTTTTTTTTTTTTTTTGTTGCCATAACGTTTGGCCGATTTTATTGACGCTAATCCTTTGCGATGTGGTGAGAAAGTTTTGTGACATAGTGTGTGGTGCGTGGCTCTGGTCGTGCTATTGACGCATTGTGGACCAAAGTCTTAGCGTTGCATGATGGAACATGGTCCCATGAAGATTTACTCCAACAGAAACAGTTAGTCGAATCGCAAGGTTCAGTGGTACTTTTGTAATAATTAGAAGTAAGAGGGGACAAATATGATTTGAGAGCACTTGGCTTCAAGGCTTTATAATGGTTAGAACTATTAAGAAATAACTTCAGCAGATTAGAAAAAACTATCTTTACAATAAATATACACAATATTTTACACCAGAAAAGTAAGTATAGTAAAGTAAGATAAATAATGAATGTAAAATAAAGTCCTTTGTTATAAATTTGAATATTTAATATATTCGTGATAACGAAATACGTAGGTTGTTTTTTTTTCATGAGATGAAAAGCTTTGAAAGCCTGAGTGCGGGACTCGGAATCCACTAAAAACATCTCTCTACTTGGCCCTTATATCCCTCCGAAACCACCTTTAACCCTCTAACCGGCAACTTTCTAATAACGATCCAAAATGGTTGGGAATTTTTTTCTAGCATAATTTCGGTATTAGAAACTCAATGGTATCATCCATTTGTCATTTTGATGTTTCTTTTGCCCTCCAGGGAGGAAAAACGGAACAGTGCCTCGAGGCATTCATATCGGTTTAAGCCAAAAAGTTGACACAAAAAAAGTTCACGCCGAACGACAAGATTGCCTTGAGGCACTGTTAATTTTTTTGCTCTAAAACATAAAACTAAATATTTATCAACACAACAAATGTGTAACAATGAAGTTTATGAACTAACCTTTCCGTGAAAAAAATTCTTCAGCTAAAAGCACGAACGTTCGTTTTAACCGTACATTAAAAAATTAACCCTCTAACCGGCAACTTTCTAATAACGATCCAAAATGGTTGGGAATTTTTTTCTAGCATAATTTCGGCATTAGAAACTCAATGGCATCATCCATTTGTCATTTTGATGTTTCTTTTGCCCTCCAGGGAGGAAAAACGGAACAGTGCCTCGAGGCACTCATATCGGTTTAAGCCAAAAAGTTGACGCAAAAAAAGTTCGCGCCAAACGACAAGAGTGCCTTGAAGCATTGTCAATTTTTTTGCTCTAAAACATAAAACTAAATACTTATCAACTCAACAAATGTGTAACAATGAAGTTTATGAACTAACCTTTCCGTGAAAAAAATTCTTCAGCTAAAAGCACGTTTTCAAAATAAAAATATTTGATGCTGAAAATATGATTTTAATTAAAACAAAAAGACAACCTTTTTCACCAACTATTCGCAAAAAACTGACAACAAAAGACAAACGGTTCATAATATAACATTCTAATTAGAGAGAGAAATGTTGCTAACAGTATGATAGAGAGCATTGCATTCACTTGCATAACGGTGAATTACATCTTCATATGTAAAATGTGATTTTTGTGATGCTTGCCCTGAGGCACGCTTACTGGTTAGAGGGTTAAGTATTGCATCGGAAGAAGGATTAAGCAGCTATCACTCACTAGTATTTAGCTTACGTGAGTATTCGTTAGTATTGTCATACTTCTATGTACTCCTTCTGTTTTCAGGGATGGATAATTGCACTCTGGTACAGAAACCCAATATTAATATAAAAACAAAAACCTACCGTCAACTATTTGATTTGCAACGTTTCCTTAAGGCTTCGGTTATTTTTTTGTACTCGCTCTTATCGTCTGTGCTCAAATCATAATGACTGCTGCCATATCACATACTACACGCCATTCATAAAAGCTACTCAGCATGTGGCATGATATTTTCGGAAGTAGGAATTTAAGCAATTTTGATTCGTAGCCGTTCTCTTTCAATAACAAATCGCGTACACTTAAGAAAGGCATGTTCTGCGTCCTCAACACACTTTACAGGAAGCGTTGTCTTGAGGGCGAAACCTATAAATGTACTCCCAGAAGCAATCATATCCCGGAAACAACTGGGTTATGTTACAAACTACCTTACCGTAGCTTCTTTGTATCCATGCTGCAATATTTGGGATAAATCAGTGAGTCCAACGTCCTTTTAAAGCGGTGGTTTTGTCACTCTCTGAGCTGCCTCGCTCTTACTTTTCTAGTTACTTGTGTGACAACAGTCAACTCAGTGCTTTCGTCGGAATAAATTGCTTCTTTTGCGAGTAGATCAATTGGGTGCATCCCAGCAATGATAAGTGCTGCATCTCTGACACACCTGAGAATACAAAATCTGCCAGTAGACTTTATTCTGCAACAATAAGACTTATTTGTAAATGCTGCAACCCATACGGGAGATCCGTACAACAGGATTAAGTTCATGACTCCGGCTAGTAAAAGTATGCAATTCTGTTTAGGTTCTCTTGCGCTCACCATAATTCTTCCGAGTATCACATTAGCATAAGCAGATTTTTTGCAGGCTTACTCTAGATGTTCTTAAAATTGAAGCTTCGCATCTATACTACTTACTTCAGCAGCTTTCCTGATGCTATCAAAACAACTTCAGTTTTAGGCTCCGCCAAATTTAAACCAGCTGATAGCAACCGGTTTTGAATCGTAGTAATATATTGGGTTGATATCACGACGACTGTTTGCTACAACGAAACAAACAAGTGGGCAAAAGCCCACATTTTGCACCTGCCTCATTACTTCCAAGCGTAGGGCTCCTAGCTGAGTAGCATACCTATATTTATAAATTTATCTTACAAAGCTTTCCTTTTATTGCTGCTGTCAACATTTTCTGCCAACAGTTGCTGTCAACAGTTGAGCAAGCTATTTGAAAACCTTATTGGATTCTTGAAAGCCCACCAGCTGTGTCTATTGCCTGCGACAAGTGATTGCATATTACGTATCCAGTTTCTTGCCTGCTATGTCAAGTATGCAGAGTAGGCGAAAATCAGATGGTTCGTCCGGCGCTTTTTTGTACTCAGATATTAGTAATAATCTCTGAAGATTCCACTAATTCGGAAAACTTTCTTCTTTGAGACACGCGTCATACAGTCTGGTAAAAATCCGGATGCAATAGTCCACTGAAACGCATAAAGCTTGGTAAGGAATTCCATTCGGTCCTGTCGCTTTGTTTTTTTTTTTTTTTTGACTTAGCTGTCTGCTGCACTTCACTTTCAGTTACTTTTGGAATTTGAATTTTGAAGTTTTGTTGTCACTGTTACTTTGCTGGGGGAACAGTGTATGGACTATTCTAAAAAACAAGTTTGTGCATCTCGGCAATGGGTGCCTAAAACAGTTCAGTAATACGTTCAGTAATACGGAATAGTGACAAAAGAGTCGTTTCACCAGCCCAACGCATCAAAAACAGTTTCAGAAAAATGATATATAAGAAAAACAAGTAAAGAAAGTCTAAAGTCGGTCTAGGCCGACTATGAAATACCCTAAACCCACTTTTCAAAAATAAAAAAATTTTTATTGCAAATGGGCGTCTCCGTGGGCGGATGAAGCCTATATTTTAATTGCATTTAAATGGTGATGAAAAATTTACACATACCAAGTTTTATTCCTGTAGCTCACAGTTAATGCCTTTATGGTGCTTTCGCTATGGGAGGTGGGCGTGTTCATGGAAGGATTACTCCCAATTTTTGAACACACATTAGTTTTTGTATAAAATACATACATACCAAATTTAATTTCTCTATGACAAACATAACCTTATTTATTGAGTTTTAAACTTTTTGGGTTGTATGGGAGGCAGGCGTGTCCGTATGCGGATGACGTCCATTTTTAAAAAATATCTTTGCCTTGTCATAAAAAACATATGTGCCAAATTTTAGCTCTGTAGGTTAAACAGAGGCTTATTTATTGCGTTTTCAATTTTTGGGTTGTATGGGAGGTGGGCGTGTCCGTAAACGGATGACGTCCATTTTTCGAAGACATCTTTGTGTTTGTATAAAACACATACATATCAAATTTTATTGTTGTAGACTAAATATGAGCTCAGTTATGCAATTTTCAATTTTCGCTTTGTATGGGAGGTAGGCGTGTCCGTGGGCGGATGATGTCCATTTTTCAAAACCATCTTTCTTTTGTTATAAAAAATATATGTGCCAAATTTTAGCTATGTAGGTAAAACAGAAGCTTATTTATTGCGTTTTCAATTTTTGGGTTGTATGCGAGGTGGGCGTGTCCGTGAGTGGATGACACCCATTTTTCAAAAACATCTTTGTGTTGATACAAAACACATACATACCAAATTTTATTGTTGTATGTTAATTATGAGCTGAGTTATGCAGTTTTTAATTTTTTCGTTGTATGGGAGGTAGGCGTGTCCGTGGGCGGATTCCAAAAATATTAAATAGTGCAGATCCTTGGGTCCATGTGACTATTTGTACCAAGTTTTATTCAATTATCTCAACTCCTTCTTCTTATCCTGTGTATACGGACAACACACAGACGGGCAGACGGATGGACGGACGGACGGACGGACGGACGGACATGGATAGCTCGACTCACGTGGTGACGCTGATCAAAAAAATATTTACTTTTCTATACCGGACTCGCTTCGTTCAATGCGTTACAAACGTTTGCACAAAGTTAATATACCCTGACCTTTCAGGTTTAGGGTATAATGAGAACAATTATCCCAAGTCGCTATGTGTGTAACAGTCGCTTACTGATGAGGATGTGTTCTTGGACACTGCACTGTTGATGTTGGAGTGTATTGAATTACAGTAGAAACTCGATTCTTGCACGCAATGAAAACCAGACTTGGTGCAAGTTTTGAGGTTGTCGCCAGTACTGAGTCTTTTATTTTCCATACCTACACTGTAATTACAGTTATTGTATCATGTAACAGACATATTTCATGTGGAATTAAAGAAATTACTAACTTTGGTTTGTTTTGAGCAGACTACCTTATTCAATACTATACTGCTTCTAAGTCTCTGCAGTGTCATACCATCGTCTAAGGATACGTTGCTCTGATCCACCCATTCTAAGCAAATATTGAATGCAGATATAGTCTCTTCCGGTGTAATTTTCTTTGTACTGATAACCATGTCGTCAGTTTCTTCACCACCAGTGAGGTGTCAGTATAGTGTTCTTCATTAGGTGCGGTGGGCGCCAAATTGCGTTCAACAATCCATTACTCATTTTCAGAATTAGATATTTGCCGCAATGGTTCTACTTCCTGAAGAAAAATTTCAATGGAATGAATATTGGATGCATCATATACTAGCTGTGAGCGTTACTCAGAAAGAGCAATGATATCTTCATTCTCCCAAACAGAAGCTTTTTCAAACAGTTTTTTTAAAGGATGACCGAATTGAAGATACATTAAGGGCCTTCCACGTACTAGCTAAAAAGCATATTACGCCATTTAAGATGATGTTTCGCAGAGATTCTTCTATAGATTTTCCACAAGAAACAATGTGACTTATGAGGCTTTTCTTGTAGTAAAGTAAGGATTCTGATCCATAGGCTGTATTAGAGCTGTACAGTTTGAAGGTATGTAATTATTATATGTACAAAAATTTTATATTAAAAAACGAGGTTTTTTTAAAAAATATACGCACTTCTGGAACAAATGTTCTGTGAAACCATTATTCAAACAAGAAAAATGTTATCCAAGCACTTTTATTCCTTTGTAGATGACCGTTTTGGAAATTCCGAAGGTTAAGCGTCTTTGTTTTCCCAGGGCCGGATTCAGAGTACACCACGAACTTCTTAATGGAGTATTCATACTTCTTAACACAAAATATTGTTGCTCTATGCAGGTTAAAACTCTTATGTAGCTAATGTATTGATACATACATACATTTCATTATCAGCATAAAATCCATAGTACTTTCCCGAATTGTATTCAGTGTAAGGAAACGTCAACAAGGATAGCATGAAAATCGACTTGACAATTAAAATAAAATTCTATGCATATTTTTCACCAGCACAAAATCGACGGTTCTTTCCCGAACTTTAGTCTAGTCTGTTCCTATTAACGCTTAAGTCTAAGAAAACGTTTTCTTAGACTTAAACGTTAATAGGAACAGCCTATAAGAACATTAAAAAGATGTTGCAAGTATTAAGTTGAAAATTTTTATATGTCGCAAGTACTGAGTACGCAATGAAAAAAATTTGTGTGTATCAAGCATTGAGGTGTGCAAGTATCAAGTATGTGTGCAAGAATTGGGAAAAATATGACCACCAATTCTGGAGCCAAAATTAATTTGTGCTTAAAAAATTCGATTGGTGGTATAAAACATTCGAATGGTGTATTTTTTTTTTTGGTCTTAACCAATTTTGGCGTTCCCCAAATTGCATTTTTATGCAATTTTTGTTCTAAGGACCAAATAATGGTTAACTTAAAGTAGTTCCAGTTCCCCTAACGGTTTGAGTACTACACTCATTTTAAGTTTATGAGGTAAACTTATGAAAGATAGTTATATCTTGAAGAACCATTTTTTTGCACTCAATTAAGTATTGATTGAGACAAGGGCAGGTCTCTCTTGTTACTGAAATACAAGGTGCAATCTTCACATGGCAACTTGTCTCACTGGTTTAACTTGTTAGCGTGGTTAGCATTTTCATGTCGAATCGTCTCAATTCGGCTCAAACCTCAGCGTGGTGCTTCCTGGAAACGACAATCCAGCAACCACTGGTTTAAAGGCCCTTTTGACCTAAGCAAAAGTTGTACGTTGGGTTTGAAACCCAATACATCAAAAACAATTGCAATGAAACATATAAGAAAAATGAGAAAAATTATACCAAAATCTGATGTCAATTACCGCAAACGAAAAACTGACAAAGATTTTCAGATATGCACCGGAAATATCCGGACTCTAAATTGGAATGGTGTCTCTATCAAACTGATTGATATCTTGGAAAGGTTTAAAGCTGTCCTGCGATTCATGCCTGTGAACGATCGACATGCTATAATCCAGTTCAAAGTTAAATTGTTTAACATCAGCCTATATTCAAAGGCAACCTATTTGCCCCTGATAAAAAACACGCATCCAAATTGAACACAGATTGGTGAAGTACATAGATGCACTCTTCCAGTGTAATAGACTTACGAACGATTCGTTGTGCCAAAATAGGCTCTGATCATAACCTTGTCGCAGCCAAGATCCTCAGACGCTTGTGCGTAGATAATAATATTCGCAAACTTACACTGAGAAAATAGGCGTCGCACAATGGGAAAAACATAGTCAAAACCCTCGCATTGGAGCAAATCAAACATACTACTGGTTCTAAAAACATATCTTAGCAAACAATAGTCCAAAAGAGACCTTTTTTCAAATATTTTGTCGTGCGTAAATATCCTTTTTATATAGCTATATTAAAGTTTAAATATTTCGCTTATTTTGTGACGGATTGCAACCATTTTTGGCACACATAGTAAATATAAATTTGTCATTATTTTTCTGTTTCTTTTTTTTTAAATTCATTTTATGTAAAAAGAAATAGGCTTTTGAAATTTGGTTGTTTTTTCGAATTATCAGATTTTTTTGCGTATTAAATAAACTGTTACTTTTTCAAATCAATTCAAATCAATGAAATCCTTTAGTTTCGATAAGTTGAATCTGTTGTTATAATTGGTTTAAGTTAATGCTTTCTATAGTAAAAAACTTTTATGGGTATTTTCTTACATCAAGTGTATAATGGTCTGAGTCAATATTGACCAACCGAAATGTGCGCACATCCAGCACATTTGTAGCGTGCCTTCCGTCGATCACTATATGATCAATTTGGTTTCGTGTTTTTTGATCCGGGGACAGCCAGGTTGCCTTTTGGATATCGAGCTGTTCGAATCTGGTGCTATAAATTATCATGATTCGCGCCACGGCGAATTCGATCAGTGTTAGACCGTTGTTCGAAGTGGTCTCGTGGAGATTCAACTGACCGACTGTGGATCCGAATCTTTTCCAACCTTCGCGTTAAAATCACCGAGAACTCCTTTTTCTCCTTCATGTGCGCAAATTAGGCTTATGTAGAAAAATTCAAATTCGCTCTTCTCTGCATGGCAGCTGTAGTAGATATCGCAGTCTGCTCTCTTAGAGTAGCCTTGTTCTTTCCATCACATCTCCTGGATGGCGGTGATGTCAGTCTTTATTTTTGCGAGGGCTTCCGCGAGTTGAACAGCAGCACCTTCCCTATAAAGGGTCCGGACATTCCAGGTGCATATCCGCAAATCATTGTCCGTTTTTCGTTTGCGGTGGTCCTCAACTTAGTAGGTGTTCATATCCGAGGCTGTTTTAGTTTTCATTGGGAAATTAGTAATGTTGTTGAAATCCAAACCCTACGCACATTCCATTTTTAAGGTCTTGTAGAGACCCCTCAAGTTTATAGTCTAGAGGTGACTTCGCCGCTCAAATAAGCCGTCAACTAAATGGGTGTAAGTTTTCCGTTTCCAGGAGACACCACTTGGAGGTTTTGAGTCGACTTGAGACGATTTCGACATGGATAATGCTGGCCTCGCCAAGTTGAGGCAATCAGACACGTTGCCATGTGAAGATCGCCCCTTTGTCTGTGAGCTCCTAGACTACTTTTTTATAAAATTGACACTATATAGTCAATTTATAGCGATTTACCTTTATAATCGAAGAAAAGGTAAGTGCATTCACTAAGAATGTTTATCTTATCACTAAGTCATGTGTTTATTACTCGTCTAAGTCACGTGGCCTAACGGGGTTTTATAATAACAATATAAGCAACATTATTGGCTATATTTTCAAAAATACTCGCGATCACATCACTTGAGTTCTTACACCAAATTTTAGCAAAATCGGTTAAGGTACTTAGGAGTTATTGAGTCTTAAAAATGATACTACTTAAAGTGCCCCCTTGCGGAAGTCCTTGGCATTCTTATAGCCGCTGTTTTATCTTGGATGCAGTTGTACTTTCATACCAACTTTCATTGAAATCGGTCCAGACGTTAAGAAGTTATTATGGATGTCCACGCCCACAGACTTCCGCCCACTTTTTCACACCCCCTATCATATGCCTCTATGAAACGTACTCGGTGTTCCAATTTCTCAATCATGTAAACGGTGCGTGGGCCTATACGGAGCAGATAGACAAACATTTGATTTTATATATTAGATTTTTCCTACAAACTTTTAACTGCATTTAAACATTTTTAATGAAGATTTTACGCAAAAACTTTTAAAATGCTCAAACACGGGTATTTTTATTTTGACTAGCTTCGTAAATCCATTATCAGAATTTCGATATTTTTCTTCGATTTTAAGCAGTGCAGTTTTCTAAAAGTTATAACTTCCGGCTGTAGGGTATCAGGCTCTGTTAAAGAAAAACAAAGAAAACTTACATCATTCTCTTCTCTGAAGAATAATGTCCACAATACCCACACGCAAAGAAATTTTTCGTTTATCGTAACTGAAAAATTCACCAACTATACTTCGTTTGCGAAGTGTATTTGCTGCAAACGAGTATTCAGTTGTCATCAACTTAAAAATATTCTTGCTTGAAACGAAAAAACATCGAACTTAATGAAATTTTATAATTTTTTTCGAAGTTCAAGTTTAGCCGAGCGTGCTGACGCTCGAGTCTAGGAACTTGAGTGACCTGGGTTCAATTCCCAACAGGAACACCAAATTTTTTTTTTTTTAATTAATGTTTTTTATTATTATTTTTATTATTCTTATTTTGACGGTTCCTTTTGAGCAAGCAGTTAATGAAACAGAATTACATTTTCAATAATTAAATTAAAATTTTTGATACTTACACAGCCAAGAATCGAACCCACGTCTCCCGCGTGCCAGTCTAGCATGCATCCATTGAGCTATTGTGAGATATTGTCTAGATTGAATTTTTTTAGATTACAAATGTGTATGTCATAAGAAAATGATATTTTTTCTACAAATGAAGTTTTCAGTTGAACAAAACAAATTTGTCGGTTGCCGAAATTTAAAAACAACTTACGTTAATCGAAATTAATTTCTTGCAATTAAATAACGCGTTTCCCGCAACTGACTATTATTATAAATACAACAACTAAAATTTTTGTTAAGACAAAGTGCAAAGGTACAAGCGAGATGCCATTTGTGTGGCTGCGCTTACTTAAACTGTAACACATTCTTGTTTCTTCGTTTATGGCAAATATTTAACATTTGTCATCAACGAAAGCGAGTTGTGTAGCAGTTGTGTGACTGCGCTTGTGATTCACAGTTGTTTGTCTGTTTCTTCACACTCCTAAAATACTTCCTTTTCGTTGATGGCAAATATTAAACGTTTTTCATCACCGAAATCAAGCAACTTTTTTTGTCAGTTGAGAACTACTCGCTTATAACAAATTAATTTCTTTTCCTGCAAACGAAGTTTTCAGTTGGAAAAAATAAATTTTTCGGTTGCTGCAATTTAAAAATCACTGCCGTTTATGACAAACAAAATTAATTTCTTGCAACTAAATAACATGTTTCCCGCAAATAACCATTATTATGCCAACTGTTCAAACGTTTACAAACAATGATTTGAAGCATGACAAACGAAGTTCGTTTGCAGCAAACTGGCGATAAACGTTTTTTTTCTCTGCGTGCAAGCTTCAAGTATCTATCATTAATATTATAGATGCTAGCGTTAAAAACAGGCGATGCGAGGGTTTTTGCTATGTTTTTCCCATTGTGCGTCGTCAAGCTGCAGTCGTGCTTCGAAGTGGCTCCGATAGCTTTGCGATCTTGGACAGAATCAACCTCAGCTCTGTTGAAAATTTTCTCAAGGATTAATACTGTCTTCAGGTAGTTCACTTCCAATACCGCTTCAAATGGAGATTTTGCAGGAGTAACCATGTCTGCAGATCTCAAAAAAGTGAATATATGTTATTGAATGACAGATCTTGAGGTACCATGACTGAACTCTCTGTGTTCCTATGATTGTCTCCTAACTGAAGGCAAGCAACTCTTCTTATTCTTTATGAGAGCCCCAAATATAGAGAAGATTAATGTATATTATAAGACCTTTTTAAAGAACCTCAAAAAATCTTTACAGTCTGAGCCGCGTTTACCCTCCGAAAGTACCTGGATCCAGATTCATCTCAAAACAGCAAAATTAAATCTTAAGAAATTATTTCTAAAACCTCAACCACATACACAATAACAGCATATTTCTTCTTTCATAATACCGTCATAAGACGAAAATATTAAAAATTTTATGAGTATTTTTGTTTTCAAATAAATTCAACTGTTTTATTTTAAAACTTCTAATCAATCTATGAATATATGAAAAGTTTTGCATTTATTAAAAACAGAAAATTGTTAAAACTACTTAACGTTATCTTAGACTGGCTTGCTGTCAGAAACGTCATACAAGTAAATAACAAGCAAAAAATTTAACAAGCATGCAACGCGTGGTACACGAGGTAAGTGTACCAAGCACAATATATTTATACCAAACCTTAACAAAAATAATATTAAAAAAAAATTTTAAAAACAAAAACAGCAATAAGAAAAACTTATGCCTGACAAACGGTGCAGAGCGGCGATAGGTGGTATGTATGACAACAACCACATCAACAACAACTAACAATAAAGCGAAGCCAGTACACGGTTAAAAATTTTGGACTAGTTTTTAATCCAAACTTTGGTTTAAAGGAATTTTTAATCCAAAAAGTACTATTTTTTATTCCATACTTTAGTTAAATTTGTTTTTAATCCAAAAAAGTTTAAGTTTAAGACTATTTTTGGACTACAAATTTACATTAAGGTAGTATTTTTAGGAAAAATTATTTATGTTACCTAAGATTGAAAACTACTACTGCTATGAAATTTGCGCTAAATATAATAGTTAATGTTGTTAAAGCATCCGAAGTTTATTTTTTAATTAAATGAAACAAATTGTTTCTTAAAATCTGAACCAAAATATTATTATATTCATTATTACATTGAGCAGTGTTTCATAATACATAATAAGGGTATTCATGCAAAGCGGCAAGCTTGTATTTTGGGCAATTAGTTATTTTTATCAGTCGATTGTGCATTTGGAGAGATATGTCAGCTGTTAACTTGTTAACAGTCAACTTTCAGCATACGTATAAACAGCTGATTGCTGGTTTGTGATATATCTGGTTTGTGTAAACGGTTCTCCATACATTTCATTTATAAGGCTGATAAACTTATACGGTTTATATCATTTATATGAGCATTGCCCATTTGCATGAATACCCTTAATGTATATATAGTGAAGTTTATGGCAATATAATAATATGTTCACACGAAGGCCTTTTGGCTGAAAAGCCAAAGAAAAGCAGCTCTTTATTTGACAGTTCTTCTATGGCGAAAAGGTGTATATTATGTAGCTTTTCAGCTGAAAAGCCATTGGCACGGACGCGACATTCGCACGGTTTTAATTACTCGAAAAACAAGAAAGAAACAAAAAGATCCAATATGTATTTTAAGTGTTCTAACGCGATTAAAGAGTGCTACATTTTATAAAAGTATTGGCAAGATTTAGTACAAATTAGTTCAAAGTACGCGACAAAAAAAAGAAGTTTTTTTTAGCTCGTATAGAAATATGCAAAATTTAGCATAAATTAAGTTTGAGAACTTTTTTTAGTATATATATATGCTTATGGAGGTCAAAGGATAACTTTTCTTCGTAGGCTTATGAAATATGAGAATTATCTCTTACCTTTTTTTCTCATGAGTTCTCACCTTTGTGGATTAAAAAGTAATCCTTTTATATTTTTAACTTTTTTGGACGAAAATCTAATCCTTTTTGGATTATAATATTTTATACTTTCTGCGGATTAAAAATTATTCCTTTTTGGATTAAAAAATTTTAAACTTTTTGCGGATTAAAAATAAGTCCTTTTTGGATTGGAAAATTTAAAACTTTTCATTGGATTAAAAAGTAATCTTTTTTTGGTCGTGTCCTATATGTAATCCAAAAAAGATTAAAATTTAGCCCAAGATTTTTAACCGTGTAGAGGAAAAGAACTGCACTTCCCAACTAACGAAGTTTATGATGAGCTGATAGCTGACACGCTAACACACTGCAAGCTGGGGCCAAGCGTAAAAATAAACTTGGACAGGTTTGCGGCTTACGGTGTTTTTTTTTTAATTTTTTCTTTTATTTTCTTAATTTTTTTTTTTTGTGCTACAAAGTCGAAGGCAAGTGCTGACTGACTGTTCAACGGCAGTCAGTTGCTGCGGTTACCATGAACACCGAACATATGTTTAGATTATTTCATATGTTGATGAGTTTGGAAAATATTTTCTCAACTAAATATGCTGCATGCTTCTTGGTCTGTCTATCTGTTCGAAAGGAAAAACAAACCAATGTTTTGTGTAGGAAACGGTATACAAAGTGGCAGCACGGCTTTGCGTGAACAAAGAAATACTTCACTTCTAACCCTTTTATAATGGTTGAAGCGTCTTACCGTCTTACCGCTCTGATTACAAATGTCATGTTGAACTGTCTGTCTGTTCTGCTAGTCTAGCTTACCGTCTCTTTGCTTGTCATTAAACGTGTTTTATAGGGGTTTTTTTTCAACGTCACGCCATCGGTTTGGTTTGGTTTGTTTCGGTTTGTTGTCATTGTTTGTTTTTATTTTTTTTTTTTTTATTTAACTAATGCGACTGTTGTTTTTCTAGCTACTGTTGAAATCTTCTAGACCCTCTTGAAAAACTAACCCACAAGAATAGAGCCCACAAGAAGAAGAGTAGCTAAACAAACACCTTGCACATGCATATAACATTGGCTGATATCATGTTTTGTATTAATTGTCACGCATGCAATTGTTTTTTCTAGATTGTGCTGGTTGTTGTTGTTGTTGTTATTTTAGTGCTGGGTCTTCGTTTATTTAAATAACCCCAACAAGCCGCGCAGGAGTCCCGCTTGCAACACTAAAAGAATTTTTAACAATTTGTATGCAGCATGAGGCCTAAAAATGGAGCAGGCCATGGTACGCATGGCAGTCAGTCTATACTATGTATTCCTTCTCTAAAGTTATTTCACAAAAGATCGTCTATCTGCATATCTAACTTTTTTAAATATTTGTCTTGCTTTCCTTCTGTTGTTGATTGTTTTTTTTTTTGTTTGTTTTTCCACTGTCATTTGTTTCTTTATGTTTTCCCAGTTTTTTGTTTTTTTTTTTTAATGTTGTGTCAGTTTGTTTTAATTGAAAACAGGAACAAACATAGACGAGTTATTATTAATTCAATTAGCATGTGGAAAACAACTTTACACTGAAAATATAGGTTGCGTCTTTTAAGTTAGAGACAAAGATTTCAATAGGTTACGTCTTTAACCCTTCGTGGGACCCTAAGGTCCGTAGGGACTTTTTCGAATTTTGAATCGCAAATTACTCCTATTTTGGCCACTACGACCCCCTCCCAAAGTTACCATGTATTCCTGGAACATTTAGTTCTGCGTCTTTTACGGGTTCGTTCATTTAAATCGGACCGGTGGTTACCGAGATCTAAGGATTTACTTTTACTGCCTACGAGAAAGGTCCCTAAAGTCCCCTGTGACATAGTATGAAAATTAAGCAAATTAACGGTATTACTTCGTGGAATTCATTGTTTTATTGCTCAAAATTGCAGCTGCGTTTAGTTTCAAGGTAAAATAAATATTTTTGCTACTTGGGTTTTCCAAGAAATGACCAGGGGGAGGTATAAGTTTGCTTATTTTATTGCTTTGTTCAACCCTGATGCATTTGTCTTATACCTGCGTACCTACCTGAATGTTGGGTAAAAAAAAGGTATATAAACCAGTTGCTTCAAGAATATTCAATAGTTGTGTACTAACTTTTGAATTGAATTGAGCTAAAGAAAAATGTGCGAAGCAAATATCAATATAAATGAAATACTAAATGAACAAAGTTGTGATTTCGATAATGAAATAAGTGATCCATCGTTCCAAATAAATGAAGAAGCCTCTGATTGCGAAAGTGGAGCCACTATTGAATACTGGGACGAAGATACAAGTGACGATGATGATGAAACGCCGCCAAATCAAGAAACAACTTCAGATGACTATTATGTTGGCAAAAATGGTATGAAATGGAAGAAAGCGCCGCCACCAACTTCACGTGTAAGATCGAACAATATCTTCACCATGAGAAGTAGAGAAATAGGACCAATAATGACTTCGGATGATCCATTGAGCATATTCAAAACAATTTTTACCGAGGAAATGTCACACATAATCGTAAGAGAAACTAACCGAAAAGCCAAACAAACTATTGAAGCTTGGAATGAAGCTAATCCAACACGACCCAAAGAATGGCAAGCACTGACACCCAAGGAGTTTGATGCGTTCCTGGCAATGCTTATAGCTTCTGGACTATATAAGTCAAACAATGAACCAGCTTACTGCCTGTTTGATACAAATCATCCACCAATCTTCAGAGCTGTATTGTCATTCAAAAGATACAAACTGCTATTGAGGTACATACGATTTAACAACGTGAACACACGCATGGAAAGGTTACAGAACAGCAAAACGGCAGCAATTGATGATATTTGGCTCATGCTGCAAGCTAATTTGGCAAGTCGGTACGAACCACATGATGCTCTAACAGTAGATGAACAACTGTTTCCATATAGAGGACATCATTTACACAGTACATTCCATCAAAGCCTGCAAAATATGGAATAAAGGTGTGGTGGATATGTGATGCAAAAACCAAATATCCGCTCAAAGGTATCATATATTCTGGAAAAGCACCAGGACAGGAGCGTGAAACCCAGCTGGGCTACAAAGTGACAATGAAGCTCGCGCAGAAATACTTATTTACTGGCCGCATTGTGTATGCAGACAACTTCTTTTCGTCTCTTGAATTGGCTGAAAACTTGATTACCCAAAGAACAGCATATGTTGGTACCTTACGCACAAATAAAGCTTGTATTCCCAGTGAGTTTAGGAAGAATTGCAATCGCCCAATTGATAGTACATTGTTCGGCTACCATGACAACAACGTTGCGCTATGCTCATATGTGCCGAAGAAAAATAAAGCAGTTGTACTCATTTCAACAGCACATTATGCAAACGCCGTCGAAGGAGCACATAAAAAACCAATGGCCATTGTGGATTACAACAAAAATAAAGCTGGAGTGGACACGATGGACCAAATGCTAGGTACATACACGTGTAAAAGAGGTACTAAACACTGGCCACTGGCCATGATTTTTAATATTGTGGACGTTGCTGCATTGGCGTCATTTATCGCCTATAATGACCTCAATCCGAGCCAGAAAAGCGACAGGAGGCGGTCGTTCTTATACAAATTAGATCAGCAGTTGGCTACTCCCGAAATCGAAGAAAGGGCGCTCAATAATCGTATAACCCCATATCAAGAGACCTATGATGGACTACAACGTCATACCACTAGAAGAGAGCATTACAAGCAAAGCACCACCAATCCAACACAGGGATCAACGGAAAACTTGCTATTTATGTCAACAACACAAGAACAGGCAACGTAAAACAAGATTTGCATGCTGCGATTGCAGGAAGTTTGTTTGTATGGAACATTCAGAGCAGATGCACCGTTGCATGACGTGCAAAACGTCCAGGATTCAGCGAGCAGAACAATAATATAATATTAGATTAAGACTATATCTCAATAAAAATAATTTATATTTAATTTAAAACCAAAATTTGGCCCTGTTCAATCATTTTTAGTGCATTTTATAGGCAATTTTCATATTATGTCCCAGCGGACCTTAGGGATCTTTGACTTATAATTTACTTAGGGTCCCACGAAGGGTTAAAGTTAGGGACAAAGATTTCAATAGGATTAAGGATTACATGAAATATTTTATATACATTGCCGTCAACTCATTTCACAAATGGTTTTAAAAAACTTTTCCTATTTCTGTACTGTTCCCCGGACTGTCTTTGGTTATACCTTCATTCTTGAATGGATTCATGGATAAAAATTTAACCATGCCTTCTATTATTTGTAAATCTTCGGGGTCAAATTTCCATCAGACCATAATAAATATTTGGTTTATCGACACGTTACTTTTGAGTTTCAGTTCCAATAGGTGAACTATTTCCACTTCGTAGGCTAACAATTTAAACTTCATTGTAGACTAACTCGACTGAAAAGTTGAAACTATTAATGTTCTTAACTTCAAAAGCTAAAATCTTCAACATTATGGTATACGTTTTCAATTTCAATAATTGTAAATTTCAGCTTAATACCTAATTTTTATGTGTTGACATTTTAAGCTTTCTATTTATAGAATACGTTCTTAGATATCGAAGGTGTATTTAACAAGAATAAAAAGAAATAAAGAAATGCACTAATGGAGAAAAGAATAAGCAGCATGTTTGCTTAAAGAATTTAAAAAATGCTGAATACCAGACGTACATATAAATGCAAAATTGGATTGAGAGTGGTAAGGAAGTCGGCCACAAGAGACACTCCACAGTGAGGATTTATATCCACCTTCTATGGCTAATTGTCGTATACATTGTCATTGGCATTATCCTCTATCTCAAATTAAAGCTGGCGTTACAAAAGCGACGACGTTGACGTCCTAATATGTGGAAAATTCCTGTCAAAAATTAATGAACTACTGTCAGGTGCACTAAAAGAGCTATCAATATGGGCAGAAACGAAAGGCCTGGGTATAAAACCAAACAAGACCGAACAATTTCTTTTCACAAGAAGACGGAAAGTAGACAGTTTCAAACTACTGAAAATCAACGCAGTAACGCCATAATTGACGAAGTAACAGCTATGAGATCTTCGCCATAGAGGAGTTCCTTTAGTGTGCGGCAGCCAAGAGCGCGATTCGTTTAAGCGAGTCACAAGCCTGGAAAAACAACACTTTCAGACCTGCATCTATTCTTAATCTCTATGAAACTTATTAAAAAAAAGGATTTTATCAAATATTTGAGCTATTATAACTTACTTGTTTTTAAATTTAATAAATAATTTTTTGAACACAAATTAAACAACTGTGAAGGAGTTCAATCTTATGAGAAAAAAAAAAGAAATTTAAGGGGGGTAAATCGAGCTAACAGGGCTCACTAGTTGAATATGACCTCAAAAGTCAAAATGTTCTAATAAGAAAATGTAGTGCTCAGTAAGCTCTTTTCAACGACATAAAATTTTTTTAAATCTGACATATAATGCTTAAGTTATACAAAAAAGACCATTTTGGCTGTTTTTCTGATGGTTCAAAAAAATTTTTTGTTAGTTTTTGGAATCCTCTCGAGATCATCTTTAAAATAGGGGGTGGTTTTTCAAACTTTTTTTTTCGACCCACTCCAATAAGCGTCGTCAAAAGGAGCATCGAGATGCATTATATCTTGAAGGCTCTGTCCAGAACTAAATGAGATGGTTTCAGGTTATTCGAGAAAACGGGATTTTATTGATTTTTCGAGTTTTTTCTGTATTGATTTTGTTTTTAAATTATGCATTTCGAAAAATCGGGTTATTCTGGTCAGTTACTTCGACATTTTAACTAACAATTTTTAATTTTTTTCCAGTTTTTTTTTTTTAATTTGCAGCGCACAGAAAAATTTGCAATATAAAGTTTTTTACAAAAGTCTTCCAGGTGGTAGCACTATTTTCTACTAAGCACATCCACTTAAGTGAAATTCTTAAGCAGCTGTTTGCAGCCAAATTGCTAAATATGAATTATTAACGCAAATTGCAAAAAACACAACAAAATTTCAATTATTTATTTTATAGGCTTTTTCCTAATTTCGACGATCAAAAAACTGCAGACGTATCTGAAGAGTCAGGCGATTGAGATATCGAAAAATCTAGCTGTTTAAGAGACCAACATGTGGAAGCTATCAATTCTGTACAAAATTCGACTAAAAAGTATTTAAAAGATACTCGTTAATAATTGATGGATGGATTTGTCTTTTCTAGAATAATGTTATAAGAAAACAATAAAATTAGATCTTTTATACGATGGTATTCTAACTATTTCCCTAACATCTACAATAAGTGAAAGAATATTCTCCGTTTCAACTTCAATTAAAACAACACAAAGAAATAGATTGTCACGAAAGCATTTAAATTGTATTTTAATTTTCAAATTTTATTGTAAACGTGAATCGAAATGGTGAGGTATGTACTAATTTTTTAATATTAATGGATTAATTCTTATTAGTTTTAACTTCCTTGCAAGTTTTTTTAACTTTTTTTTATATACATATATAAAGGGTGGTTAAATTTCAAGCCCGATGATGAATGTGAACCACACCTAAACGTCAAGTTTTTTCTGCATTTCGTTTGACATTTCTCAATTTCAGGTTAACTGAATTTGAACCATGGAAGGATACACAATCGAACAACGCGTTAAAGTTATTCAGGCTTATTTTGAAAATGTGCCTTCAAATAAATGCATATCGTGAAAATCATCTTCAGTGATGAGACACATTTTCACCTCATTAAGCAGAATAATCCAAGAGTGATTGTCGAAAAACCAATGCACCCACAAAGAGTGACTGTTTGAACCGGTTTATGGGCTGACGGCATCACCGGACCGTAATTTTTCCAAAATGAGCCCGGTCAGGCAATTACTGTGAATGGTGTCCGCTATCGTGAGATGATAACGAACTTTTTATGGCCCGATTTGTTAGATATGGATGTGTACAATATGTGGTTTCAACAGTACGGTGCCACTTGTCACACAGCTCACGAAACAATGGCTCCTTTACGCGACAAATTCAATGGCCTTGTCGCTTTGTCACCCCTTATATATGAACTGAATATTACTAGTTTTATTTTTGTCTTAATGTATTATTAGTACGCTTTATAAAATCTTTATTTAATTGGCCTGTATATAAAAAAAAACAAGAAAGAAAACTCTAAAATTGGTCTAGCCCGACTATGAAATACCCTCAACCTACTTTTTCAAAATACAAAAATAGTATTGAAAATAACAATAAAATGCTTTTATAGTGTTTTCGGTATTGTGGGTTATGTGGCAGGTGGCCGTATTCGTGGATGGATTGCGCCCAATTTTTGAACACATCTAAGTTCTGATATAAAATACTTATGCCAAATATTATGTCTGTAGGACAAATAAAAGCTTATTAATAGAGCTTTCAATTGTATGTGTTGTATGGGAGGTAGGCGTGTCTATGGATGGATGACACCAGTTTTTCAAAAACATGTTTGTGTTATTATAAAATACATACATACCAAACTTTATCTCTATAAGAAAAAGATAAGCTTATTTATGGAGTCTTAAATTTTTGCGTTATATGGGAGGTAGGCGCGTCCCTGAACGTATGACGTCCATTTTTCAAATACATCTTCGGATTGTTTTAAGCTAAATATATACCAAATTTTGTCTCGGAAGATTTAACAAAAGCTAATTTATTGAGTTTTCGATTTTGGGGTTATATTGGAGGCGGGCGTGCCTTTGAGTGGATGACATCCAATTTTTCGGAAACATCTTTGTTTTGATATGCAATTTATACAGACGGATGGACGGACATGGATAGCTCAACTCACGAGGTGACGCTGTTCAAGAATATATATACTTTTCTATGCCGGAATCGCTTAATTCTATGCGTTACAAACGTTTGCACAAAGTTAATATACCCTGACCTTTCAGGTTTAGGGTATAAAAATGTTTTAGTCCAACGATTGCTTTAAAAATTATTCCTAGATATTTAACCGTGTGGGAACCACAACCAATAGGTATAAAGCAAACAAATAACGGATTCGTAATGAATCAAAAGGCCACCACGGAAGCACCTTAACGGAAGCACCTCGATCCTTATAACCTAACCCAAACTTTTTAGTTTGATAATTCAACTGCAAATATGAAAACTATGAAAGGATGTTTTTCTCTTTTCGAAATACAGAATCAAAACATTTTAGTTGCATTTTTCATCGTTATAAGATAAAGACAGTAATGCGTTCCATCTCCACCAGATAAGATGTATTTTTCATATATAAAGTTAAAGATAAATATTCAACCTTAAAATTTAAAAAAATTCCTATATTTTCAGCCGTGTAACACAAAATTCAGTGTGGTACCTCTTTCCCTTAAATATAATAATTAGCTAGTCCTAATTTCAGAAATTTTAATTCACTCCAGGATACGAAGGACAAAAATTAGTGCGAGAAAGATTGGGACAAGGATGAGGAAATAGATTAAACTAGAATTTGCATAAGAATAACGACAAGATTAAGTTTCATATATAGACAAAAATCAATACAGGGATAAGGGTTAAGATGTAAACGAGGATAATAATAAAGTTAAGGACAAAAATTCAAAAATGAAATAAGGCGCAGAATAGGAAAACGATTACCAGAAGCTTATGGACAATGTATTGGGCAACAATTAGTACAAAGAATGTAGTAAAATAAGGATTTCTATAAAGAAAATAAAAAGGAAACTGAGTATAAGGAAATAATGTTTTCATTCAGTGTTAATGTTTCATCCACTTCTCATACTTCTTTAATAACTTTTGCTCTAACACTTGCTAGAACTTTTAGAAAGAGTCCAGATTAAAAGTTGTCATTGTGTTCTTCATAAGGTTATGAACAAGAATCGTAATAAAAACATGCATGAAATATCTAAATATTTTAGAAAAAGATGTAGATGATGACACAATTTTCTTTTATATAGTAGAGACATTAAAATCTTTATATTTCTTTATTATTGTGGAAGTATGTAGGTGTTGTCGAAGGATTTTTATAAACTTAACAAAATTACGTTATCCGTTTGATGCCATCACGGCAACAGTATTGATGAAATTGAACTACTTTGGCGAGCAATGAAACTGACACGTTAAACATCAACAAAAATATTATGATACCATTTTTTTAAAATTTTCTACTCAAGCAGTTTTGCAAAAAAGATGCAAAAAATGTATGCAGTCTAAAAAGTCTAAAAATTGTTAAAATTGTGATGAAATATAATTTAATATTCGTAAATTGAAAACTGACACAACAGAAACTGAAGCATCTCAAATAGTAGCATTACGCAACAAGGCTTTAGTCAGCGCTATGTTGGCTGCGTATTGCACGACAGCCAATCTTCGTTATCTAGAGTCTAACGAAGACACCAGGAGACTGGTTATTTTTGTCGTAGACCAGGATCAAGTGAGCAACGCACTACTTCTTCAAGAGATGACCGATTAATTGTCACATTGACTCGCCATGCCACCGGCGTAAGCCTCCAGAAAGAGCTTTTCGAAGTGCGTGGAGACGCTGTTAGTGAGTGGACTATAAGACTATCATCCCAAGAAGACCAGCAACACGCCCACAACTGACTGCAGCGTACTGTCAAGCCTGTCTAACATTTGCTCAACAGCATCTACTTGGAGCTTAGAACAATGGAGCTCAGTTCTCTTTTCAGATGAGTCAAAAATGTGTGTAGATGGCAGCGAGCGAAGAGAACTCGTCTATAGGAGGCCAAATGAGCGTTATGCACAATGTTGCGTAAGAAGAACAGTGGCGTACGGAGGAGGATCTTGTATGATGTGGGCTGAAATATCAAATAAGGAAAAACAGACCTTGTTTTTATACATGGTGGAGGCAGTGGAAGTGGTTTAACGGCTGAACGCTATATCCGGATAATCCTCCAAGAGCATGTTGTGTCTTATCGAGCCATTTTAGGGAACTCCTTTATTTTAATGCAAGATAATGCTCGCCCCCACGTGGCAACATCGGTGCTGAGGGTGCCATTGAGTTAATGTATTGGCCCGCCCGAAGCCCGGACCTGCACCCAATCGAACATAAGTGGGACGAGGTTAAAAGAAGAGTACGGGCCAGAATTGTGGCTCCATCAACCGTGAATGGCTTGAATTCAGTGCTTCTAGAGAAATGACAAAGAATCCCACAGGAAACTATCAGGAAGTTAGTCCGTTAAATGTAAAATAGGAGCGAAGCTGTCATCAGAGTCCGAGGTGGTAATACGAGTTTTTAATTGTTGTTTTAATATCCTTTGTTATTCCATTTTACTTTTGAAGTGAAACTTCTTTGGCGGCGAGTGAAATTTCAAGGTCTCTTATTTGTGACGCTAGGCTAACGTTTTCAATTCATTTGAAAATTTAAAAAAAATTATTGCCGCTGCCGAGAATTGAACCCCGAACATCGTTGCTTAAGAGTCGGAATCTATATCATTACGCCATGTAAGCACATGATATGATTTAATAAAATGTAATTAAAACTGAACGCGTAACATACTGAAAACAACATTATTAACATTAACATTAACATTACATTATTAACATAACCGTAACACTAATTTTCATCCTACAAGTATGCACGGAAAAAAAAAATAGAAAAGTAGCTTAAACAGAAGCAGAACGCGTTCGTGAATATAGAGAGCGAATTAGAGTTCTTAAGAATGCAGCCGCAGCTGGGTCTGCAACTAATGATGAAGGTAAGGTGATTGCAACATCGGCTGAGTTCCAAAATGCATTTTTACAAAACATCAGTGTATTTTGGCGAATCTACAAAGAACCAAACCCCAAAAAACACACTGATGCTTTGTAAAAATGTATTTTGGAACTCAGCCATCATCTCAACAAAATTTTACAGCCAACCAAGTTGATACACTCAACAATCAACGTTCGCTGCTTTACGAGGCCCTCACTCAAAATAGCAATTATTATGATCAGGAAGCAAAACACAATAATCAACAAGATTTGTCTCTGCTTTCGGAGGCTCCTTCAACGAGTACTATGCAAATGCAATCTAGCATTCAAAAAGTGACAATGTTGAGAAGACATTCGAAAGCAACTAAAACACCAACTGAACTAAAACAAGGAACGAAAATAACTGTTATTTTACAATTTTCAAATGAAAAAAATTGTTGAAAGACTTTTTCAAATATACAAATGTTCTCAGCCTCATGAATATTAAGTTCCTTTTAAATTTAAGACTGATTCTCTAAAAGTAAAAATTTAAGTGTTATTTTTTGCCTTGTATTTTTCGAGGAAAAATAAAGGTTCTTTAGACTTTTATTTTATCTTCAGTTTTTTCGGTCAAAATTATCAAGCACTTTGTGTTTGTTTTAAAGGCCGCTTGACAGATTGAGCTGTTGACACCATGTGTAAAATGTCTCACCGATGAGATGAAAATAATGGTATCAACATTTTTTTAGTCGGTAAAATGACTTGAACAAATATAAACTACCTGATATTTTTGATCGAAAAAATAAATGGCAGAAAATAACTGTTATTTTTGACCGATAAAATAAAAGTCAAAAGTAACTGTTATTTTTGCCCAAAAAACTATAAGGCTCAAAATAACTTTTATTTATGTCGGAAAAAAAAACAAAGAGATAAAAGTTAATATGTGACTCTTTCGATAAAAACCATAGCCAATACAGCCCCTGGATGTAAATATTGAATCAAAAGATTATTATTCCATATTATATTGATTGAATTTCTTTTCAGATACTTTCTCTGTCTATTTCACACTAAAATCTCTCTTATTTCTTACTGTTAAAGAAGTTTCACTTCTGCCACGTATACGTTGCTACACGCGAGTTTTTTTTTATATAATTTTTAATTGATTTATTTCTATATTTTGGTTTGTTTTTACTTGATATAAAATTGGTCACTGGTCACAGAACACAAAAACTTTTTTCTTCAAACAAAAAATTTCCCAATCTTTTAAGTGGTGTACTTAAATATTTTTTTATAGGAAAGGTAATAATAATGATAATGATTGCTCTCCTGGATAATGATTGGAGATTGAGTTAAATAGAAACCGAGACCATCTTCTTAGTTGTGTAAAAGTTTCTTAAACAAAAGCAACCCAAGTAATTTTCTCAGTGCACAAAACGAGTAAAACCATATTGGATTGAAGACCTGTTGGCAGCGGACGCGGTAGTCTGGCTTAGTTAAACATTTAGATTAGATTATGTCTGAGTACTGTAGCATTTGTTTTTATGATAGGGTTTCATTTAAGACAATTAAATTTATTTATATGCTAATGCAAGATGAGTGGCAGCTTCTGTAAGAAAAACGCGCAAAGTTCATTGAATTGGCATGATATTCAAAATGAACTCAAGGAAAACTAGCAAGAATTGCAGTTAAGTTTTAGAAAAATCTTTGAACACTGTAACGACAACATAGCTATATTGAAACACCAACTTAACTTTCTTTTAGGCCAAAAATGTGAAATCGGTCTAAATGAACCATGGCACGTTTTCAAATTGGTGCTCCATTTTTCATTTATTTAGCTACTCTTTTCACACTTGAACACACTAGCCAATATTTGTAGCCACATTGTTGTGGTCATATTTTACACCTCTGCAAAATAACGTGAATTCAAGCAAAAGTGCGCTATTTGTGTAGCTGATTTTGGAAATCGCGCTTACCTTCAAATTCAAATGAGCGTTAAAAGTAAAAGTCAACAATTTAAACCATGCTGTGCAAAACTACGAGCACTTGTATTAAATTTCATGTTATTTTTATTTTGCTCTTAGCCACAACTTCTTCATCTTTGCATGAAAGCAGTTATTTTAAAAAGTTTTTAAGTGAAAAAATTGTAACTAGATCTTCAGAGCTCGGTTTGTTGCTCATTTAACCGGAATGATTGACATGCCGTTTTTATATTTTGCTCGCTTTTTTTACTTTTCTTCCCTCGATTATTTGTTACTTTTGTTTTATGTCACTGCCAAATGTTGGGCGAAGCAGGTAGGGGCAGCACAACTATGCATACTCGATCAACAGCAACGTCATCGTCATACTCATCATCATCATCATCATGCTCATCATCGTTATCGACAGCATCATCCATTTTATTGTGGTGGTGGGTGTTCATTTATGAAGCATGATGTGAATATAGTTTTTGTTGCAGGATGATGACGATGATGATGATGTTGACGACTACTACTGGCTGCTACTACTCCTTGAAGCTTGAATTACATTTTTATGCTCGATGTACTTTGTGCATTGAATTTTATAAAAATAAAGAAATAAATACAAAAAAAAAAAAAAAAAACAATATGGCAACTCTCCAGTGGGGTCGAAAAATAGAGAGCCAAAAAGAAAGAAAAAAAAAACATGATATATACTGTCAATGTGGTAAACGTTGCCAGTATTTTGCTCTTTGGTAATTTAAGTGCTTTAATGTCCTTTTTTTTGAGCAGCACCAGAGCTCTTGTGCTTTTTATGAAATCTGCAGTTTATGTGAGAATTTCAGCACATTGAATTTAATAAATCTGTTTAACAGCTGTTGTCAATTTCACATGATTAAGTATTCGGTTTAAAAATTAATATTTGTGTGAAAACGTAGCTGCTGCTGCTACTGCTACTTCCACATTTAAGATGTGAAGACTACCACATTTTAAAAGGTGTTAAATTTCGTATAATTTAATAAAAAATATAAAGATATATACAAACATAAAGCAAAAATTAAAAAAGGTTTTTCAAAATAGTTTAAAAATATAATACTTAAAACATTAATTTTTCATTTAAGAATTAGGCATTAAAGCTCGAGTATATTCGAATAGAGTCTTAGACTTTATTAAAACTAATTTGTTTTCTTTTCATTTAATATAAAAATAATGATATAGAATATGAATTACATTTATTTTATTTTATTTATTTTTTATTTTTTATTTTTTATTTTTTATTTTTTATTTTTTATTTTTTATTTTTTATTTTTTATTTTTTATTTTTTATTTTTTATTTTTTATTTTTTATTTTTATTTTTATTCTCATGACAGGGATTTAGGTGTAACGTCATCGTAGAAATGTGAAAGTATCCCTTTTTTACTTTTGTATGTTTATGCTTCCAACCACTATGAAACCGCTTTCATGCTGAAATGCTTTAAATAATCAACATCTACTTACTTCAACTTAAGCTTTTAGAATAGAATGTTTCAAGTTTGAAATTTGTGTACAACTTTTTAATTAAGAATTTGTAACTTAAGCCAATTCAATTTTTCTTTAAATCCTCTTGTAAAATACTATTTCTTAAGAGTAGAACATATTATTCGATTTAATAAAATCAGGCGTCAGAGGTGATGCCTCAGTCCCAAAAATCAGTTGGTCTCATTTAATGGTCAGCGATAGAAAAATATAGAATTCACTGCTGTCAAAATCAGTAATTTTGGGTGATTGGCACACCATTTGCGCTACTGTAATAATACCGTAATATAACATTCTACACTTGTTTCGCTTGATTTCCCTTTCTCTCCTACTTATCTATCTCCCTATTTCCGAACCAAGGCAGACTTGACTGAATAGGTTTGACACCTGAAATCCTTGGTTCAAAGCTAAAAAAAAAAAGAAAAAAAAAGCTGATGGAGGCATTTTGTTGATCAGTAATGTGCTGACCAAGTGCCGTATGTTACCGTGTTAAGTATTGTAGATCTTGTGTAGCGTCCTTCCTCAAAACTATGAGTTGATATCTTGGGTCTTTTTTTTGTATATCCGACGTGAAGACGGGTCGTGAAATCGTAGTAGCAACGTAAAGAGTTCATTTTGAATAGTTGCACAGAGGGAAAAACCTATGGACTCAATACATAAATTTATGTACTCATCGCATAGTTTTCTGCACACAAAAATTTTACATTTTTCATGTATTGAGTACATGTTGAAATCTTTATTGACTACATAATGCTTTTAAGTGGTTATGTAGTCAATAAAGAATTTTATTTACTCAACGCATAAATATGTGTCGTGAATTCATGGATGTACAGGGTTGCCCATATTCGACGGACCCATCTGGCAACGCCATAACTTTTGACAGAGATGTCAGATCGCTTAATGACATACCGCGTTTGAAGCGTCAGTCCAAGCAGATTTTTACCATGGAACAATACACGCCACGCGAGCGCTCTGAAATAGTTGAAATTTACATTCAACAGAAGAAGTCAATTGTGAAAACTCAACGTGCTTTTAAAATATTAAAAAATGTGAGAAGTGCGCCTTCTAAGAACACCATTAAGCGTTTTTCGAAAAATTTTCGACTGGTGAGGCTCTTTCTAATCCGAAGAGGCAAAATAAAAGTCGACCAAGGCGATCGGCCTAGAATATCGCTGCCGTACGAGCCAGTGTTGAGAGGTCCCCAAGAACATCCCAAAAACGCCGTTCTCAGCAGTTGGGCATGGCTCGGTCCACTTTACAACGGATTATTCGCGTTGATTTGCATTTGTTCCCGTACAAAATTCAATTGACGCAAAGATTGTTGCCTGCGGACAAGCCTCGTCGATTGGAATGGGCCCAAAGAGTCATCGAAATGGCCGAAGATGACGAACAATTTTGGAACAAAATTATCATGTCCGATGAAGCCCATTTCACATTGAATGGGACCGTAAATAAGCAAAATTGCCGTATTTACGCCACTGAAAATCCTCAGGAGATTCAAGAAGTGCCTGTTCATGACGAAAAAGTCACAGTTTGGTGCGGCGTTAGCGAAAACGGTCATTGGGCCGTTTTTCTTCCAAAATGAAAATGGCCATGCTGTTACCATCAACCAGGAGCGTTATCGCGACATGATGACCAATTTTGTGATGCCAATTATTCGTCGAAAGCGTATGAGGCAGTTCTGGTTTCAACAAGACGGCGCTCCACCGCACACAAGTCGCATAACAATCGACTTTCTGAAGAATTTGTTTCCGGGCCATTTGATGTCGAAAAGTGGTGATTTGGACTGGCCACCGCGTTCGCCCGATTTGACGCCGCCTGACTTCTTCTTGTGGGGATATTTGAAGTCAAAGGTTTACGTTAACAAGCCAAGGACCGTAGAAGAGCTCAAGGACAACATTCGTGAAGAAATAGCCGCTATTCCGGCCGAAATGTTGGCGAAAACGATGGAAAATGCTGCAAAAAGGGCACAATACGCCATCAACGCCAGAGGCGGCCATTTGAGAGATATCATATTCAAAAATTGATGTAAACAAATATACTTGGAACAAATTAAATGATTAAGATTGCCAACCGCCAAATTTTTATTTTTTTCTTTGATTTTTTTAACAAAAACATGGGTCCGTCGAATATGGGCAACCCGTAATAACAGTGGTAATATGTGGTGAGTACATTCACACTGTACTCATCGCAAACTGTTACAAATAATTTTATGTAATGAGTAAAGATCTTATGTACCTATTACATAGATTATTGACTCAGTACATACATAATTTACTCATTACATATTTGGAGTACATAATTTTATGCAATGAGTACATATATTATTTACTCATTACATATTTTAAATGCATAATTTTATGTAATGAGTATATACATAATTTACTCATTACATATTGTTAGTGCATACATTTATATAATGAGTACATACATAATTTACATAATGTCTGTGCGTAAATAACCCTCTCAACATATGCAATAAATAACTTAATAAAGAAATGACTAGATTTCACAAAATAATTGGCAATTACTTATAGAAACCCAGCCATTTATTTCTTATCCAATCATCGCTTTTGTTCTAGAGTACAGTGGATAAAATCATTCCCGCTCTGATTTTCTACAGGCATTAGAGGTGTTGCTTATTTGAAAATCAAGAAACGAATGACATAAAACAGCAAAATCGTGTGCCGATGTGCAACAGATACGTATAGTGAGTCCATATTTTATGTACTGAATAAATGTGTCACTTCAATCGTATAAGGGAGACGTGTACTGAGTCTATATTTTATGTATTGAGTAAAGTTTTTGTAAAAAATTACATAACACGTTGATTGAGTACACGTTGCTTGTATCTATTGAAGTCTGCTATGTATTCAACACATAACATGATGTATTGAATACATTTTTCATTCATTTTAAAAAGTGAATAAATTGATATGTAGTCAGTACACGCTCCCTTTACTCAGTAAATACTGCTTTCGTTGCGTTCTCATACAAGTTGCAGTGCATAGATTTTAGATAGCTGTCTCTGTACTGACTACATAACTTTTTCCCTTAGTGTGGTCCTGTGTTCATTAAGTCATTGAGAGCTAGCCCTGTAGATGTTTTTGATGAGGCATCGAACACTACTCTTAATTTTGTGGTGGCATTCTCCGGTTTTGTCACGCAATGATGCGATTTAAGTAAAATTATTTTAATATGCTTGCCTTGTCGATCCTTGTCAAATGACCTAATGATTCATATTCATCCATAAGCTCAGTATATTGTATTTTAAGGTTGGGGTCGTCTTTGCAAGACGTCGTTCTAGTGAGTAAAACCGATTGACTGCAAATTGCTTTGATTCACCTAGCACAGACGGGCTATCTGTAAAGGGGAGTTTTACTACGAACCTTCCTTCGAAGTGCAAGTCATCTTCATCTTCGATACATATTCCGCATGTTGCCCATAACGATTTGCTGTCGCTTACCTTCCCGGCCAGATTCCATCAAAATACTGTCTTCTGCAAGGTGGGGAGTCCTTTTGTAAGAGAGATGCGCCCTTCTACCTTCAAATCGTGATAGAACTCTGCTTCAATGAGGTCTTCAATCCTCAAAGTTGAAATGTGGATCTGCTAATGCAATATTGTTTGGCATAGGCCATTTTGAAGTATCCAACCGCTGTGTTAGATGTTCAGGAACAATGCGCGATAGACCAAAGGCTTCTAGTCGAGTTGAATACTTGCTGATGCGTGATTGTAATTTGACGTTCACACGTGTTCGGGCTTCTCTCTTCCCATTACCTATGCCTTCAATCAACATTGCTGCTGGTTTGAGCTGCAACCCTAGTTGCTTTGCAATTCTTTCCGTGATAAGATCGACTTGTGCCTGTCCACTACTAGCGATAAGTCTGATGACTGTAGTGCTGATGAGAATATAACCGTTATTCTCGGATTCCTTTGTTGTTGCCAGGGAGGTGACCTGTTGATTGCTTTTAGTTTGTGACGCGTGACTGGGGATTAATCACGTATGTCCTGATTGTTCAACATGCAGTAGTTTACTGTGTTTTTTAGCACACCTTGTACAATTTCGTGATTTGAATTACAACGCGCGATGATCCGCCTTGAAGCAGTTTGTGCAGAGGTTGTGAGTTTTGACCCAATTCCAGCTTTCATGAATGTTCGCATTTAAAAATGTTTTGCATCTATTTGCTTACAAATCACGCACCTTTCTACGTTGTTTGAAGGGATTGTAGCTGTTGCACTTTTCCAAGTTGACAATGATTCTTCTCTTCCACGAGCTTCGAATGATTGGAATCTACGCTCTAGGATTGCTTATCGTCGTCCAAGCTCTGCTCAAATGTTGTTTGAGAGTCTTGATCGAGTTTTTGTAGCAGAATATGACTCTGAATGACGTCCCAATGTTGAACTGGAATACCTTGAGCTTTAATTCCATGAATGCATTCTTTTGTGACATCATGAAGAGCTTTCCATGCAGATGATGACTTCTGATGCAGATGATGCCTTCTGAGTGATGATTGTGACATCAGTTTGTTGATTGATGTCGTCACCAGAAGTCTTTTGTTGTCATAACGACTAGTGATTATTGACCAAGCATGTGTGTAGTTACTTCCGGTTGATGGAAGGTGATGTATTAAATTTCGTGGTTCGCTTTCTATGAAAGTTGTCAAGCATTGCATTTTTTTTTGTTTGCATCACTCATGTCCACATTATGAATCAATTCGGTGTACAAATTCTTAAAGGTAACCCATTGCATGTTGTTGCCATTCAATTTAGGCAACCTTATCCTTGGTAATAGAACATATTTGTCTCTCTATAATACTCTCGGCGAGTGTAAAGATTACTCCACTGTTATGTGCTGATGAAGCTGAAGCAATACCTCTTCTGCCTTTGCCTAGAGTTTGTAATGGGCCTGCAAACTGTATTCTTCGATGACATCTTGATCAGTTGACTCCCACAGCGCCGCATTTTTTTTTTGCTAAATCCATCATATGCTTTTCTATTACTACTCCCTTGATGATGTAGTATGATGGAGGTTGGTCTGTTTTATGCTGCCCCATCACTTCATTCAAGTTTTGTGTCAGTGCTTGAATTAAAACGCGCTGATTCCTTGTCTTTCAACACTATGTTCCATGTTTCATGTTCCATGTTCCATTCTGTGCAACAGCTTTCGGTTTTCTCAGCGGACTCTTGGCTTGACTGGGTCTAACGTAATTCGACCTAAAGAGAGTAATTCGACCATTTTGTCTCGGAATTCTCAGTATCTTACACTGATGGCTGCATGCATGTCCTTAGTGAAGTATGGCTTATCATCTTTGCTGCCGTGGAGACTACGAATGATGTTATCGACTTTATTGAATTGAGCCCACAACTCATCGAGTTCCTTAAAATTTGCGTCGATGAACTTATATGGCGCCTTCTTGCAGTTGGCTATCAGTTTTTGCAGAGCCACTGCGGTTTCATCTTGTTGCGTTACCAGCTCTTCTATGTTCATTGTGGATGCAAGGTGGTGCACAAGATGTTTAAATAAAGCCTTCGAATTCTCTTGAACGAATTTTATTTCAAGCACAATATGTTTAAGTTGTTACCGATGTTGAAATCAATTAGTTGTTGTTGGTGTAATTTTGCATCACCAAAATATAAATATGGTTCAGGTTCTAATAATAACATCGATATTCAACAATATGCAAATATAGCATAACTGAGTAGTAAAACAAAAGTGTGCGATCGAGGCATGCGTCTACACCTAGAAGCAACTTTTAAGTGATGACACACATTTGTAGTTTGTTTAGGTTGCGCGTTGAGTTGAATTAAGGCGGTCAGATGTATGCATCTGAACAGTGCAGATACTTGCATTCAAATAAACATATGTATGTGCCAAGTTTCATGCAATAATCTCCACTACTTCTTATCCTATGAATAAAACACAGACGGCCGAACAGACGGACAGTTAAACAGGACTAAATTGACTCACGAGATAATGCTGATCAAGAATTCATACACTTTTCTATACCGCACTCGCTTACTTCTAGATGTTACAAACGTTTACAAAAAATTAATATACCCTGACCTTACAGGTTTTTCTTAGAAAGAGGATGCCTGACGACGCATCTGACTTCATTAGCTTTCTGCCACGATTTGACTTCGGCTTCGCTGTATCAAGTTTGATCGGGTTAATATCAACCAAAGTTGAACGAAGAGCAGATGTGGATGCAGAATCCTGATCTGATAGGCCACACATACAACCGCCTGCTGATGTAGACACCTTTATGTTCGTGCCAACGTCCATATTATCGAGAACGACAAGCATATTTGACACATATTCAGCCGTTGGTGGATCTTTGGTCATTAGACTTTCGCTGCTAATGTTTGCCGAAAGAAAACCAGTGAATTTGCTGGCGTTCAGAGGATAAATGTCAGTGGGCTCAAAACCAGATCTTATATTCCACTAAGTCAAAAGTCGACAACTTCAATGAACATGTGTGATATGTGGTTGCAATTATCAGTAGCAATCGATGGATCTTGGCGGCAGACGTATGTTTGTTGAAATGTTTCATGTATAGGATGAAATGATCAGTGTCTATCCAGCCTGAAACATTGGCGTTACCGATGGAACCCGGTTTTGCATTTTCAAGGAAATAATCTTCATATTCTTTCGTGGGAAGATAAACATCGACGGAATGATGATTCTAGCCAATTTTGGAGCGAAAGTGCTGATCCTCGGGGTCATGCATTGTAGTCGGAAGAGACAATGTTTGGGCTTCACGGCGGATGGGTTAGAACTTCCCATTTCAGCGATTTAAGGTATGTTTTGACCGGCTAAGCTCAATGTGTCTGAGCGTTGTCATGTGGAAAAAAAATGCCTCGTCGTGCCTTTGCTCGTATTTTGGCCGTTTTTGCTTTAATACTCGGCTCAAGCACATCATTTGAGCTCGGTAGAGTTGCCCTGTGATAGTTTTACCTAGTTGTTGCAGCTCATAGCACACCCCGCCCAATTGGTCGCACCACAAACAGAGCATCAACTTATCACTGTGAATATTTAGGCTTTGGCATCGATTTTGGCGTATGACCGGATGCTTGGGTTTGTCGTAATGAATCCATTTCTCATCACAAGTCATAATACGATGCAAAAATCCTGGGTCAGCTAGTTACATCAAGTTTCAAAGCAGTTTTTTAATAAAAGCCGGGTACTCCTTGCTAGCACTGTAAAAAAAAAGGTTATACCAGCTACAAACTGTTATTGAAACTTAATCTCTAGCGCCAGAGAACACATTTTGAGATACTTTGCAAATTCATTCGTTCATCCTTTAAGAGCCTTAAATGTGTCTGCACCAAAAGACAAAACACACATGCAATGTTAAACATATGCAGTTCTAATTTAAATAACTCGAGCTACACAAAGAATGATATAAATGTAACTATTTAAGAAGTCTGGCCAGGACATAAACGCTCGCGTTGCACTCAACAAAAAATTTACATGTCGAATTTGACAAAATGCACTTCGCTGAAATAAACAAGATCCACAAGCAATAAACTAAGAGTAAAGCAATAAAAAATAAGCATGTCAAGATAGTAAATATCTCAATAGTTAGTTGTTGTTTGTTATTTGATGTTGGTGTTGAACACTAAAATCCTGCATCCAATTTCATGCACTCAAACTGTAATATATGGGGATGTTTTTATTTTTGCTGTTATTGTTGGTGTTGTTGTTGTTCTTGTTTATACCATTTGCTTTTGACTTCTGCTGAATTCGGGTCATATTTCTGTCAGGTTTCGAGATATTTTATTTATCTTCTGAAGTTGTGAACAAATTGACTCATTTGTAGACGCTGACGGCGACACAGAGAAAGCGGTGCGCGGATATCTTGCCAACATTAGCCGCTTCCTGCAGCTGCTGCTCACTTGCTCAACCAATTGCTATTGCTTTAAGTGCTCCTCCACTTTGTTGAAACAAAGGCAAGCAATCCTAGTTATTGTCACGGGTATCATTTTTGGACACTTTTAGTTGAATTGCTTGGTCTGTGTACTGCATATGCTGCATAGCGGATGCTAGTTTTGCTCCAATTCGTGAAAGTGACAATTTTTCTATGTTTTTTTTATTTTTGAATGTTGTACTTTTAAATATTTTAGCTGTACTTTGTTGTCAATTCTGCTGCTATTGCTGCCATTTAGTTTTACTGACAGTGTTATTGTTGTTTACTGTTCTCTGTGAACAGCTGTCAACGCTTGCTGACACGCTTAGTCTACACGTACAAAGACAGCAGGCACATCCTTGATATGTCCTTACTTTATGATGAATATTAATTTTTTAAACATTTCATTATATTAAGTTTCATTTAAGAATTTGGCTAATGGTATGCCCTCAACTAGAGCTTCATTATGAGCAAAAACCAACACGCTACTCGTAGTTTAAAAAAAAATATTTAAGCTTAAAGCTTAAACTAGCTCAACACAGAGTTTCTGCCTAATAAAAGTCATGAAATTGTGGCTGGTTAAAAGGAAAAAACAAAACATTAAAAATTTTGTGTGCCATTTTAGCCAAACCTAAGCATCGGCTATCAAATGACGTGTTAACAGCCATTAACAACTTGGCCAGCTAGCCAAGAAACGAACAAACGAACGAACGAAGAACCTTAGCCAAGCATAACTTGCACTACTTGTAGAGCAAGGAACAAAAAAATAACGTCAAAATATAACAGAAAAAAATGTACCTTAAAACTTTTTAGCTACCTTTAGCCACGCTAATAGCGAGCGAAAAAAATGTTCCAAGAGTAGTTAGGCAAAACAATATTAAAAACACAACAACAACAACAACAACGTGATTGTTATTTAAAACTACAACAACAATAGCGTAACGACATACTGTTATATTGTTAACTTATATTAGAAAGTGCTAAACTAGGCTAAAACGAGTTGCTGCATGAGGTGGTAACGCCGTAGGTAGCTCAAAAAATTGCGGAAGAACTTTTAGCAATTTTGTGCGCACCTTCAACAAATTCCTGCTGTTTTTTTTTTTTCTCATAACTCTCAAAGCAATGGATGTCCTCTTGGTTGTAGCGACCCATGGGCAGTTTACCGCTTTAGTTCTTCTTCTTCATGACTTACTCGATTTTAAACATTTAGTTGGCGGTTTGCACGGGACTGGTTAAATGGCTGGTTCTTAGTTACGTCATGTTCTTGGTTGATTATGTATTGCGTGCTCCTGCCTCTGTTTGCATTTCTTACGTTTTAGATGCAGGCATTGTTTTGACTAAATTGCTATTTGAGTTATGTTTGCTTGGGACACGCGTGTTAAAATCCTTGGTCAGCGGTTCAGAATTTGAAGAAAGGAAAACTTTACGAAAACTTTGAGAATTTCGACATATTGAGAAAATGAGTTTACTGTTGGTATTAGGGATGTTCACAAAGTGTTTTGTTTGTGATAAATCAACTAAAACAATTCTAAGTTTTATGATAGATATTTTTTTAAATTATAGATTTACTTAAAAATTTTATAAAAATAAACTTTTGATGACCAAAACTGTTGTGCCTTTTTTCCAAATAGTCAACTAATAATAGTTATATTTTAAGCGCTTTTTTTTTTGGTCAAAAATAAAAGTTAAAGTTTAACTTTTTCAGTCAAAAATAATAAAAGTTCAAATATCACTTTTATTTTTCTGGTCAAAAAAATAACTTAAAATTTTACTTTTATTTTTTCAGTCAAAAATAAATATAAATAAATATGACTTCTATTTTCCGGTCAAAAGTTGTTTTGCAACCTGATTTTATTTGCAGTGCTTCTTTTAAAATTTCAAATAAACAAGTAAAGAAAGTTTTAAGACGGTCTAGACCGACTAAGAAATACCCTAAACCTACTTTTCCAAAAAAAAAAATTTTTATATTTGAAAATGGGCGTCTCCGTGGGCGGATGAAGCCTTTATTTTATATGCATTTCAATGTTGAAAAAAAATTTATACATACCAAGTTTTTTTCTTGTAGCTCACAGTTAATCCCTTTATAATGATTTCGGTATGTGAGTTGGGCGTGTTCAATGACGGATTACTCACAATTTTTGAACACACCTTAGTTTTGGTATAAAATACATGCATACCAAATTTGATCTCTCTATGACAAACATAATCCTATTTATTCAGTTTTAAACTTTTTGGGTTGTATGGGAGGTAGGCGTGTCCGTGGGCGGATAACGTCCATTTTCCAAAACCAACTTTGTTTTGTCATAAAAAACATAAGTGCAAAATTTCATCTCTCTTGGTTAAACAGGTTGGTTAAACAGAGGCATATTTATTCCATTTTCAATTTTTGGGTTGTATAGGAGGTGGGCGTGTCCGTGAGCGGATGCCACCCATTTTTCGAAGACACCTTTGTGTTGATACAAAACACATACACATCAAATTTTATTGTTGTAGGTTATTATGAGCGTATTTATGCAGTTTTTATTGATGGAAGGTGGGCGTGTTCGTGTGCGGATTCAAAAAATATTCAATAGTGCATATCCGAGGGTCTATGTGCCCATGTGTACCATGTATTTCATTCAATTATATCAACTCCTTCTTCTTATCCTGTGTATACGGACAACACACAGACGGACAGACGGACGGACGGACATGAATAGCTCAACTCACGAGGTGACCCTAATAAAGAATATATATTCTTTTCTATACCGGACTCGCTTCGTTCTATGCGTTACAAACGTTTGCACAAAGCTAATATACCCTGACCTTTCAGGTTTAGGGTACAATTAGCAATACTCTTTTAACATTTTTGAGATGCCAACATAAAAGTCAAATTTTAACTTTGATTTTTTACCGAAAAAATAAAAGTCAAATTTTAACTGTTATTTTTGACTCAAAGAAATAAAAGAAAAATTTTAACTTTTATTCTTGACCTAAGAATATAAGTCAAATTTTAACTTTTATTTTTGACCGGAAAAATAGAAGTAATATTTTATTTTTTATTTTTGATTAAAAAAATTAAAATCAAATTTTTACTTATTTTTTTGACCGAAAAAAATCGATCAAAAAAATAACTATTATTTTTGACTTTTCTTACAAAAGTCAAACAAATAAAAAGCTTTTAAGATTATTATTATTTAGCTTACAAGCATCGCACTGCTATATTCAAATATCGAATAAACAAATTCGTTCTGTCTGACTTTTTGAATTGAAATTTCGAAAATAACTGTTATTTTCGGTTCCTGCTATTCCAATAAAAGTTTGAAAAGAAAAACAATAGTTCAAATACACTACTTATCTAGTTCGCTATAGGACAACCATTTCAAATTTTTTTAAAAAATAACGCGTATTATTACATAATTAGTGATCCACTCCAAACCGTCTTTCAGGACTTTTCTCTGAACTTATTTGTTGATCAAGTCACAAAATTTAAAGTTAGATTAAGAGTCGTCTAATGCTGCTTATTTTAATACTGATAAAGAAAAATCTCTGTTGGCATATAAGTTTAAATCATAGTTCGAAAACCCCGCAGTTACTATAAAAGACAGTCTTTTATGAGCTAGATCCAACTGAGTAAAAAATCATGCTAATTAAGGATGTGGGCTTAACTCAAAATCTCTTACGAATATGGCTAATTCGATGTTTACTCACGTTATATTCAGAATTCTAAAACCCAAAAAGAGTTGATGGAGTTAAATATAGCTTCTAATTTTTATTATTTAGAATATCAAAGACTAAACCAGTCTCCGAGTCTAACTCCACATACATACGTTGACGACCACCGCAAACAAAAAACGGACAATGATTTACTGATATGCACCTTCAATGTCCAGACCCTTTATAGGGAAGGTGCCGTTGTGCAACTGGTGGAAACCCTCGCAAAAATAAAGGCTGACACCACCACCATCTAGTAGATGCGATGGATAGGACAAGGCTGCTCTAAGAGAGCTGACTGCGATATCTACTACAGCTGCCAAGAGGAGAAGTGCGAATTTGAATGCGTTCATACATGTGAATGAAAGGCTGCCACAACCCGCATAAAGGCATGATTCTTCAGCATAAGCCCAATTTAGTCGCACGCTCCGATGGAGGAAAAGGATGAGGCTGTCAAGGTTGCCGTCTACGCGAGCCTAAAAGGCATGTATGCGGACCCACGATGTGAAAATAGTCCTCGGCGATTTCAACGCGAAGTTCGGAAAAGAAGGCATCTTTGGCTCCACTGTCGGTCAGTTCAGTGTCCGCGAGTTCACTTCGAACAAAGGTCTAAGACTGATTGACTTCACCGCGATGCGAAACATGGTAGTTAGTAGCACCAGATTCAAACACTTCGATATCCACAAAGCCACTTGACTGTCTCCAGATCAGAAAATTCAAAACCAAATTGATCATGTTGTGATCGACTGTGATTGTGCAATGCGAAGAATTATACATGCAGGTATGCAAAATACGTCGCATATAAAAAGACGCTGCAGTCAGCTACAACGCGAGCCATGCACGAAAACTATTGCGAAAAAGAAGGAAGAGATACGCCATTTCAGACGCAAAAAAGAAAGCAGAAAAGAGTGAGCGTGAAAAAATTGAGGTATACCAGAGCAAGAAGGATGCTCGAAAATTCTACTAATAGGTAAAGCGTCTAACCCAAGGTTTTAAGCCCGGAGCATCCGGTTGCAGATATGAAATGGTGATCTGGTTACAGATACGCAGTGCGGGTTGATATTATGAAGACAGCATTTTACCAATCTGCTTGCGGACGACAATCCCAAGAATTCCGCCCATAGAGAATGCCGTCCGACACCACTAATCAATGATGATGGAGTGGAAATTCCACCACCTAGCCAAGACAAGGTTATAGTTGCTATCAAGCGACTCAAAATCAACAAAGCAACAGGTGCTGATGGCCTGGTTGCTTTTTGCTATATTACAGAAAGGAATCTGAGCCAATCTGATTTGGGACATCGATTGCTTTGGTGCTTCTTAACTTAGCTTTCAGATCAAGTGTCATGATAAAAATGTAAACAACTCAAGGTACACTCAATTCATCTTTGCTTAAGCCAATATATTTTCGAAACAAAAATATTGTTGGGTAGTAAATGCCTTTGGATATCCATCAAGCATGACTGATAGGTACTGGTGAACTGAAAGAGTAATAAGAGCTACGCTTACGAAGAAATAATACAAATATTTAAAGAAATGCCTTGTAGTCGTCCCTAGGATGTTTTGATGTTTTTCAGTCAATTGTGCTAAGCAAAACGATTTAATCAATTTGGACTTGAACTGGTAAACCATGGTGAATAGTTTGTCTTTTATATTGTTCCTTTGTTCTTTGAAACGGGCAAACATAGACACTACTGGGTCAGACATTTTACCGAATTCGGCTTCGAACGAATCGTTCAGGCACTGTTTGTTAATATGATATCTGCAGGTCAAATAAATAAGATCTCGTTCCAATATTTGCTCAAACAATATTGTATCACCTCGAGTTGATCAGTGTTTGTTGACGTGGTGTCGAACAAAATGGCTTAAACGTGGTCAGCGATTTCCCATTGCATCTAAAGCCTGGAAATGGCCTCCGCAATGAAATTTTTTAATAGAGGCCATATATAGGTTGCTCCCAAAGAAAATTTCCAAACAAAATTTAATCTAAAACTTGGCTAGGATTTATTGAATGTTTTCTTATAATTTTTATTTTCGCCAATCTTTAACCCCGAAAATTTTTTTAACAAACCTAAAGAAATTTAGGGTTTCTAGGTATCAACCTCCCGCTGCGAAAGATCTCCATACATCACTATACCACCCCTAATACATAGGCGCTAAAAACGATGTCAAATTTTAAGGTCAAATCTTAAATTTGACACTTGATGGCAATGTTGCTTAAATTAAACATTAATTTGTTTACAGTTCCAGTTTCAAAAGCGATGCCAAATCAATATTTTACCGTTTCCACATTTACATGGAAATATCCTTATTGCAGATTTTATTTTTTAATTTATCTCTTATTTTGTTTATAAATTTTTAATTTTTTTTTTTTTGGTTTTTATATGTGGCGGCATGTGCTATGGGCTTTTTGGTTTGGAACCACTGCCGTGCAGTAGAATGTTGACGGGTTGTTGTTGTTGCTTGTGCTGTAGTTCTTACAAAGGCTCGCGTTTTATTAATATAAATTGAAATAACTTCCTGGCAATGTTGTTGTAAATTGTCCATTTTGCTCTGTTTTTTTCCTGGCAAAGAGCATATTTAAGTTAACCCTTAATTGTAGCTTTATAATCCAAAGCAAATAAATGTTGCAATGTAAGGTTTTTTTTTTTTTAGCCATATGATTATTAACAAGACGATAGCTATGGCACAGATTGAAAAGTAGGTTAACCTCAACATGATTATTAAATCAGATTAAATTCTTGTAATTATGCAGTTATGACATTCTATTTAAAAATTAAAAATTGCTTAATAAAGAAATTGCTGACTGCAGTTGAAAATTTAAATTATTTAATTAATAAATTACGTATTGCATTTCATTAGTTATTTATTCGTCCTTTGCGAAATCTAAGCTTTTATTTTTGTATTACTTGGAAAGCATTGCCTTCATTTATGACTTCTCTTAACTTCTTGGACTTAACACCTTCGCATTGCTTGCAGTTTTTATTATCCTCTCTGTCATGAAAAAAAACCATGAACTATTGTGCTTAACTTCTACTTTTATGGGTTATGTTGCCTTTGTGTGCGTGCGTTTAACATTTTATACTGCAAGAAATGTGTCAATTGTCAATGTGACGGCAGTTTTTTTTTTTTACTTAAGCTTTAAATAAAGGATCTTCATGTTTCTAATACCTGCAACAGAAACACGCAATTGCATTCATGGTCGTAGTCATCAATTGTTTAACGTGTCTTTAGTTGGTCCTTTCTTCCATGCATCGTAAATTTTTATAATTCTCTTATCTATTTTCATACCTTCCACGTAAATGCATACTTTTCTCTACTTGTGTGCATCTCTATATTTGTGGCTTTATGTTATCACATTTTGTTTCAATTTTATCATTTTCAGAATATCACATAAAATTTTATGACTCAATTTTATTGCTCTTTGAAACAATGGTTTTTGCTGAAAGTTATGTTGCAACTACATTTTCCAGGCAAGTTCCTCTGTCGAAATTCTTTAAGAGCCCTTTTTAGCTATATTAAAAATCAGTAGTACTTAGCAAAATATAAACCGTAAGTACTTGAAAAAAACATGAATTTAAGAAATTTGTTGCAACTTTTTTCATATTTTCGCATAGAAATACTTTCGGATTAAGCAAAATAAATAAATTATATATCACGATATTCTCTATGATTTACACTTAAAGGTCGCGTTAAGATTAATTTTAAGATTTATATTGTGTCCACAATTGTTTTGTGGATTTTGAATATAAATCTTTGAAATCTAACATGACTTTTGATCCTTTGAAAGTCTTTTTGAAAATCAAACTGCATCAAAAATTTTGCAGAAAATTTCTATTTTCTAATTTCAGTAGTCATTTCAATCTCGTCTTCAGGCGCCTTTTATTTTTCTAAACACATTTTATTTAGAAAGCGCCGATATTGATAATAATATCACATTAAAAACCGCATCAAAGCTGATAACAACCAGCTCAACGATAAGAACCCAAGAAGTCATCTAAGTCGCTATTAATATACTTTTGAACGCATCTTAATGAAAAACTAAAATCGGTGCCTTCTAAGATCTACTTCAACTTGATGAATGCAAGGATACATGTGTGAATATATGCTAGAGCTGCATATAAATGCCGGCAAATATCTTGAAATTACCACAGATAAAAGAAATGCAGCGGCAGCGGCAACTCTTTCATGGCACTAACTGGCAGCGCATAAAAACAAATGCAGCTAGCTAGGCATTAGAAGGATGAATTTTATGTCGTGCAGCCAAGAAATGGAAAACACAGTTTTATGGCTTACTAGACACAACAACAACAACAACAACAACTCGAAGAAAAACTGCATTAGATACTTTTCCTGCTATACTTTTTTTACAGCTGTTTAGATAGTCGTGGTGCTAGTGAAGAGCCTTTTTTGTAATAGTTTTGTTTTTGTCAGTGTGCTCTTGATTTTGTTGTTGTTGCTATTGGTATTGTCACTTATTTTGAGCTACCTTGACAGTAGCAGAGGTAGTTAAATGACGGCTAATAAAAAAAAAAAATGGAAAAAAAAGGACGAACACTTCTGTTAAAGATCTCGTTTTTGTTTTTAACCGTCTATATTCTCAAGCAACTTCGGCAATGTTGTATGTGGTAGGGTGAAGTTGATAATAAAAGGATATGCAAGTAGTGGACATTACTTTTTATCAGCTGAATTTTGTTAAGAGGGAAAAACAAAACCAAACATATAGTATTCATTAAGAACGCTAGAAGTGAAAAGCTGAGGCGCATGCACAGTGCGTTGTCGCCATATAAGCAAGGGCCAAAATAATAAGGAACTGTTGTATATCAAAAGTAGACCGATATTGCTTTGTGCTTTTTTGCAACAACCGATACTTGCATAGAAATTTATTAGTTCCAAGAACATCGAGTCGAATCGAATTGTATAAAAAAACTAGTAAGGTATATCTTCGACTGGGCCGAAGTTAAAATACCCCCACGGCCGATTCTTAAAGGTAAAATAATCTTAAATTGGAGAGCTTTTTTTATGAGATTTTGAGAGATTTTATTATTTTTATGTGTCTAAAATACATACATATCAAATTGTTTTCCTACAGCTTAAATATAAGTCATTTTATAACGTTTTCAATTTTGGGGTTGTATGGGAGGGGGGCGTGTTAGTAGGTGGATGACGCCCATTTTTCTAACACACCTCAGTTTTGATATAGAATACTTAAATACCGAGTTTCCGTCTTGTAACTTTAATATTATCCTCTTTAAAGATTTTTCAATTTTGGGGTTGTATGGGAGGTGGGCGTGTTTGTAGGTGGATGTTGCTCATTTTTCGTACACACCTTATTTTTGACATAGAATATACAAATACCGAATTTCAGTATTGTAGCTGTAATATTAGCCTCTTTACAGAGTTTTCAATATTGGGGTTATATGGGAGGTAGGCGTGGTTTTCATGCGATTTAGTTCATTCTCGAACTTGATCTCAGTTTTTTAGAAAAAAGCTCAAATATCGAATTTCAGCACGATAGCTTCAAAATTACGGCTGTAATCGTGTCCACAGACAGACAGACGGACAGACAGACGGACAGACAGACGGACAGACAGACGGACATGGCTAAATCAACTCAGGTGGTCATGCTGATCAAGAATATATATACTTTTCTATACCTAACACGCCTCCTTTTGGGCGTTACACACGTCGTGACAAAATTAATATACCCCTTACGCAGTACGCGTGGGGGTATAAAAATAAAGTAGTCGTTAGTCGTCTCAAAGGAGAGACGATTTTATGCTGGTAAAGGCGTTTTGCGATTTGCATCATGGCCGACAGGATTCCATATTAAGTCATTCTACAGCCGATCTTGTGTTAATAATGGAAAGTGCCAGTAAGCGTTCTGATAGCATAATATCCAATTTGCTACTAGCTCCGTTTTAATCCAAATCTTTGTAAGCCAGAAAAAAATCAGTATCAGCACCATCATTAGCGGTAACGTTTCTTGGCTGAAGTTTGTCTGTAACAAATCTTACTTACTTACTTAGGTGGTCATAATAACCCGTGATGGGGTTACGGCCGACTTCAACAGCCTCTGTTTCCCACACGCCATCACCAATTTGTTTCACCAAGCGTGGTTAGGGCTTCCTCGGCCTAGTCAATCCATCGGAAGCATGGTCTTCCTTATCGTCATCGACCCTCGACTTTCGCCTCAAACACCTTTTATCGCTGCGGTTTCTTTATCCATACGAAAGACATGACCCAGCCAACGTAGTCGCTGTATTATTCAATGTCGTCGTAGAGCTCGTACAGTGGTTCATTCGAATGCGATAGTCGTCGCCAACTCGAACAGGACCAACAATTTTGCGAAGAACTTTCCTCTCGAAAACCCCAAGAACGGCTGCATCTGTTTGCGATACCACCCATGCCTCAGCACCATAGAGAACCACAGGTATGATGAGGATCGTCTGGTAGAGCGTTAGTTTTGTCGATCGAGAGAGGGCTCTGGAACCTAATTGCTTACTAAGCCCGCAGTATCAGCTCTAAGCAATTGGTATTCTTCGCTTAATCTCCAGGCTGACATTCTTGTTGTTGTTTACGGCGGTGCCAAGGTATGTAAACTCCTTGACAACTTCAAAGCTATATTGTAGTTGCTGTTGTAACATGGCAGCCTAGACGCGGTGCGTTTCGTAACCTCCGAAAGGGCCAGCCCACGAAAATCCCCCGGCAAAAGGGTTTTTCACTCAAAAAGCTCACTTTTCAGCAAAGCCAATGAATTTGATAGTTTTGTATGCACATTAGAGTGGGTCGAAAAAAAAAGAAGAAATTTTGTAGGGGGTAAATCGGGTTAACAGGGCTTACTAGTTGAATATGACCTCAAAAGTCAAAATGTTCTAATAAGACAATATAGCGCTCTTTAAGCTCTTTCCAACGATATATGGTATAATTTTTTAAGATCAGACATATAATGCTTTAGTTATGCAAAAAAAGACCATTTTGGCTGTTTTTCCGGTGGTCCAAAAAAATTTTTTTTTGTTTTCGGATTCTTCTCGAGGTCAACTTTACAGGGTGGTTTTTCCAAACCTTATTTTTTTTCTATACAGGCCGACCAACTGTAATGTACATGTCTGATAAGCAAGCTCATCTTAGCATTCCAGTATATATCCTGCTGAATACTATTGCGATCTTATTTTGACTAATCAACGTTATCTAATTACGGGTCAGAAAACTAGTAAAGACGTTTTTGCATATTGCATTATGTATGCCCGAATGACACGATTTAGCCTCTTTTGTGCAATTTTCTGGTAATATCCTATCGTGTTTACATTGCCTTAAACTATTTTTCCTCATTTATGCTTAATGAACATATCGGATTTTTATAATTCATGACAGTTAGAGCTAGTTACTCTACTGGGTTTCTTGACTATCCACGTGCTAACAGTATGTTTTATATTATTTGCTACGGATACGCAGGTACAATAACCAGATTTAATGTCCCACTTCAATGATTTTGCATCTCAAAACTAGGGCTCATGACAACCACAAATTCAAAATGACATACCCTTCTAGACATGCTACCCCGCCTCCTTTTCACTGGCTAAGAACAGGCTAGTGGCTACCATCATCACCACGAGGCCGAGTTACTCTCCAGAGACAGAGATCCTATATCAGTGTTTTAAGATGACACCTGCCATGTAGGCTCTTTTCAACTTGCAACTTTGCTTGTAGTCGAATTTCTAGAAAATAAACTCCAATAAAGCGTTTTCAGGACTAGTATCATGATAATAATAAAATTATCATGATAATTTATACCATTTCCTTTTATCTAATGTCCTTCAAACAATCAACAGTGTTCGTTCTAATGGGTCGAGTTTTTATTTTTTATTTGAGTTACCTTAAGAAATAGTTTTTGGAAAAACAATTAATACACAGACCTGTTTCAGAGCATTCACCAGCCAAAGATTCTTAGTGAATGCTTTTCTATTCAATTTGTTTCATGCTGAATTCAAAATTGCCATTATTGCCATATATTATTAATTATTTTTCTTTCAGACATGACCAGTGCCCTACTTAAAATGAAACAGGCTTTCAAAACGAAAAACTTATACATTACTAAGGTAGGACAAGCCCTGTATTTCAAACATTCATCTTTACTAACCTGCTTCAAGTAGTTCCAATATGTGAACATTTATTTTGAGGAAAAATTTAATTCATCTTCATTGGTAAGAAGCGAGACCGATTTAAAATTCTTGCATATAGGATATGCCAGCCTGGTTGTACTGAGACGCAACTCCACGCTGACTCGTTGTCTAGCTTGCGACATTAAGCTTACCACAGCCAGCACGAAACTCCCCGAAGGTCCAGCCCACGATAGTCTTCCGGCAAAAGCGTTTCCTTGACCTTGATATACACACGCGTTTTGACACACATGACTTGATAAGCAAGCTTATCATAATATCCCTGTAATAAATTTCTGTTAGTAACTTTTTTGGGTAATTTTAAAATTCACAAGATCACATAACACATAACACCCTTGAGACCCACCAGCATTCCAAAACTGACCGCCTTATCTAAATCAGATTAGAAAACTTGGTCATTACTACATTACTAGAATGAACACAGTTTCATATTCAGATTTTATGTCTCACTTCATTTTGGGCTCATGGCAACCTATGTTTTTAAGTGACATGCATAATTGAACCTTAGCCCAAATACGCATGACACAACCCTCCTCCTTTTCACTGGCTTGGGACAGGCTAGTGACTTACCACCATCACCACCAGGCAGAGTTACTCTCCAGAGACAGTAATAGATCATTAACTGCCAAATTTCAGAGGAGTGGAAAAGGCACACTCCCTTGGGGCGTGCCATAAGACACTGATCTTATAGCGCTATAGGCGCCGATGTCTCATAAAATCACTCTACTATTAAGTAATTTATCTATTAGCTCCGTTATTGTTTAGCTCACACCTAATCCGACTAGAGCACGTCTTATAGATTTTGGCGAGATATTATTGAAAGCTCCTTCAATATCTAAGAAGGTAACAAATGTAAATTCATTTTGTTAGAAGAATTTTTCTATAGTACCAACCAATGAGTGCAAGGCCATTTCTACAGAGTTTCCTTTGATTATATCAAAGCATGGTGTAATGCCGATAATAAAGCAGAGTCAATGTTACTGCGGAGGTACAGATCTATTTGCCGTTCTAGCGTCTTTAGTAGAACAGAACGATAAGCTAATCGGACTGAAATCTTTAGGAGTTGTATGTGATGTCTTTCCTGCCTTTGGTATTAATGGAAAACTATTTTTGTTTTTGTCTAGGCATTGGGAATGTATACTAGGCTTATGCAGCCGTTAAAAATAGTACGAAGCCAATGTAGAATTGGAGCTACGGCTTCTTGTATTTCGATGGGGTAGACATTGTCCTGACCCGGAGATTTGTAGGGCTTGAAACTTTTTACCGCCCATTTTATTTTCCTATCAGAGACTTTGTCTTCGGCATCCTGTCGTAAGCCGCTTGGATGTAGCAGGAGTGTACTTATAGCCACACAACTACCTGAGAGGTGTGTGTCTAAGAGGAGATCGAGTACTATCCAAGTACTATCCAACCTTTTCAGATAGCCAAGTGTGCTATCATTTTATAATTCATAGTGTGGTAGCAAGAATTTTGCGCAGCCTTGGTACTTCTGAAGTTTTTGCAATTCCTTCGCAGAATTGCTTCCATGAGCAATTGCTTTCTCTTTGCTTTCCTTGTTTCTGTTGTAAAAAGTTTAAGAGCTACCTTGTAGGCAGTCCAGTCATGCACAGCTCTCGAGCTTTTCGCTTTGTTGAAAAGCCTTCTGCATTTGGTTCTTAAGCCATTCAGCTCATAAGACCACCATTTAGGTTTCGGTTTCCCCTTAGGTCATCCTAGTCATCCTAGTACATGAGGATTCAAGGTAGCAATTCATTCCTTTGGGGAAGCCAGCTACCGATTTTGGTTTTTCTAACGGGCCTGAGTGCTAATTCTTTCTCATTCTAAGCTCCCCAGTTTCTTTTCCTAATATTAATTGAGGGGATTAATTTAGGATACGCGTCATATAGGATATACTTAATATAGCGGTGGTCGGCGTAGGAGTGTACTTCTGACACCTTCCACTCACCTATTTGGTCGAAAATTAAGTCTGAGACTAAGGTTATGTCCAGAACTTCTGTTCTATTATTAGTAATAAATGTGGGTTCTTCACTCCTATTACAAATATACAGGTTTGTGCTAAATATATAATCAAAAAGCAACTCACCCTTTTCGTTCGTAAGTTGCGCCGCAATTTAGGACTTTTTTGATTTCATATGACAATTTGCTCTTTTGATTTTGTACAAAATATGTTCGAATCCAAGGCTTATTTATATAAGGTTGCATACATTTTTGACGTTTTCTCATTTCGGCACCCTTATTTTGAAATGAGAGCAAAAGAGCGTAGTCATTTGAATAAAGAACTGACACGGTTGCCTGAATATAATACTATTGGTAGTTTTTTGTAGTACTATTTGGTAAATAGAATACTAAAATTTTTGTTTAGTACTTTTATTGGTCCTTTTTTTATTCGGATGTCCTGATAAAATTAAGTCATTGAGTTTGATCTACCCCCATAATTTTAGTTTTGATTGAAGGATTTCAGTACTATGCCCTAAAAAAGGTTTAATGAAATAAATATATATTAAGAAAATCAAGAAAGACAGACCAAATAAATATTTTCATATTCGAAACTTTCATTGCCACTTTTACTTCCAATTTTGACAAAAATCAAAATTTTAACACATCTTGACTTAGTGTGTACACAATAAAACAGAAAACTGCACAAAACCCTGAAAAATACTTTTTTTTTCTCGAGCAGCACAAAACCCTACTCTGCAAACGTCAAAATATTTTTGTTTACATAAAATAAGGATGCGTCAAAAAATGTACGCAACCTTAAATAAATCAACCTTGGTTCGAATCCAAACAAGATATCTGAACAAATTGTTGCTAAAACCAAACAATATATATAGAAAAATTTTATTTAAACTTACTTCTTTTTAACTTCTCTCAATTCTTTCTGAATTTAAGTAGCACAAACATATTTTTTTTCCAATCTAAACACACTGTTGTTAATTTTAAAGAAAACTTTATTTGAAACGTCGTTAAAAACCGACATTATCCTCTGTAACTATTAATCTATCATCAGATAAACTTAACTAAACAAAGAGTAAAAAATGTGTTTTTATTTAAATTTTCAGCTAAATCAGCTGCACGGATTTTCGTATATTTTCTAAGGTATAGAAATTATTATATTTCAAGGTAAAGCCTAGTACTCTGCTCGTTTGCGTGAAATTTCACTCGAAACACTCATTTTTATGTTGCGTGAAAATTCTGACAAATATTTTGTTGCGAAGAAATTGGAAAATTTGAGAAAGTCATGCTTTACTTTTCAAAATAGAAAAAAAAAAATATATAAAAACAAAAAATTTACGACAACAGTCAATTTTTACTTCAAAATAAATATTCAGTTCAATTAAATTGTCCCCAGCAGTTATTTTGGAGACAATTGGAAAAACCAACTAGATTATTTCTAGTGAAATTGGAGTTAGTTGCGAACTAGTACAAAAGACGCTCAGCATAGAACAGTTTGAATTTATTTTTATATTCTTTCTTAGTTTTTCTTGTCAGCAGAAACACAAAAAATTAGAAAACAGATACGCTCAAAACGTGTTGTGGCTCATTTCTTTCATTTAGATTCGGAACTTTTTTTCACTTTTGCAAACATTTGCGATGAAAATGGTAAAGTGGTAAATGGTAAATATGCAGGTAAGACAATTTACAAAAATTTAATTAGTTATATTTGTACGTACCCGTGTTCCCAATAAGGCGAATAAAAGGGCTTACAAATGACCACTTTTGGACTGTATCAAAACGGACCAGATTAGAACTAGTCATAATGGAACTAGTTCAGATATAGGGAAAAACGAATGTTTATGGGGGCAATTGTCTTCTCCTATGACATCAACACGTAAAAAGCGTCAGTTCGTTCAACGCAAAAAGGTATTGTAGTGGGACCAATACTAGCCCTTTATAGAAATAGTACAGAACTATTCTAAATCTTGTTCATTTATCGGCAGGGTCGTGAAAAAAGAAATGTTTCAAGAGAAATGTTGCGAGTATTTTTCACAACGGAAAAGAGTTCAACTTTGACGATAATGTTGTGAAAAATTTTATGCATATATCACAGCTATAGTTTTTTGTATGTTGATTTGAGTAAAATTTCACACAAAACTGAACAGAGTACTAGGCTTAGGGGAAACATTTTATTTTTTATTTTTGCGGCATATGAAGTAAAAGAACCACTGTGCGCCTTTATTGAAATGGGATGACCTTAATTTTATCGCCACAAAAAGGCGTTTAGCTGATAGTTGCGCTTAGCTACTTGCAAAGAGTAGCCTTTAATGATTATATCTTCGGTCATTCTAAGATAACTTAATATCAGCTAAAAGAGTCCTTATTGTGGGCGCCACTTAGTTTTATTTTTTTAATGGTCTCAAATAATTTGCCTTCATATTCTGCAGCTGCCGGCGCGTCACTTGTTTGCATGCCACCATGACGCTGCGCAGGACGCTATGCATCCTGTATGTATTCTGCATGCTGACTTCCTTAAGCCATTTTATCCTAGTTAAATAGGTTACTGCGTTCGGCAATGAGCATGCTTGAGATTTTCCTCTCAAATGATTTTCCTAATGATGCAGAAAATCGCAGAAAATCGCCGTCAGCGTCAGCGTCATCGTCATGCTTGCGTTAAAAGAGTGTTAAACTTTGCTGAAGTAACTAGATATTAAGGTAGAATGAATGAAGGAATGAATGAATGAATGAATAACTGACCAGTGATGAAACGTTTGCATATCTTATGCGCTGCTTTTGAGTTGTTTGTTTGTTTGTTTGTTTGATTGTTTGCTCTTGCATTTGTTCATCCGTTCATTCATTGCTTGCGTTCCGTTTGGTCCGATCGTCGGAAGTGCAGCATGAAATTTGAATCCAGTTTTCCTTCTCTGTTTTTTTTTTTTTTTTTATATATATTTTTTTTTATATCCATTCTTCACTCTGATTGTTACAGATGCGCCGCTACCACGTATCTAGATAAAGCTGCTGCGCATATTTGTAGCTGCATTCAAGTGTGTGGGAATTATTTAGATAACATTTGGTTTTTTCTCTGAACTGAATTTTTCTGTGGACATTTGTTGTTTTTGTTTTTTTTTTGTTTTTTTTTTTGGTTTTGTCTTAAAATTTTATGCTAATGCGTTTCGATAAGTTCGATAAGTTTCGGATTAATTATTCGTTAATTTTCTCGCAACTTATCTGCATTTGAAGTAGTTTTTGTTTCTGTATCTTTTTAATGATTAGCTTGAAATTTTATCTCTAATTGGCTTAAATTAATGTAATGTTGCGCTATACAAAGTTTAAGAAAATTGTTGTTTTATTTTTTTTCTTTTTAATTGTGCACAAATTGAGCTGTGGGAAATTTTTATTAAGAACATAGGCTTAGATGAAACAATACTTTGTTTATTTTGGTGTATATTTCTTATCAGAAAATATATATTGCATATTATATATTATATCAAAATATTCCTTAAGTATAACTAAAAGGTAAAAATTTGATTTTGAAAAAAATTTTAATGTATTTAAAATTTTGATTTTAAAAAATTTTGAGTATTTTTTCGTTGTATCCGAATTTTAACTAAAATATTTATAGACATAGGTTTTAATAATAAAAGTATGATTTTAAAAAATATGATTTAATTTTTTGTTGCTTCACATAAAAATGTACTAAAATTTTTTTAACTGATGCCAGTTAGTTTATCTCTCAGAAAATTTTGAAAACAAAACTCTACAAAAACGTTTTTAATATATGTTTGCTGTTTTTCTATTATATTTACAAATTTAACATTCAAATATTATCAATCTTGTTCACAACATTTTGATCATCCTTCGGTCTAACTATGACCTTATTGAGTCACCTTAAGTTATGCTTAAGGTTAAAGCTAGAGACATCTACACATAAACTTGAATTTAAGAAAAATTTAACTAAAAAAAAAAATTTCAAAATGTTGCCAATTTAAATAAACAAAAAAAAAAAAAAAATTAAAATAACACTACGTACAACTTGTTAAGCTTGTAAAACAAAAACACATTAATTGACACGTTTTAATTTAAACTTGGCAAAAACAAAACGGAAACAAGTTAACAAAAAAAAAAAAAAAAAACACAAAACACCAACACCCAAAGCCATAAAAGTGCGAAATTATTGTTAAAAATATGCAAAAGCAATTAAAATAAAACTTATATTGTGTTAAAACAAATAAAAAACAACACTTGAAGCACAAAGAAAAAACAACACTTTCAAAAAAAAAAAAAAAAAACACCAACAGCAGAAAAAAACACAACACAAAACATGCAAAAAAAAATTGCAAAAAACAACACACAATATCATAAACTTCAACACCTACAAAAAAAAAAAACAAAAAAAAAATGCAGATTAAACAAAAACAACATGAAATAGACTCAGCAACAAATTAATTGCAATTTATGAAGCTGCTTTAAACGTGGCTAAAATTCACAACAGCAACAATTTCAGCATCAACAACAAGAAATAAAATCACGGTGCGTTGCTGTTAATTAAGTTATTCCAGAAAGACATTCGACGGCTTAAGTGAGCAAATTTTTTTTTACTATCTTTATTTTTATAAAATTTTTTTTGTTTTTTGGTTTGTAATATTTTGCTCGCCATAAATGGTCAAAAAAATTAACAAAACGTTTTCGCAAATGTGCATCGTAAATTTTTGCCTTTATTGTATTGATGGCTGCGGTTGTGGCTGCTTGGACTTACTTTATATTGCCAACAATTGTTTTTTTCTTTTTGGTATTGCTGAAGTTCATGTTGTATCTAAAATTTTAATTTTTTATTTTTCGAACTACACGTAAATATTGACTTCATTAAAATATGCAAAAAACAAAAATTCTTTAGCTGTGATTCATATTTTACACAGGATCATAGAGATTAACTCATTAATATCGCAATATATACTGATTGAAGACAAAATTAAAATACATTTTTAGAGCAAAAATTAATAAACTGGTATCCTTGTCTATACTATTATATAAAATTGAAGTGGAAATATTAAGTGCAGCAATGACTCCAAAACTACTGGACCGATTTTTATGAAAAAAATTTTAAAATATCATATTTGTGCTACAGAATGCCATAGGTGGGGTTTATTTAAGAAAATTTAATAATAAATATATTTAATTAAGTTGTTAAGTTTTTTAGGAAATTACCACCGATGGTAAGCATTGCTTGGTCGCTTGCTTTTCACGCGTCTGTGTTACGAGAGTTTAAACTACATGTTGCTATCAACCCTTATCTTTAAAGTTTATTGATCTCGCTCTCCACACTCATTCGAAGAGTAACCAAAAGCAGTTGGCTCTCTTTGACGTGATGGGAATCAGTGTTGCCGTTCGAGAATTTTAAAACGAAGTAAAATAGGCTACAAGATGGAAGTATTTTCAGAGATTTCGAAGTGTTAAAATAAATTAATTTCGTTTTAACATGAATGTTTATTAAGCATATTTAGGTACATTTCAAAATTAATAACGAAAAAATCAATAAAAATATTTTCATAAAAATCAATCAATAAAATTTAATAAGAAAATACGCGTTCAATAAGAAAATACTGAAATACATTTCAATCACTTATATGTATAAATTTACAATGTTAAAAAAATTATCTTTTTCTAATTTCTATTTCTATTTTCTATGCAGCTATTTCTTCGGTTCTGAAGTAAATATCACTGTTATAACAAACATTCGATAAAGTATTCGTTTAAGGATTCCAATTTAAAAAAAATTATCATTTAGAAAGTGGTCCTTTATAAGCATTATCGAATTTACGTTGCTAAATTCTAACTTATTTGTAGTTGTATTTTTAATTAGTTTTAATTGTGAAAATACTCTATCTGTTGTTGCACCACCGTGCGGTAAGCTTAGCAACGCTCTTACGAAAGTTTTTATTTTTTGGTACATCAGGTCTTCTAAGGCACTTTTTAATTTAAAAACGAGAAAAACTTATTAAACATGTTTGCTTTATCACGAGGATCAGAGTAGGTCGAGCCATCAGATAGAATATCTTCAATTTTATCTCTACTTCTACATTTATTTAAAATATTATTAACTAATTGCCACTCTTTCTTGACATTACCTTTTATTTTATAAAATTCATTTGCGTAGAAATCATTTTTAGCATTAGAGGTATCGATTAAAATTTCTTTGGATAGTCTTTTATACTGTACCTTTAAATTTGTATTTGTAGGATTTTTCTTCATATTCCTAAAGAGCTTATTTTTCCTGTTAACTTTAATTAGCAATTCGGACGACATCCACGGTCTTAAACGTTTTTTGTTTCTAGGAAAGCCTTTATTAACCTTACGGGAACATCTGTCAACATAATAATTTAGTATATCCATAAACTTTTTAAATGCTATTGTAGGACTAGGTTCACTGTAGACACATTCCCAAGGCTCGATGACAAGGTAATTATTTAATTCAGCAAAATTTGTAATTGTTCGAATCGAATCCTGGGATGAGCTTTCTATTGCATTTTCTATTAAAGTTATATTTTCAAATCTAAGACATGTAAGACAATGGTAAGATAAATTAAAACTACAAACTGAACTACTTATAGAAATATTACTAGCTGGGTCTAAACGCACAAAAATATGGTCGATACAAGTAGCAGAAGAACTAGATATGCGGGTTGGCTCGTTTATACAGGATTCCAGACCAAAAGAAGAAAGAGTAAATAAGTAATTGTCCACTGTTACAGAGTCTTGTAGAATATTTAGATTCATATCACCCAATAAAATAAGATAATTAGATTTTTCAGATACTATTAAATCATTTAAATCATTTAAAAAAACTTCATTGGAATTGCATTCATGAAACTTATAAATGCATACGAAAGTAAACATTTGTCTATCAATTACGGTTTTTACTTTAATAACATCCGAACTAATTAGATTAAAACAAGTGAATTCGCAATTTAAGCTGGACTTAACAAAAACTGCCACACCACCAGCTGCATACTCATCATTACAATTGGCGTGAAAATTGTATCCCGGAATATCAAAAAGAGATTTTTCAAATTCATAAATCCATGTTTCCATTAAGAAGTAAAAGATGGCTTATTAGGAAAAGATTCAAGATGAATTAAGAAATTATCAAAGTTTTTACGCATACTTCTAATGTTTTGTGAAATGATGTAAAAGCTGCTAGTATTGTTGTTTGGGGACGACGATAAACTTAGAAAATCAATATTTTTGCAATTTAATATAGGAAGATCAAATAAGGTGTCTCGAGAATCTAAATTTCTAATATTATTTAAATTGACCATATCAAAAATGAATTTTTTGTAAAAAAATCAGTAAATAAATCAAAATTAATTTATGCTATTTAAATCCTCTATACTGTTTACCTTAATTGCGTTATCACCTTCCTTTTTTCGCATGAACACACCATCATTACGAACCCAAACAAATTTAAAATTATTTTCTTTTTTATATTTTTGTGCAGCTTTCAAAAGATTTCTAGTTTGAAAGGACAAATTATCATTTATGTAAATCTTACGATTAATATCACCTCCAAATATTTTAGCATTCAATTTTTTTAGATTTGAAAATTTGTTTCTCATTACTTCCTTTTTTTTAATAAGTGATGTAAATTTTACACATAAAATTTTTAAAGATGAGTTCGTTGTTGAAGCATCCCTGGTTTTTGCTATGGATTTGACATAACAATTATCAATCTGTGACTCAGTTATATTTGTACTCAAGCCCTCAGAAAAAATTTTCAAAGCCGACGGAAGAGCATTGCCGTTGTTGATATTTGGAACACCAACAATTTCAATGCATTTTGCTCTATTATCATTTTGGAGCAAGCTTACTTCATGCTCAAGTACATTAATTCTATTACATAGAGCTTCTTTCTCTTCTTGTAATTGATATATAAGAGAAAGCGCATTGCTATTCATTTTTTTAAGAGATTGAATTTCATTGTATACAACCTCAAGGGTGATAACAGATGACTCAGTGGCTTGGAAGTTGTTAAGCTGATGCTGAGTTAGCGGAGAAGTCTCTGCAAGTTTATTAGTAGTCTGATAATGTTTTAGTTGTTGCAATTGTTTATGCGGTGGTTGTTGTTGCTGCTGCTGTTGATTTTGATGTTGCTGTAGTTGTTGCTGTAGTTGTTGCTGCTGTTGTTGCAGTTTTTTCTGTTGATCTTGTAGCTGCAATTGTTGCTTTTGCTGTTGTTGTTGTTGCTGTAGCTGCTGTTGTTGTGGCTGCTGTTCTTGAACAGCTGTCAAAGGTGGAAAAGTAGGTGGAGGAGAACGAAGAGAAGCTCGTCTCACGGCTAAGCAGGCATTGCATAAAAAACTTTTATTGTTATTTTGCATGAAATCGACATCGCTCTGGTTAATTTTCATGCAACTCCAGTGGTAGAATTCATTGCAGTTGACACATTTTATTTTGTCTTGTTGCCGCTCGACTTTTTGTTTACAAACACAAGGCATTTTGAAAATTGAAATAGTTTTTTTATTTAAATACGAACAACTATTATAGTGCGAAATTTATGCGTGTTGACCCCACGACTCGAAAATTTGAACTGGAATATGAATATCATAGGAATCAAATTTTATCTGGGCTCTTGGCCCTATATATATATCAGACAAAGGCTTAATTCTAAAAGTATTGAGATCATTTTCAAAAATTATATCAAATTCTACGGCAGAGATGTCAATAAAATTAATTACAATGCTTCTGAAATAAAATTTTAATGATTTTAAAAACTCATGAAAACTAGGCGATTCTGTTTGAAATTCTAAATTAATTGAATTAACAGCACTCAGTGCATAAGACAAGAATTGTAAATATATCACATTTGAATCAGTCATTCGTGCTGCAATACGACTTGCAATATCAGAGTCTTCCTCGAAGTAATTGATTCTTACAAACTTACATTTCAACAACCTTCACAACGCGCGCTTTTGCAAGAAGTATTTAATCGAACTGAGTGTTGCCACTATCATTAAAATTCTCTCATCCAATACAAAACTCTGTGAGAGAAGGTACAAGTTATGAATTCCTTTACATCAACAGTTATGCCATGTTATTGATTTTTTGATGTGAAATGACGTTAAATAATCAAATATACTTAATTACTAAAAAAAGTTTTAATCACTCAAAATCGAAGTGTTTTCACAAAAGAGGAAGTGTGGAAGTGTTTGATATAAAAGTGAAGTAAAAAACTTCGATCGAAGTGAAAACGGCAACGCTGATGGGAATACAAGTTAAATAAACCTTGCTGTGCTGTTATTGCTGTAGAATGATGAGCTGCAAACCAATGTGTGCATATTTGTTTCGCCGCATGCAATTTCTTTACACATATTATTATTGTAGTTTTCCAATTTTTTAATATTTCAAAATGCGGCATTCACAAGTGTGATAGCATATTTTGTATAGATTAAAGATAAATTAAAAGTTTGAAAAATGAAATGTTCGTATTTCCCTTAACTACAAATAAATGCCTCGACGTAAAACAAGTTTGACAAGTTTAACAGAAAATGCAAGAGCGATGCTCCGCGCTAGGAGAGCAAGAGCAGCGACTCAAAGAGAAAATTGATTGTTGGTAAATTATGCATGCAATTATTTGCTTACACGACTGCGATTGGAGTGAATCAGTGGCATAGCTAGGGTTTCTAGCACCTGGGGCCGAAACTAAATTGTGCACCCTTTAAGAAGGTTATACTTAACCTCATAAAAGCAATGCTACGAAATTCATATAATTGCATATAAAAAAGTACTACGAAATGCATATAATTTTTTTAAATAATAGTTTACTGTTATGATTATTTTGTTAAAGTGCAAATGAGTAAACATATATATATTTTAATTCATTGTATTATTTATAAAAGTCGGTAACAATATACAAAATTAAAAATTAATCTCATCGATATTAATATATTTGATATCATTTGAAAAATAATTTGGTAACTTATACAAAACTGAAAAATTTTCCGCAATCAAGGAATTATTCAAAAATATTTTGTTTACGCAAAATTTTGACTTGCAATAGTGATTAAATCCCCAAGATCTATTTTGAATAATTTTGCATAATAAATGAAAAAATAGGACCGGGAAGTAAAACGTTAACAAATTTTCCCTCAGTGACCCTGAATAACTATCAATTTAAACATTTTTTCGAAATCAATCCACGTCTTCTATATAAAAGTTAAGTGAAAATTAGAACAAAATATTAAAATTAATTTATAAACTTTTTTCCTAATTTGTATTAATTTCATTATAGTACTCTTTATACATTTCGACATTTCAGCTTCGACTTTACTAGACAAGACTGAGGTCTGTAACATTTGACTTCCTTATTCTCGACCATAAATATCACAGTATCACAATATCGCAGTGATACCAAATTGATATCAGAAATTTGTTTCATAGTCATTATCTACATAATTCCCAAAGCAAACTTTCCCTGGGAGAACAAGGTCAAGAGTCATGAAAATTAGAATAATTTTTAGAATAGTTTTACTTAAAAACTGTATTTTTGACAGTTTTTGTTGGTTGATTTGAACAGAATAATAATTATGTATTTTAGTAAAGTAAAGGAGTTAGGAAACCTTCTTAGAGTTTTAAATAGACATCTTCAAAATAAAATAAAAAACATCAGAACGCCCTAAAATTGTTATAAAGCATCATTTATTTAATTTAAATAAAAAATTTAATGAATTTTAATAAATTAATTTTTTTTTTAGAAATTTTAAAGCAATTAATAAATATAGCTTTTAAATTGTTTTATGTTACAGGATACCCAAAATTATATTACTACTTAAAATTATGTTGTAGCAGGTTGAGCTGCAAATAAGGTTTTTTTGTCAATGTATAGTCTCAGAACTTAGTAATCACAAAATTATAAAGTATATTTTTATTCCTGACATTTATGACATGAGCACGTTTTTCTAAAAAGCTCTGGAGAAATGTATTGCTGGAGAACATCCCAGCAAAATCTTCGCTTACATATAATCGAAAAAGTAATCCAGAAAATTTCATTCATCGCTTACCCTCTCGCTTACAGAACCCATTATTTTTATAAAGCCATTGTTATATAGCCAGAGGTAATCGAAAGCGCTGTCACTTGAAAAGATTAAGCGCTTAAAATGGTTGGTTTATAACTGATTTCACGAAATTTATACTTGAATAATAACTTTCAAGTTGATGTGAATGCTTTGCCGTGAATATATTACGGATTAAAATTAAGTTCTTGCATTAGCATTTATGTAATGCATTTTAGAATCGATTAAAAAACAAGACCTAACGAAAAATTTTTCTGGGATATTGGATGAAATGTCTACTATACTAGCATGTTTGAGCACTTCTTAAGATGAATACTTGAAGTACAAAAGCTTTTTTAAAAAACTTTATGGAATATAAAGTGAGGAATATATATATAGGAATATACTTTAATTCATCACTTTAATGATGAATAAAAGACAAATGAAAAATAAAACCATTAAAAAATGATCTTCGACTGGCCCGAAGTCAAATTACTCAGGTTGAAGTTTATTCGAATTTTCATATTTCAAACTCAGAGAACGTTTTATTTATCAAGAAAACAAGACTAATGTATGAACTTTCAATTCAACACATTATTTTTTTGTGTTAATTATGAAGGTTTTGATATTTTGGTGACGTCACTTTCTATGGAAGTATTCACAAAATTTTGTTGAATTTCAACTTCAGGGTATGTTTCAAATTTAAGCATTACAGTGGTGCTCCAATTTAGCGAACACCGATTTAACGAACTTCCAATATAACGAACCCTTATTTAATGTTCGTTGTTGACTCTATATTGCGAACATTTGAAATTGTAGGTATTCTATTGAACAAACATTTGCTTTCTGAGCGTGCTTCGTTTGTTTTTGAATTTGTAATAACATTAATATGTATTAACTTATCTAATTCTCAAATAGTCCCCTCGGGTTAATGTACATATTGTAGGGTTTCCTTTTTAAAAAACATTAAAGGAATGTATTGACATAATCTTGGATTTTTCATTTAGAGTGTGAACAGATTTTAACCAGCAGCTTTCTAAACATTTAATAATAATAATTAATAATACCTAAAACAAGTTCAAAAATTCAACTTTATTGGAGTGCATAATTCAGACAAAAAATGTAAGGATATTTGTTTCAAGTTGACAAATTTATTAGCTTTGTTATATGATAAAAAACTCGAAAATAGTATTACCGACTTAATTAACTTTTCGATTTACCGAACGACTCTGGACTTTAAAGAGATTTGCAATAAAGACACGGCTGTCATCGTGTGGATAAACGAATGAACAGACAGACAGACTGACATGGCTTAATCGACTCATGGTCGTGAAAAAAATTTCGTGACAAAATTATTGTGCCCGCTACGCTTTGCGGGTGGAGTATAATAAATATTCAATAAAAAACGTTGAAAATCGTAGAAGTAGATTATGGTTAAGAGTCGGTACAGCAGAAAATAAGAGTTTTCTTATTCCTGGCAATGCCAATGAATCAAAAAACGTTGTTTATACTGAAGCATTAAATAACTAAAATGAAAATATCTTCACTTTATTACCATTATTCTATTTAATATAATTTGCTTCCAAATACAAATAATATGCAAATATTTTAACATTTTTTATTATTGAAATTTTTCAAATATACAAAGGTATTATTGATAAAGAAAAAATGTCCGTGGCGAAGCCTCGGACGACTGTGGCCTGCTAGTAATATATAAAACACAATATTATACACATTTTTTTATTTTTTAAAAAACTATTATGTTTGCAAGCTTTAGAGTTTTCAAAAGTTAAGTGGTCTTCATTGACTTCTGTGTAATTTCGCATTTTAACCGAACAAATTTTCAAAAACTCTAATTTTTGTATAAATATAGTCTTATTTTACAAAGTCCTTAACCTTTGTGTTAAAAGTACGTTTACACTTCTTTGATGAACACCTGGCTTACCGGTGAGCCGTCAAGTTTTTCTTACTATTTGCGAGTTGAATTCAATTAAAACTTATATCAGGTATCTTATGAGGCACATTATGTACAGCAGTATGCATAAAATGAATTGTAGGAAGTAAACTATACTTAACTATTCTTCCGTAGGATTTCCTCAGAGAGGGGAAAGGAGTTGGTGCACAGTTTTTGGGTTTTTATCAGCAGGGAAATTTTTCATGCAATTCCTTTTTCGAATTTTAATTTGGAGCTAATGTGCAAATTTTTAATACTTCTATCCTACTTCTATTGGGAGTTATTAACCCAAAAGAACCCAAAAGATATGAAAATAAATATTTTTTTATTGCAAAATTGTATTGCAATACGTTGTTAACGGCAAAACATAAAGAATATGTTTATGTTGACCTTTTCGATAAGACAGTTGATGCTGCAGTCTATTATAGCCAAAGTATGACCTGATAAAAAGAGTTTGTTGCAGTCATAGCACTGCTTACAGCCTGACCGACGTTCTCCTATACAATATCCTCACTTGACCAATTCTGTGACTTGTCGCTGAGCATTCCTTTTTTGAGCTTGAATGGCCTCTGTGACTTCTAAGTTGCGTTGTTTGTATCCGATCATACTTTCCAAACCGCTTTGAGTACTGAAGTTGTCTCTCCAGAGTTTTTCATTTGTACCCTCTACAGAAACTTTTGGCATTTGACTTTATTCCACCTTCTTTTGTATGAAATATTCCATCAATATTTTATCCATAATTATTTCAAGTTTGCAAGGAATATGCCTTATAATAAAGAAATCAAACTTAAGTAATGAAGAACCAGAAAATCGTTCTTATTACCTGAAATGGATTTATCATTATGTAGAGTTGAAAGTACAACAACTGATTTTGTTGGTGTATTTTTGGTGACACATGAACAAATGGTTAGTGGCGTATTCTGCTAGAAACCAAACTCTGTTGGGTGAAGATCTCATTGGCGACTTGGTTTGAATGAGATCGTACCACTTTCGGCAGGTACGACTTATTTTTCTTTTCGGATAATGGATAATTGTAATTCCATCATGAGACAAGCAAGAGGCAACGGACAAAACTTTCACCTCAATTGCCATCACGGACTTCCAGTTTTGCTTTTTAAAACTGGCCTGTGATCGTTTATGAAGTTTCCACCAAACTTTGATGCCATATTAAGCGGTCTTGTTTGGCATTTTAATAGTGAATTCATAGCTGGTCTAAACCGATTTTAGACATTCTTTACTTGTTTTAACATGAAACTAAAATTTTAAAATGCATAATTTTTTCACATGTCAGATAACGTTAAGTATGTGAACAAAATATTTTTCCAAGAGCCATTTTATTAACATTTATTATTTATTTTGAGTATTTTAAAAGTATATAGATACATAAAGGTTATGACACACCGTGTAAAATCAGTTCGCACAAGTTATATGGTTTTTCTTCTCCTTCCCTTATTATGAGCATTGTCCACAAATTCTCTTTTGAAGATAGATCCGAGCTTTGCGGTAGTCATTTTAAAATATTAATATTATATTAAGAAATATATTCCGATACTTCTATCACAGTGTGAATCAGCGCATTGTCCTGTTGGAGTAAAAAATCCTAACATTATAAGTCGTCTGCCTTCGGAAATGACATATTTTATCATATACCACAGCTTTCACTTTTCCTTCTACACTAAAAACACGCAAAATCTCTCGTGTGATTAGAGGAGGTGGAGGGGGTCAATCTAAATCTTATGATATCTCACAAGGGGGAAGAGAGGAGTCAATAAATAGCCTTAACAGTTGGCAGACTACATCTATAGATAGAATAAATCTATAGATATCACAGGGGAACAAAACAGAAATTTTTTTCTGCGGCGTAAGTTTTTGGAGTCAAATAATATACATGGGTAAATTAAGTTTTAATCCTATTGACTCTGGTTCTCGCGATAAACCGCTATTTTAAAAATTAAGATAGATCAGATCCATTAGTCCGAGGGGGATAAATCGAGCTAATGGGACTTACTAGTTGAATATGACCTCAGAAGTAAAACTGTTCTAAAAAGACATTGTAGTGCTCGTAAAGCCCTTTTCAACGACATATAATTTTTTAAGATCTAACATGTAATGCTTAAGTTATGCAAAAAAGACCATTTAGGCTGTTTTTCCGGTGGTCCAAAAAAAAAATTTTTTTTGTTTTCGGAATCCTCTCGACTTTAAAATAGGGAGCGGTTTTTTCAAACTTTTTTTTTTCAACCCACTCTAATAAACATCTTATAGAGGAGATGTCGAATCTTAATATACACTGAAATACATCATCTGACTTTAGTTTTGCAGGAATTTCTTTCAGAAATTTCTTCAGAATCCAGAAATAAAATTAAGCACTTTTGTTGGTTTTTAAATTTTTTATGAATTTTTAAACCAACATTTGACTTGCATTTTTATGTGAAAAAATAATTTTTGTAAAATATTTCTTTTAATATTATTATTAAGAATTGTTGCGTACCATAAGACTTAATCTATTTTAGTACAACATGATAACTTATCACTATTACAAAAATTTATTTAATTTAAAACTAAACTTAAATTTAAATCAGCAGTTAAGAGTTAAGATATCATTTATATTTAATATAAATAATAATATGTATTACTTAATTATTAACATGCAAATAAAGCTAAGTAGTTGATAGCTGGGACTGAAAAAAAATGAAGATGTACAAACAGGTATTCAGTAGTTGGATGTTGCAAAATTGAATGCAGAAATATAATGTTACGAATTTTTAAATATTCAGATATTCCACACCCAAGAATTTCTTTACTTCTATGTGAAATATGGTCAAAACGCAATTTGTCCTGAAATTGAGTGCAACTATTTAAGGAGGTGAAAGGTAATGTCGAGTTGAGAAAAAAATCGTATGGGAGGGGAGGGGGTCAATTTTCACATTCTTTGGAGCTACAAGATTAATTAGTATTGCACGATTTTGATTCAAATTATTGTTTCTAGCACAAAAGCTAACTCACAGAAAACTTATTTTGAGAGCTCATTGTAAAGGCAATAAAATCATATATCTAACGGTATATCAACTAAACTCAACGATTTCAACGTTCCTGTGCTGTGCTCGACTCAAGATGATATCAATCGGTGACAACTACTAAATATTAACTTTGAGTCCAAATTTTTCAGAATTTCATGTTATAAATTAAATTTTTTTTTGTGATAAATCTTGTAAATTATTCAATTCTCTTTTCAATGCAACTTAAAATATAAACATATCTGTAAAAATAAAAAAGTTGAGTGTACTAAAAAATTATACTTATTAGAAAACATATGGAGATAGGATATAAAAATCATTAGATAATATCATTGTTTTCTTATAAGTAAAATTTTTTAGTACCCTCAACTTTTTTTAGCTTTAGAGATATGTCTTTTAAAATAATCTATATGAGATATAGAGTTTTCAATATTATAAGTTGTATGGGAGGTGGGTGTGTTTGTAGGTGGATGACGACCACTTTTCTTATACACTTTAATTTTGATATAAAATACAAACGTATCAAATTTTTTTCCTATAGCTAAAAGGGAAGCGTTTTTAAAAAGTTTTAAATTTTGGGGTTGTATTGTATGGGAAGTGGGCGTGTTTGTAGGTGGATGGCGCCCATTTTTCTAACACACCTTTGTTTTGATTAAAAATTAATAAGTATCTTATTTTATTTTTGTAGCTTCGATAGAAGCCTCAATATATAGTTTTCATTTTTGCGGTTGTATGGGAGGTGGGCGTGTTCGTTGGTGGATGATGGCCATTTTTCGAAAACGCTTTAGTTTTGATATAAAATTATTAATACCTAATTTTATTTATGTAGCTTCGACACAAGCCTCTTTATACACTTTTCAATATTGAGGTTGTATGGGAGGTGGGCGTATTAGTAAGCGGATGACGCCCATTTTTCTAAAGCATCTCAGTTTTAACATAGACTACATTAATACAAATAAGTTTTGTAGCTTTAATATTTTCTTTATGGAGTTTTCATTATTGGGGTTGTATGGAAGGCAGGCGTGGTTTTCATCTGATTTAGCCCATCCTCGAACTTGATCTTGTTTTTTTAGAAAAAAAGCTCAAGTATTGAATTTCACTACGCCTACTTCAAAATTACGGCTGCAATCGTGTCCACTGACGGACAGACAGACGAACATGGCTAAATCAACTCAGGTGGTGATGCTGAGTAAGAATATATATCCTTTCTATACATACCACGCCTCCTTATAACACCTTGCCATGCCTTACCCCTTACCCCAGTACGCGTGGGGATATAAAAATAATAATCTAATACGTCCAGTTTTAATGGAAGCGAAGCACATTTGATTTCATTAATGACTTTTCCGATGAATTAAATATATTTATTAGACGCTCTTGTTTTCGCCATTTTTACGAAAAAAAAAAAAAACAATAAGGTGCTTCATGTCACTTCGTAAGCTCTTATTGCGTAAAAACTTACAAAACGTCAAAAATATTTCTATGCACATTGAGTTACGAAAATTTTTCAACTTTACGCAACAAATTTTAAGCTTATGTCGTAAATAAGTTTTCGTAAAACTGCTTTAGTTGTCAAAACAAAATAAATATTTTCATTTGAAAATTTTATTTCATTGCAAATTCAAGGAATTATTTTATTATTTTGTATTTATATTAATATAATCTGCTGAATAGTCTTCAAAATCACTTTAATCATCACCTCAAGTTTTGGAGCATACTTCGGAGGATCTTCCACAAAAAAAATCAAAAAAGCTACGCTGCTCAGAAGTCAGTTCACCATGTTATTGTCAGTTCGCAAATATATTGCTGCTGCTAAGCTGACTCCTGCCTTTGATTGCCATCAGGTGTTCTTCAACAGAAGTCATGGGTCTGGCTGAATTGTCTTGTATTCACATGAATAAAGTTTAAATTTAAAATGTTCTACCAGACCTTTCGACCAAGAAATCAAAACTCTTGAAAGGGAGTAGCACTCAATGCGTACGCCTGCAATATGGTGTCACAGTTGACCTTGGCAAAATTATCCAAGGTACTGATGGAGCTACGAACAAACCAGCTGTATGTTTCTGTACAGGCATTATCTTTAAAAGCTCATACATAAGGGTCATACTAAAGCTCATACCAAGAAGAAATAAATGATTTTGAACTCTTAGCACTTTTAACTTATTTTCATTTGATGATGGTTCATCCGAATTGTTACGCTTACGAGATTTGTGGGAGTAAATGAAGGAATTTAAAAAGTTATCAGTTCAATGGTAACTTTCTTAACTGTTTCCACTATTGAGCCCATCACAATATTGGAACCCTTATCTTAATAATTCGTAGCTTTTTGTGTCTTTTCGATAACTTAAACTCTCAAATTAGGCTACTGTTTCAAAGCTTCTTCTTGAACTTCTGCTTCTTTGTAAGTTACCATTGTTTCTCCAATGAGGCTTTGGGGAACCTGAACGTTTCCTAAGCGCTTTTCTGCTATACGGAGCAAGGTTAACTTACCATGCACTTACCATACCAAGCTTAAGCCATAAGACAAGCTCAGTTTTGTGCCCGCAAATATGAAAGGTTATATGGATGTTTTTTGCTTTGCTGAGGGCTTTCTACCTTTACAGCTCCTGTTTAAGCAATACCGAGCATGGCTTCCAAAAAGTTTACTCTAAACGGTATGGCCGGAAGTGTGGGAAATCTTTATAAAGATGTATGAAACAAATAACAGAATTTAAGGTTACGGATATTACCATAACCATATTACCAATCTTAAATAACAAGACAAGGTTCAAAAATTTTAGTTCATTTCAAATAGCTAATAAACGTTTTCGACGAACAAATTTTCGCTGCATTTCATTTGGAGAGGAATTTAACTTAAACTAGCGCTAGCACTCTTCGCGACCTGAGCGCTCAATCACACGGAATGAGAATTTTACAAAAAAAAAAAAATACGAAAGTTCTAAAAGTTCCTTCATGTCAACTTCAAATACGAAGAATACGATTTACGATATACGAAAACTTACAAAATGACATGAATCACCTTAATATTCAGAACGGTTGTATTTAATTGAATAGTACTTTAAAGAATGCGCACAGTTTTTGAAACCGATTCTTTCAAAGGCTGAGCACGCACAAACTCTTATTTTTAAGCACTAGCACGCAAAAGCACGCCGTGTCACGCAAAAATCACGACACGAGCACACCTCTTCTTTACATATACATACGAAAACATTAATAATAGTATAATTTTATACTTAACAGAAGGGTTTTGTAAAAGTTTGCAAATCATTGCATGTTGCCATTTTGCTAGTTTTTTTTTTTTTTGTTATGGCGATTTGTCGTGTTTTGGTCATTCAAAATTCGCAGTTTGTTATACCGTAGAAAAGCTTAATTTTTGCACAAAAATACAAAATTATATTAGAAAAGCTTAATTTTTGCACAAAAATAAAAAAAAATATAAAAAAATTTTTAGTGAAGCAAAAAAAGAAAAAATTTATGATAAAAAAAACAAAAAATTTGTAAAAAATCGTAGGATCAAAACTTCAACAAAAACAATGAGAGCGGTTTTTCAAAAATAAAAATATTATAATAAAATAAGTCCAAAATATTCCTTAAAATATGCCATTCAAATAAATTTAAGGTTTGTTTTGGTTTGGACATCATATTTTATAAGATGGTGCAGGTCCAGTTTATTTTCAAAATTACCATTAACGCGATTTCTGCAAAGGTCAGGGTTAAATTTTTTGGCTTGAATGTATTGTTGCATTTATGTAGGACTGAACTTTTAGAAAGTTGAAGCGCATCCTAAGATGTTAGAAAAGAAGATGCTTAATTTTTCCATATAATATTGAAACGGTCTAATGTACACGCTACATAACTAACGGCAATATTAAACAAATTCATTAAAATACTTTAGCTTAGAGCTTCAATAGTGGCTATCATCACATTTTGAAAAATTGAACAAACTTTAAGAAAAAATTAGAAAAATCTGAAAACCGTTAAAATATGACTAAAATATTGTCGTGAAAATTGAAATTTTTGAATTCAAAACATTTTGTTTTTACAAATTTTTATTTTTTTAAGATAGTTTTACTTGTGATAAAAACTCAAAATCCAACAATTCAAAAGTTCTCTCTAAATCAAATTTCATATTGATCAAAGAATGGGTTTTTTTACAAAAATTGTATTTCTATCTTAAAAGGTTCAGATTGTTTATCAAATCTGTGGAAAAGTACCTTTCGAAAGATCTAAGTTTCATTACCCTTGAGTTCTAATTAATACCAAAAAAACGTAGGACAGTTTTTAATATTCACATATTAATTTGAACGAGATCAAAATATTATTTTTTGTTTAATATTATTGACGAAATTTTTTTTTTGTCCTTTACAGATTTCTCATCAAGTGTCAAAAGACATACAACAACAAATTTGAATGTATGGCAGAATAACGTCTGCTCGGAATAACAAGTAAATATATAAGATGCATGTAGGTTAAAGTTCATTTTCCTAGATTACAGAAAAATTAAAAACTATAATACAAAAAAGTGCAACTTTATTTATAAAACCAAACAACCAGCCAGCTTCTTTTGCAGAAAAAAAAGCCAGAACAAATAGATATCAATCTTTATACATTTTATAGTATAAAAGCACAACAACGATCCTCAAAATACTTTCTTTGCTGCTTCATTAAGCTTTATCGTGCGGTTTAAGACGAATAAAAAAAAGCAGCTGCAATGCTCTTCTAGCTTGTTGTTTTTGTTTTTATGGTAAAACAAGTTAAGCCGAGTTCCAAAAAAAAAAAAACAACAACACAAATTGGCAAAACAAGATCAAGCAAAACAAAAGACTAAAAAACCAGGAATTGGCAACACTAATTGTCGCACGATCGAATTTCAACAAAACGATCGATCGAATGAACGGCATTTTACGATATTGTCTCAATCAAGCGAACGAAATACCAAATTCACACCAGCAACTGAAGAGCAAAAAAATCAAAAATAAAACAACATAAAATGCAGTCAACCGCAAAAATATAAAAAAAAGCTCAAAAAGCCAACAGTTAAAACAAGATCGAATTTTAACGAAGTTAAAAAGTTAAAGAGGCTAAAAATAAAGTGTTAAAACGAGCAGCAGGCAAAGAAATTTTGTTAAAATGGAACAACTAGCGACATCTATTGGCGTGAAAAAAGCGGTTGTGCCTAACAAATACAAACAAAAATAAGAATAAATAGAGAGAGAGCGAGAGAAAAATATAGCGAGAGTGAGAGGGTGTTAAAAACTGCAGATCGTGAGCATTTCAATTTTTAAAAGCAGAATTTAGAGAATTTAATCTTGTGAACAGCTACTAAATGAGCGTAAAAATTTGATAAGAGCATAAAAGAGCGTTGCTGAGCGAAAAGAGCCATGGTTGAATAACAAGGTTGCCTCAAAACTGACTGTGCTCTCTTTCGCTTATCCGAAAGTGTCAAAATCAAATGGCTGCTGAAAAACAACAGCAACAACAACAACAGCTCAAGCAGTTCGCTTTGACATTTACGGCAGTCACGCTCTCCGTCTTGCTACTACCTTATTCAGTGTACCCTGAAAAGAGCTAAATGCACGCATACACACTCAAAACGATCAAATTCGCTCTTTTTGGTCTGAAAAGAGATAAAAGATAATGAAAAGCTGTAAGTGTGAATAGATAAAAGCTAAATGATCTTGCTCAAAGAGCGCGAGAGAGTCAGACCAATACCAACAAACAATGTTCAGGTATTGGTGAGTGCTGTGAGTGTGTGTGTGCAAACATTTCCCCTCCAGAGAGTTAGAGTGGGTAAGTGAGAGCTGCGCGAGAGTTTTCTCTGCTCTTACTCTAATTGTAGCGAAAAATGAGCTTAACTAAACTACCTGCTAAGATTTCTGCGAGAGCTAAGCTACGATCTTGTCATAGAAATATTTATGTTCTTTTTTGGTTTTTCCTTTGAGTGTTTTGTTTTTTTTTTTTTTATTGTTGTTATTGCTTTTTTCCAGCAACCTGAAATCTTTTGAATTATGAGACATACACAGACACGCCAACTGCAAGCGGCTTAAGCTGCGGGCTTAGCTGCTATTAGAATGGTACAAAAATAACATTTAGAGAGGCCAGAAACGATCGGTTGAAAGAGTTTTGTTCAGTTTTTATTTTCATTTGGTTTTACGATTTTTGAGTTTTTTTTTGTTTTTTTGAAACTCGATGTGGTTTTTGTTATTGTATTTTATAGTTTTTGCTTAGCCTAAACGAAGAAGGAAGGTTCGTTCACTTTTCAAAGAGCAGCTCATAAATAGTATATTTTTGTTTTGTTAGGTTCGTTTATATTTCGGTAAGGTTGCTTGAAATAACAGTGTTTTGTTGGCTATTCAGTTTTGTATTGTAGTATGTCATTTTAGGCTATAAGCACGAGCACTACTTAAGTTCATAGACTGTTATTTTAACCGAGGTTTTTTTTTCATTTTTCACATAATTACTGCAAATAAGTTATTTATTTATTTTAACTTGCATTGTAACGGCTTGGCTGTGTATTTTGAAAGCTGCTCTTGAGAAATGCCTCTTTATTTGAGGTTTTGTACTAAACTACTCTATTAATCGCAGCGGATTTTTGGCAATTAGGATTATTTTGCTTGTCGGTTGTTTATTTTTGAGCTCTCTTTGTTGGAAGTGTTTATTTTTGCTGGCTTTAATTTATGTGCGTCTGTAAAAATAGCTCAGCCCAAAAAGGCATGAATTGTGAAATATAAAATTTATATTTCCAGAAAATACTTTTTGTCAGAACAAAACAAATATATATATAGGATTTTCTGAAATTGAGCCAAATATCTAAAATTGAGTTTTAGAGCAAAAAATGCATACTTAATAAACATATTTTTATTTAAATGCTTTTAGTTAATTTGGCGTTTCAAAATCTACTACAAACAGCTGTTCAGCAAAATTTCGTCGAGAAAACATTTCTTCATGCATATTAGAAGAAAAATCCAGTACAAGCTAAGTTGTTGTTTTTGTTCTAAAAACAATTGACGACTGTTAAGAGCATAAAATTGAGCGTCGCTTAGCTTAAGATTTCTTTTACTGATCATTTTAGTTGCAGTTCCAGCAAAGTTCCGTAAAACGTAACGGAAGTTAAGAGACCAGCAATGAAATGCTTACTTTAGTGTTTACTCTATTTGTAGATTTTACTGGAGTTTGATGTGCAAATTCTCTCTCATAGTTATATCTTAGATCACACTATGTTGAATCATCACATAGTCACAAGTGCTTGTTTTAAAAAATGCTCCTTGAATGTATTTTAGACTTGAATTCTAGAGAACTTGTGATATACAAGAACTAAAAAAATCAAGCGTACCTTTTATAATCATCGCTCAAAAATTTTGCATTCAACTCGAAAAAGGAAAAGTACATGGAAAAAAACTGATCGAATTTGGTTGTTTAGTAGCATTAAAGTTATATTTATTAAGTTAACATTATAAAAATGCTCAAGCATTTGATTTCTGACGCAACATAAATGTGCTTTTCATTCACATTTTATCTGTACTAATTCATAAAATTAATTTAAAAAAAAACTTTATGATATGTTTAATGTTTAACTATCAACATATGTTGATACGTTTGGGGTCAACTCAAAAACCACTGGGCAGATTTCGTTACAAATTTTGTCATGAGGAACCTGAATAATCCTGAATGAACATAGACTATGTAAAATCCAGGTGACGTATGTTTAAATGAAACTAGAACGATACCCGTCAAAATCGACGTTTATTTTGTTGATAAGAAATAATTATTTTAAAAAACAGTTCTCTAAATTGTATTGCAAATATTGCAGTTAGAGTGGTTAGATACCACAAAAGAGTATTTAATTATCTTGACTCCAGATGAGAATGATAGTGCTTCACATAAAATGTCTAAGGTATCACACATAACAACCCCAATAAATCAAATATTTTTTGAGCGAGTTTGATGGTAACGAACGCTCGTCAATTCATGATCGGAGAAAACTTCTCAGAGTTTTAGTTATAGAATTATTTATTATAAGAAATTTGTTGCTCAGCTTTTGCTTTAAAGTTGTTTTCTCGGCTATTATCCAGAAAACTTAAATCTTTCAAGCTAATTGAATTTTATACCTATTAGAAAAAGATGAATTTTTAAAATTGTCTTACTTCGGTAAGTATGTTATATTTTATTATACTATAATCCGAATATGTTCTTCTTAAACCCTTAATGTTATCGACAAAAAATGCGAAGAATTATCTCGGATTTAAAAAAATGTATACTGCAGCAAGACCAAGCAATCCTTAACAAACCATAAGTCTGGAAAAACCCAGGAACTTGGGTTTCAGACAGAGGCGTTCCTGGGCTTGGTGTCACCCGGGGCAGGTACTCATGGTGTCACTCCTATAGATAAGAAATTTTTAAATGCAGTAAGAAACCAATTTGATGTGATTTATTTTATTATTATCTTCATGTTTTTCGAAAAAAAGGTTAAATAAAGAACACTTATTAAGGGCGGAGTAAAGTTTTGAACATCTCAATAATATTGTATTGCATTTTGAGGACAATCGGCTTCAACTACAAGTGAGCAAAACTTTAAATCGATTTTCCCAAACATGTAATTTTTAAAGTCGGTGACCACGATTTGGAGAAAACTACTGAACCGATCGTTTTAAAAATTTCTCCACATATTGCAAATAACTCTCATATGACGTTTAAATTTTTCGATTAGTATCTATCTTACAATAAAAAATAGGTCGTTTTTATTGTAAAAAACATCAACACTGCAAAAACCAATTTTTTTGAGGCACCAGCGGACAACTGCAATAAATCGGTTGTTACTTTATATTTTTGTACCAAATTTTTTAAAAAATCTTCAAATGTTGTTTCAATGTTTTCACAATAAATCTGTAATAACAATATGTCATAAAAAGTTCTTGAAAGTATGCTTTTTAATGGCGCTGCACAGAGTATTCATCCTATACAAAATTGGTACAAAAATAGAAGGTGTGCTCCGATGATTATTAAATGTTGTATGATTGAATAATTTAAGCTAAATAAGCAAAATTGCAAAATGGTTAAAATCGGTTAGTTCCTAGGGGTACCTTCCTTGGACCTATATTTATTTTGTACATTATTTTGAATGCGAGTGCTTACAAAAGTTGGGAAGTACATACAAAAGTAGCCTGATCCTATCAAAACTCAGTGAGAATGCGCGATAAGAAGAGTAACAGATGTGAACTGAAAATCAGAGAAATTGGTAAAACCTTAATGGTACCACTCTTGCACCTATATTATTTGTTTTTTAAAAATCCAATTTATGACACATTTATGTTATTTATAATAGAAAAATAAATATGGTAACTTTTTTTTATCACTCATATCACTACTGCCTTTCATCACCATAACTTCTTCGTGAGATTCACTACAAAATTAAAGAATCCTTTTTTTTTTGTAATTCCCTTTTGAACTTTGCTAAATTATATTTCTATGCAAAAATTATAAGTTTTCACAAAAAGTCACTTTATTAAACCTGAATAGCTATTTGTTTATAAAAAGGTGTAGATAAAATTTTGGAAATAAAAAGTCAATACTTCAAATCAAATTACGAAAAAGAGTCGCTAAAATCGAAGAATTTTTTTTTAATTCAATTCTGAAATTTGATAAATTTTTAATATTTTTCTGTTCAAAATTTACATTTTTTCGTAAAAAATCACTTTTTAAATTTGCAAATCTTTCTTGTTTATAAAAAAGTTCAAATAATACTTTTAAAATAAAAAATAAATACTTTAAATAAAATTACAGAAAAGTTTTGCTAAAATCCAATAATCTTCTTTTTTTTTTTGTTATAGTCTAAAATTTTTTCTATTATTGTACCATTTCGATGCACTGTAGGCTTAACAAATAAATAACTTTCGAAATAACCTCATCGAAATCAATATTACTTGGAAGCTCATTTTCAATGGATAAAATAGCAAGATCGGAAACTCATGCCTCTCCCTTGGAAGACCTTGAATAAGTTTTTATTAATTTTAGCTTTGAAAACGTTTCCACAATGTTTTCTTCTCATTGTTTCGACTTGCAAGCAGAATTTTAAATTTTAAAAGAGCTATTAAAAAAATGAGACACACAGTTTTTAGCGTTAAGTATTTTTTCACTTTTTTGATTGTTTGAGAAATAAAAAAAATATCGAAATGGTGTCACCCCTAAAATAATGGTACCCGGGCGGACCACCTCCTCCTCCCCCCCCTAGGAACGCCTCTGGTTTCCGATAATACTAGGAAAGCTGCGATATGGTCGTGCGATTGAAATACTCTCCGAGGGTCGATAAAGAGGATATTCAGGTTGTGTCCCAAGTTTATCAATTGAGAAGTTTGCAAAGACCATAGATGCTATATTTGAAGACGTACGAGGGACTTATACAGTTCTTACAGCAAACAAAAATAAAATTTAGGCTGTAGAATAGGGCAGTCATAGTACAACCCAAAAGGGTAGCATCACTAGACGTGGTGTTTCTCTACACCGTAACGTAGTACACTATTAACAGTGCAGTCGGTAACTCCTTTACAGACCTAACATACGATAGAAGTGAGCTTTTTATGCAGACTGGGTGAATGGTGCGAAATATCTACACGCACAGCGACCACCATTCCATCTGACTCGTTGGACGAAGACATCTTTAAAATAATTCCTCACCGTAACAGCAACTGATATGGCAAGGCAAGCCACATACCAAATCAGAAAAGCTTGCGATGCGCCAAACTTGATAGAGTCGCCCGACAGATAAAAGTTGCCCTTCAAACTTTAGTGTACACGGTTAAAAATCTTGTACAAAATTAAGTCAATCCTGTACTGTGTATATGACGACACTGCAATTAATAAAATTTTAAACTCATCAAATACTAAAATTGAGATTTAGTCCCGCATGGGTTTAAAATTAAAACCACTTCAAATACTAAAACTAATTTATACTCTCGAATGGCTTTAAAATTTAAACTTTTAACTCCTATCGGCTTAGTTTTTTAATTCCGTAAGCATTAAAGTAAAGATTTAATGTTTAAAATTAGGAAATTTTGAGAGTTATGACTGTCAAGCGACACCTCCAGAAGATATGGAACGAAATACCCGAAGAAGTCATGCGTGCCGCCTGTGCTGTGCTTTCCCAGAGCGTTTGCGGCTGGTTAGGAAAAATAAGGGTGAAAAATTTGAAGTTAATAATTAAAAACCAAATAAAATAAATTCTAAAACATTGCTTTAGAGAGGGTTCAAGGCCCTAAGTGCTGCTTGGATCTTATTGGATGCATGTAACCATTGGTAGCTTTTCAAACCCACGAGTCTCCCGTGAGACTGTTTTCGAGTACAACTCCCAAATATTTCATGTGTGTTTTCGATGGATGTGGTGACCGTGGAATGCAGGTTAAGTGTGTGGTTTAGCATGCTCGGAGCCCGGGTTTGATCCCCAGCCGCGGCGAAAAGTTTTTTTCAATAAAAATTTTTTCTGATCGGTCACCAAACCTCAGAGAGTAAATAATGCCATGTAAAGCTTCTTGAGGACATGAACTTTAGCCGTTCAGAGTCGGCATAAAACATGTAGGTCCAGTTCTCGATCAATTGTGTGCAAACATTTAATAACACACACAACACAATTGATCATAAGAAGTTCGGTCAAAGCCCTTTCAAGGACTGAAATGGCCAATTTGTTCTTGTTTTTTTTCGATGAGACGAGTGTTGTTTATTGTTGGTGGTATCCACGATCCACCAGATCTGTTTTCTTTGCGTTGACACTAAGAACGACTGAGTTCGCTCATCTTAGTACCTCTTTTAGTGTGTGCTCCATTAAAGAGCCTTATGTTGAAATGCTTTTTTCCACTATAATTATGCTTTTATCGGCCGCATTTGCTGTTATCTTTGACGCTCTGACTTCAAAGTTTTTGAATAGTGCGTTGAGTTTTTGAATAGGTGAGAGTGCTCCTCCTTGGGCTGTCTCCCTACTCCCGACTTGGCTTGAACACTTTTACAATTAAGTAGGTCGCACGTAATCCGTTAAGGATGGCCGTAGTTAAAAAATTTTTGTATGCACCTGAAATATTTAAAAAAAAAATCCTTCTTATGGAGCGCTTTCTATATATTAACTACTAGGGAGTATAGCGCTATCTCGAGCTGGTTATCAGCGGCTGGTTAGTCCCGTTTCTTATATGTAGTTCTACCTGTCCTGTAAACCTTTGCATACAAGTGGCTGCTACAACCTGATTTGGGTCTGAAGACCACCCAAGCTGTCCTGCAGGCTACTGGCACGTGATTAAGTCTGATACATCATATACCTAAAATATATATGGCTTGCAAAATGGTCACTTTAAACATGGCTGGGAACATGCCACCTGGTCCTTGGGATTTAAATTTTGAAAAAAAAATTAAAGCCCAACGGATTTTTACTGGTGTTATTAAGTTTTGCGGATTCTGTGATGATATTGTTCAGTCTCTCTCTATGGCGTTAGTGTTTGAGACTTCAGTACAGTTTGAAAAATTAAATTTAAGAAGCACAACTGCAGATTCTTGACTGCTTTCCATCCAATCGTCATTGTCTTTCCGGATCTTACTCTGATTGGAGGTCTGTTTTGAGCGCTACTTCGTAATCATTGCTGTGACTGTTTTTCTCGATGCCCGAGCAGAAAATATTCTATAAGGATCTTTTGAAAAGTTTGAGCTTCCATTTAAATTCCCCCATATTTCTTCTGAGTCAGTTAATGTAGCCAGTTTGAAGAAATCATTTAGGTAGCGTCTTTGCTCAACAAGATCAGGACTCCACTATAAAACAAAAAAAAACAAATTGTCCATTTCAGCCCTTGAAATGACTTTGACCGAGCTTCTTATGATCAATTGTGTTGTGTGTGTTATTAAATGTTTGCACACAATTGACCGAGAACTGGACCTACATGTTTTATGCCGACTCCGAACGGCTAAAGTTCATGTTCTCAAGAAGCTTTACATGGCATTGTTTACTCTCTGAGGTTTGCCATTGTCTGCAGAGAGGTGGTGACCGATCAGAAAAATTTTTTATTGAAAAAAACTTTTCGCCACGGCTGGGGATCGAACCTGGGCTCCGAGCATGCTAGGCCACACACTTAACCTGCATGCCACGGTCACCACCAGGACTCCACTATGGTGGTCTGATTTTCCGTTTCGTTCGCGTGGGTCCACAATAGGAGTGGTAGACTGTTATTAGTAGTTATGAAATGGTCCTTAGGGACTTTTCAATGTTGGATTCTATAATTATGCGTTTTGGTGAGGATAATTTAGTCTCAATGGTTCTTCTTAACTGGTTCCAGCTTGTGCTTCTGGGGTTTTTGAAGATCTTTTAAGATCTTTTAATTTATATGTGGTCTGAGAAGGAAGACTGTTCAAGCACTCCCCAATATGTTACAACAGTGTTAGTATTTGACGTCAATATAACGTCAAATACGACAATACGTTAGAGTAGGTAGGACGTACATTCTCTTGATTCGATGAACGATTCGATATAAAAGGACGGTGGAGCATTTTTTCTTTAATGCTCGGCTTAAAAGCATCAATTCAGTTCGATAGTGTTGCCCTGTGATAGTTTCGGTAAGACCAACCACGCACAATTTGTCCCATCAAATACAAATCATGACCTTTTCATTGGAAATATTGGACTTTAGCGTCGATTTTGGCATATGGCCGTATAATTTTTTGCGCTTGGGGTTATCGTAGTGTGGTTATCGTAAAGTGGTGACCGTGGCATGCAGGTTAAGTGTGTGGCGTAGCATGCTCGGAGCCCGGGTTCGATCCCCAGTCGCAGCGAAAAGTTTTTTTCAATAAAATATTTTTCTGATCGGTCACCACCTCTCTGCAGACAATGGCAAACCTCAGAGAGTAAATAATGCCATGTAAAGCTTCTTGAGAACATAAACTTTAGCCGTTCGGAGTCGGCATAAAACATGTAGGTCCAGTTCTCGGTCAATTGTGTGCAAACATTTAATAACACACACAACACAATTGGTCATAAGAAGCTCGGTCAAAGTCCTTTCAAGGGCTGAAATGGCCAAATTTGTTTTTTTGTTTTTGTTATCGTAATGAACCCATTTCTTAACACCAGTCACAATACAAAAAATCCCTTGCTTTTTTTGCAAAAATCCCTTGCAGTTGGAGCAGCTGTTCACAAGTGAAAAACGGCATTCGACGTCTCTCATCTTCAATTCATACGACACCCAATATCCAACCTTTTGGATCACTCCCATGGCCTTTAAGCCGTATTATGTAATCCGAAATAAATAAAACATTTTAAATTGTACTCACATATTTTTGAACCGTGTGTGTTATGTGATATATCTACAAATAAAATGCTCAGATATTCACGACAATGTTTTACAAAATTAAAAAATTTTTAGATAACTAAAAATAACTGAAGTAATAAAATAAATAAGTCCTTGACGACATTTCTGACACCATCAGAATAATATGAAAAAATCTTTAATTAAGTACAGCTGTGATATTAAATACTTTCATATATTTATTATGAACTTTATTGAACTTGTTGTCGACACCAAAGGCGATCACAGGCGATCACAGGCGATCTTGAACATTGGTTTTTCTTCCCTAATAGAATGTTTCACCAATTTTCTACTTACTATAGTTATAAGTATCTGCTATCTGCAGCGAATGTAGAAATTTTGCACTCAGCTAGAGTTAAATATTTTATGCTGGTTTATTTTAAATATATAGTACTCGTACATATGCTGGCAAATGCATAAGAAAGCCATTCAATTATTTACAGTGCAAGCAGCGGCAAGTGCAGAAAATGTTGCTCCTGCTGCTGACAATGATGACGGTGAGTGTCACCAATAATATTGGCAAAACTTTGCAATGTTTCTGATGGCTGCTAGTTAAGCGTTCCAGCAACGCATATGCAAAGTATACAGATACATGCAAAGTAACTTGATGCAAGCATGCTGTTACTATAAATCGTTCACCAGCAGCAATAACAATAGCAACAACAGCAACAACAACTTTCAGCATATTCCTAACAAAAGCCAAGAAATTGCCATACTTTGCATGAATCATTGGCCCATGCGGGTTCAGTCACTTGTTGAGTAGAAGTAGTAGTAGTAGTAGAAGAAGAAGTACTCGTAGCTGAGTTACGCGAAACAATGCCAAGAATTTCTTATAAAATAAAAAAAAAAAAAAAACAAAATCTCTTTAGCAAGAATACGGAACGCCATATTGCATAAAGAAAATGCAGCAACAAAAAATAAAACATATTTCTTAGCACAGCTTCTTATGAAATAAATACATATCCAATAGATACTTTAATGCATGCATAAAGTGCATCCTTAAGTTATTTTAACGCTTAAAGTTGAGTGCAGTCGCTATTGTTAATGGCTAAAAAGAGAAACAACAAAATTATGTGCCTGAACTAAATCGAAACAAGTGCCCATTGTTTCGAATAGTTGATGAAGTACCTACATGCTTTGTTTAACTAGAAAACACACAAAAAAAAAAACACTTAAATTTTCTAATTAAGTTGGAAAAAGAGAGGCGAATAATTAAGAAAAAGAAGAAAAACTATCTTACTTACTTAAAAAAACAATAAATTTTCCATGTAGAACAATTATGTGAAGATGCTATTGGTATGATATGGTCTGTACTTAATTATATTTTATGCTCTTCTCTCTATAACTACTTTTGCTTTCTTTCAACGTGACACTTTTTCAGATATTCTGCATATATCTTTCTATAGAGTTCTTCTATTGTTCTATTCTTATTCTTTCTATTGAAAATCCTGTTTTAGACTCACAGAATTTGTAATATAAAAAATAAAGAATCAATATTTAATTTTATGTAGTGAACTATCGGAGTATGCACTATATACGATACTAGTATAGTACTATATTAAGAAGAGCGCTGCAAAAAACGAAATGTTTACAAATCGAGTTGTAAAATTGGGAAAAGTTGCTATTCGTCAATAGGACTTCAGGGGAAAAAGTTTTTAAATTGGAGTTTAGGAAGTCGAAAATATTATAGATATCTACCGATTGCTCATGGTATTCGAAGAAGTTTGAATGGTTCATAAGTCTTGATTGTAAAAAAGGCAAACGATACCAATCTGCATTAAAAAAAAAACCATTGCAGTTTTTGAGGAACCAGGGTCGAACTACTTTTACAATTTTATAACTACCTTATAAAGTTAACTTAACATCGTATTGTAGATAATTTTTTAGAAATAGAATATGTCTATCTAGGGAACGTTAACCAAATGGCATCCTAAAGGAGGACGTCCTTCTTTTTATTTAAAAATTAAATGCCCTCCTTTCGTTTTAAAATGTCCTCCCTTTTTACATTTGAAAAATCTGTTGTAATTTTTGCAATAATTTTCCTCTCACTATTTCAAATTTCTTTTTCTTCTTCTCTATAATTCTTTTCAGATAACCAACTCTTAATAAATATTGAATATCAATGTGAGCTTCAAATTAACCCAAACAACAAACGTTTTCAATTGCCTCAGAATCGTTTGGAAGATGAAATAATCGGCAGAGAGCTTCTTTGAGTCATCCGGGTAATGTCGAATGCTAGAAGCTGAGGCCATATAAACGATTTGCCGGGACGATTCGCCAATGAATCGGCGAGTGGAAATTTTAACGGTTCGCTGGGAAAAATTCGTGAATGGATCGTCGATAGTAGTCTTAAGCTATTTGCCGAAAAGATTTCCCAACGAATCGCCGAGAGCGGTCTTAGACGATTCATGGGAAGAGTCGCAAATGAATTACCGAGTGGAATTTAAAGCGATTCACGGTTAAGAGTTGTTAATGAAACTACGATAGGGTCTTAAACGATTCACCGGGAAGATGTACCAACGAATCGCCGATAGAGGTTTTAAGCGATTCACCAGAAAAACTCGCACACGAACCGGCAAAGGGGTCTTAAGGCCAACAAAAGTGGGAAACAAATAGCTTTTCGGGATCCTCAGCTATTTGTTGCGAAGTATCGTGTGCGAGTCTTCCTGACCAATCGCTTAAGACCTCTCTCGGTGATTCGTTGCCAAGTCTTCCCGGCGAATTCTTTAAGACCCCTCTCGGCGATTCATTAGCGAAGCATCAATGTTCATATAGTTCATACAAGTGGGTTTGACATACGTTGTCCTTTCCCAATTCTATAAATTTTTTACTAGTTCAACTTTAAGATTAGTTTAAACACTTTTTCAGAGCGTGCTTTCCAACGATAAATATTGGCCATCTTTCAACGATCGTCGGAAGGAAGATTTAGAAAATTTGTTCTAATGATCTTTCAATGATCATTAGAAACAGAAAGTAAGAAAATTTTGGAAATATTTCATGAATCACGCATTCATCGCTTGGGAAATCGAAAAGCGATCTATTTTCCAAGGATCGCTGGAATATGGATTGATTTTTAAAAATGTTTGTGAATCGCGCTTGTGAAACATGCTTGAGCACTTGAAAAGCGATCCATCTTTCGCTAAGAACACTTAAGCCAATTGCTAATGCATCACAAAATCAACATCTTTTCCAATCGTCTTTCAAATGTTTACGGGAATGTTTAAAGGAATAATCTTGTAGTGGACAATTTGGCAACAGACCAATTATTTTTTCTGTTAAAAAACTTATTTTTATTGAAACACATAGTGTGTGTTTGTCCTCATTATGTCCAATATGTCCTATGTGTCCTCCCTTTACATCTTTCCTTGCACAAATGTCCTCCCTTCTGTCATACGTTGTCCTCCTAGGCATAATTTTGATCTGGTAATTCTTATCTAGGGCCTTATTGATACATTGGGATACGTATGTATTATCTGGAACTATCTGAACTTTTCTATATGACTACAGAACTATATACAGTGGTGGAAAAAGTAATTAACACCTTAATTTTCTTCAACAGTTTGTTCAACAATAATTTTGTTTTCATAAATTATTATAAATAAAGTATGTAGACAAGTTATTTTCTCAAGTATTTCATAAACTTAATGAGATCTATATTATGTTTATGTCTATATGTGTATATGTGTGTATGAGTATATGTCTATCTACATATATACAAATGAAATTTTAATCATTTTGTAAATTCATTCTGCAAAAAATAAAAGAAACAAAACTCTATTTTGGTAATATTTCTGCCTATTTTTTGAAAAGTTACTTTTTCATGAGTTGTTATAAGTATTTCTCTGTTTCTGCTTTAGATTTAATAATTTCATAATGTATCCACTCTTTAGAATTAACCACATTGGCACAAGT